>JADLZL010005594.1:0-85274 GCA_015844335.1 Chrysopogon serrulatus | reverse complement strand
CAATTTAATTCATATTCCACTCCAATCTAGACCAATACATGTAAATTGATGTGGATCTGACTATAGTCAAGGACATAATCTTCCCATGCCTCTTATGGTGACGATAGCTGGATCCTTAGTGTGATGACTCCGTTCATGATGTGGTGGCGACTCAATGCCTCATAGTCCTTGTCCTCGTCCTTGTGAAGCATCACCCAATTCCTAGGTTGGACGATTTGCAGTGGAGTGCATCTCCATGACTTGCAAACAGCTCTCAGGCAGATGTGCCCTATCCTATTGATGGGGACCAGCTTCTCACTGATCTCCCTAATAGCATCCTAGACTAGATTGGCCTAGTTCCTCTCCTCTGACTCCAATATGTTGTGGCATCACATAGAAATAGAAATTCTTCACATAAAATCAAGAGAAATGGAGAGATCAAAGCAGAAATCACATGTACAGAGGAGGTGTTTGGGAGACGCATTTAGACTCACCATGGCGCTGAGGGCATGGAGAACGTTGATAGGTTTCCTACCACGTCGTCATTAAAGGTACTAACTTGGGGAAGTTGGTTTGCAACAAAAGCCATCGCCTTGCTGCTAGGGTTTGGATGGGTGGGTAGATGGACGAGGAATATTGGAGCTAGATTGTCATGCTGTAGGATGAGTGGACTATGCAGGCATTGTGGAATTATGTATGAGACACATTCTTGTATGTATAGTGAAGTAATACAAGAATCGGATTTCTAATTGTATGGAAAATAGAATGGAAGTGATTCGGCAATTATTTTACATCCCATCACATATGTTAACAAAACATATGGTAGCCACCATCTCCACCCCGCCTTTTCACTGAATCCAACTACAGTGAGACACACACACAATGCCTCTCTAGGTTCTCAACTATGGCTGGTGGCAACCTAACCATGCTTCCACATGCTTATGCTCGTCATGCCCCACTTCGACTGAATGACAGAATGCCAGTTTGTCAGAATCAGGATCAGGATCACGTCTGATCAAAAGGGGGCAAACAAAATATTATGATGGTTGCTTGCTAACCATGCATTTTAAATCATGCGGCAACACTAAAGCTAGATAATTTATAGAAATACACCAATAAAAAATAACGAGTAAAACAAAGATAATTTTTTATTGTTGATATCTCATTTAGAATTATGTGACTGTACAACAAGATCCAAGAAACACTTGTAATGGAAGTAATCCAAATGCCATGAACAACACTCATAGTACATCATTCAAAACCCACACATCAGGTGGTCAAAGGCGCCCGTGCGGTGGTGGTGGGGATGGTGATCAACAACTACCTATGCAACTATGGCTTGATCCCAATAATAGGTTCAGAACGCCCGACTAGGACCTCAATGCCCTAGTGCCATTGGATGCCATTGAGATCCTGCCCCAACTATACCAACTTGTGGTCTGCACCTATTGCAATTGCGCATTCTGCTTCACCGTGTATGAGGTCCCTTCCCTCAAACCTGTCCCTGGGCATCTCTACCGGTGCTCCGTTCCCTGTATCCATCACACTAAACCATGTTTGCACGTTATCGCATATACCTTGATCTACATGTATGGGGGTGGATTGGGGTGTAATTTTTTTCATGTTCTACTGCAATCCACCCCAGCACAGGTGGACTGATGTGAATCCCCAAACAAGACCTTAATCTTCTCACACCATTTGCAGCGTGGCTGCTCATGTGTATCACGACTGTGATATCTGGGCCTAGTTGCCAGGGCAGCATAGCTGCCTGTGCTCTAGTGAGCACCACTTCAAGGTCACGATGGGCATGCAATGCGCCATTGCTGGTGTGGAATTGTACTACTTATCTTTGTATCCTTAATAATTTTGTGTGCAGTGAAACTGCCAACTCATTAGATCTGCATACTAATCCAGCACCTCCTAGCTGTAGATATAAGCTGGTGCTTAATGGAACTATGTGAAACCTGGGGAAAAGGACATGGTCAAACTCAAATTACATGAAGATCCTCTAATCTTTACTCTTGGCCACCGGTGAAAGCAGAGCGGAGTCATGGCAGCCATAGTGATTCGTGATCAGCCCATGGGTAGTGGAATTTGTGAACGCATGCATGCATGGAATCATATAATAGGGTGGCTGCTCACTTACACTTTTGCACATTGATTCCACTGATTATTGCTTCTCACTTGTCATTCTCGTGTAGTCGAAACACGTACACAAATAGAGACACACACATACAACACACACAGACAAACACGCACACTACCTTGTTGTACCTTTGTGTTGGCTGCTTACTTTCATTTTCTGGGAAGCTGTTTGCATTGGTTCTTGATTCTGTGAACTTATTCATGGATAGTCTTCGATGTCAAAATCACTTGGAGATTCCCCTTCTAATTTTTATTTAAACAGGCTCCTCATGACGAATCTTTCCCATAATAATATTGAGTATTCATAATTGTATTTCTTTTTTGTTCATCGAAGCTTCCCTGAAGATGGTCTCCTCGTTTGCCTGCAGCTTCTATGTGTGCCAATGACTATCGAACTGCCAGGACAAGCAAGGGCGCAAATAATAATTCTTCTATCTCCTCTGAGATTAACCAAGTGGCATGATCTCCCTTTACATCTTGTTTCAAAGTGCCCACCGTCCGATTGTTAGGAGCAGCAAGGGTGCAAACAATAATTTTTCTATCTCCTTTGCGATCAACCAGGCCGGGAACATATAGGAACAATGGAAAGAAGGCTTCGTGGCTTGGGAACGTACCACAGGGTAAATGAAATAGGTACATAATCAGCTTTGTTGCTCCATTTATATGATGTGTCTTGATCTTTCCCTTAATTGGTAGTTGGGGTCATGCAATGAACCAAACTGGATGGACTGAACACTGCAAAGATTGATGGAAATTAGAAAAGATGGTGGACACATAGTATATTTTAGAAATGCAGAGCATTGGAACTTAATGATTCTATAAATATGTCATATAGAAGAGGAATTTTAAATTTTACACGTAAAGGATACTCAAATATTTCTTCAGTCTCATTGTCTTCTAAATACATACTGAGTTTGAAGAACTTTCTTGGAGCTAGTAGCTGGACCATGTTGTTTTCTATATTTTCTTTTTCTATTTTCATATGAGACTGAAGACGCATTGTCTTCTATAGTTTCTTTCGCTTCTTTCATTTCAGTCTCATTGTCTCAACTGAGTTCGAAGAAAATATTCTATTGTCTCTAGTTTTATTTTTCAAATGCATTGTCATCTGTATTTATTTTAGTCTATTTAATTTTTGATCTCATTGTTTCTATTCAGATCCTGTTTATCCTAGTCCTAGACCCTCTACCACCACTCTCATTCCCACCAGATCTGGTTTCTCCTTGTAATGCACGCCACCTGTCCTCCACCTCCACAGCACCAACATCGATGGTTCCCAAGTGGCCATCACCAGGCTCGCGACATAGAATCACGGTGCTATTCCTGGATGGCCCTACGAGGACGACCATGGTGACAATCAAGGGGATGAAGAGGCACAGCACTGGGGGTTGCTTGCCCAGCGACAACAATGGTAGTGACTTGGGGAAGTTGTTTTGCAAAGAAAGCCATGACGACCTGCTAGGGTTTGGATGGGTGAGTAAATGGACAAGGAATAGGGGAGCTAGATTGCCCATGTTGTAGTACGAGTGGACGATGCACACAGGTGCTGTGGGAATATGTATGAGACACATTCTCATATGTAATGAAATTTATACTTCAAAAGTTTAAAATCAAGAATTATAATTGTAAGATGAAGTAGCATGGATGGAAGTGATGGGCAAAGTATTTTACACATACAGGTAAATAGACCGTATGGTCATATAACCCTCTCCAACTCATCTTTGCTCTGAATCCAACTCCGATAAGCACCAGACACACAATTTCTCCGAAATATAGGATTGCATCCAATGAAAAGGGGGCAACAAAACATTATGACGATTACTTTCTAAACATGCATTTCACTTATGCGACAACACTAAGGCTAGATAATTTATAGAAATATACCAGTAAGGACTAACTAGTAAAACAAAGATGAGTAACGTAGATCCAATGAACAACACTACTAGGATATCATTCAAAACACAAACATCAGGTAGTCAAAGGAGGCGCCTGTGCGGTGGTTGTGGGGACGATGATCAACAGCTACCTGTGCGGCTATGGCCAAACCTCAATGACACGCTCGGAAGGAACGACTTGGACCTCAATGCCCTGTCACCACCTGGCTCCATCCAGCCCCTGCCCCAAGTTGACCAACCTGTGGTCTAGGCCTATGGCTACTATGCATTTTGCTTTGCTGCTTATGAGGTCCCTTCACCCAACCCTGGCTCGGGCATGTCTACTTGCCTACCACCACCACCATAACACCCCTCCCACTACCCATCACCATTAGGCCATGTTTGGATGTTATCGGATTTGCCTTAATCCACCTATATTGTAGTGGATTGGGGTGGTATTTTGTTCAAGTTCTACTACAATCCACCCCAACATATGTAGATTCATGTGCATCTGACTACCTCGAACCAATGCCTCAATGTTCTCACGTAGCTGGAAAGGGCCGCTATATTAAGACCGTGATCTCCGATGCCTTGGTGCTACCTCGGCATGGCTGCTTGTTGGCACCAGTGAGCACACTTCAAGGTCACGATGGGCAAGCTACTGCAGCCATCGGGCGTGCGGCGCACCATCTTTGGTGTTGAAGTGTACTACTTGTCTTTGTGTGTTGTCCATATCATCGTGGGTAGCGAAGGTGCTAACATGTTTGATCTACATGCTAATCTGGCACCTCCTCTGGAACAATAGATATACATTGGTGCAATTTAGTTCTAGTTCTAGTTCCAGTCCAATCCACTCGAACACATGTAAATTGATGTGAATCCAACTAGATCTAGTCAAGGCCGTAATCTTCTCATGCCACCGATGGTGACGATAGATGGATCCAAAGTGTGATGTGGTGGTGACCCAGAGCCTCATAGTCCTCATCCTCATCCTCGTCCTTGTGAAGCATCTCCCAATTCCTAGGTTGGTCGTTTTTCAGTGGATCTTCTCCATGACTTGCAGACCGTTCTCAGGTAGATATACATTGTCCCATCGATGGGGACCAGCTTCTCACTGATCTCCCTGACAGCGTCCGAGACTAGATTGGCCCAGTCCCTCTGCTCTAACTCCAACCTGTTGTTGCATCACACAGAAATAGAAATTCTTCACATAAAATCAAGAGAAATGGAGAGATCAAAGCAGAAGTCACATGTACAAAGGAGGTATCTAGGAGACTTGTGCAAGCCCATAATGGATGCCATCAATATAAAGCTGGGGGCATCGAGAACATGGGAAGGGTTTCCAGCTGCCGCAGTGTCATCAAAGTAGCGACTTGGGAAGTTGGTTGGCAACAAAAGCCATGATAGGGCTACTAGGATTTGGATGAGTGGGTAGATGGATGGGGAATAGATGAGCTGGATTGCCACGCTGTAGGATGAGTGGACTATGCAGGCATGGTGGGAATATGTATGAGGCACATTCTTAAACATATAGTGAAATAATACAAGAATTGGAAGTTTAAAATCAAGAATTCTAAGTGAATGAAGAAGTAGCATGAATGAAAGCGATGTGGAAATTATTACCATACATGTAAACAGAACTTATGATTGCCACCATCTCCACCCCGCCTTTTCTCTAAATCCAAATCCAGTGGGTCGCACACACATAATGTCTCTGCTAGTTCTCACCTGTGGCTAGTGGCAACCTAACCGTGCTTCCACAAGCTTATGCTAGTCACACCCCAATTCAACCGAATGGCAGAACTGCAGAATGCCAGAATTAGGATCATGTTTGATCAAAAAGGGAATATTACGACGGTTGCTTTCTAACCATGCATTTTATATTAACTCATGCGACAAAGCTAAAGCTAGATAATTTATAGAAATACACCAATAAAAAATAATGAGTAAAACAAAGATAAATTTTTATTGTTGATATCTCATTTAGAATTATGCGACTGTGAAACAAGATCTGAGAAACACTTGTAATGGAAGTAATCCAAATGCCATGAACAACACTCGTAGTACATCATTCAAACCCACACATCAGGTGGTCAAAGGCGCCCGTGCGGTGGTGGTGGGGATGGTGATCAACAACTACCTATGCAACTATGGCTTGATCCCAATAATAGGTTCAGAACGCCCGACTAGGACCTCAACGCCCTAGCGCCATTGGATGCCATTGAGATCCTGCCCCAACTATACCTTCTTGTGGTCTGCACCTATTGCAATTGCGTATTCTGCTTCGCCGTGTATGAGGTCCCTTCCCTCAAACCTGTCCCTGGGCATCTCTACCGGTGCTCCGTTCCCTGTATCCATCACACTAAACCATGTTTGCACGTTATCGCATCTCTACCTGTCCCTGGGCATCTCTACCGGTGCTCCGTTCTACTGCAATCCACCCCAGCACAGGTGGATTGATGTGAATCCCCAAACAAGACCTTAATCTTCTCACACCATTTGCAGTGTGGCTGCTCATGTGTATCACGACTGCGATCTCTGGGCCTAGGTGCAATGGCAACATAGCTGCCTGTGCTCTAGCTAGTGAGCACCACATGCATCAAGGTCACGATGGGCATGCTGCTGTAGCCACTGGGTAGCGCGCCATTGCTGGTGTGGAAGTGTACTACTTCTTGTGTTCGTGTCCTTCATAACTTTGTTGGCAGCCAAGCTGCTAAGTGGTTATTTCTGCATGCTAATCCGGCACCTCCTCTAGAGCTGTAGATATGTGCTGGTGCTTACTGGAACTATATATGTGAAGCCTGGGGACAAGGACATGGTCAAAATCAAATAAAATGATGATCCCCTAATTTTTACTCTTGGCCACCGGTGAAAGCAGTGTGGAGTCATGGCAACTGTAGTGATCCTCGATCAGCCTGTACGTAGTTGTGTTTGTGAACGCATGCATGGAATAAAATAATAGGGTGGCTGCTCATCACTTGCATTTTTGCACATTGATTCCATTGATTATTGCTTCTCACTCGCCATTCTCGTGCAGTCTAAACAAACACACACACACACACACACACACACACACACACACACACACACACACACACACAACACTCACAGACAGACACACATGCAACACACATACACACCACCTTGATGCTGGCTGCTCACTTTCATTTTTTTGGGACGTTGTTTCCATTGCTTCTTGTCTATGTGTACTGATTCTTGCATGTTCTTCGATATCAAAAACACTGGGAGATTCCTTTTTAATTTTTATTTGAACAGGCTCGTCGTGATGAATCTTTCCCCTAATAATATTTGGCTCCATAATTGTATCTTCTTTGTTCATCGAAGCTTCCCTGAAGATGGTGTTCTCGTTTGCCTGCAGCTTGTGTGCCAATGATCTACCTTTATACCTTCTTTCAGAGAGCCAGTTGTCGGATTGCCATGACAAGCAAGGGCGCAAACAATAATTTTTCTATCTCCTCTGAGATTAACCAGATCTGGAACATACAGGAATGGGAAAAGGCTCGATGGCAAGGAAACGTACCGTAGGGGCAAATAAAGTAGGGGCGGCTGTAGTAACATAATTAACTTTGTTACTCCATTTATATGATGTGCCTTGAAGAGAATCCATCCATCTGTTTGGGCCATGCAATACAGCAAACTGTATGGACTCAACACTACAAAGACACAAAGAAATTAGACAGATGGTAAACACATAAGATAATTTATAAATGCAGAGCATTTGAATCTTAATGATTCTACAAATATATCAAATGGAAGAGGAACTTTAAATTTAACGGGTATCCAAAGGGAACTAAAATTTATTTCTTCAGTCTCATTGTCTTCTAAATATATAGGAGTTTGAAGAATTATTTTAGAGCAAGCTATAATACCACGTTGACATCTTATTTTTTATTTTTAAATGAGACCAAACATGCATTGCACTATTTAGTATTTTCTTCAGCCTCTTTCATTTCAGTCTCATGGTCTCAAATGAGTTCAAAGAAAATATTCCATTGCATACTTTCATTTTTTCAACAGCTACCTACGCACCTATGGCTGGATCCCGATGACACGTTCAGAAGAAGGACTAACTTTGACCTAAATGCCCGGGCGGCACCGGACGCCATCTAGCCCCTGCCCCAAGTCGAACAACCTATGATCTGTGCCTACTGCAACTGTACATTCTGCTTCGCCGCTTAGGTGGTCACTTCCCTCAACCCTAGCCTAGGGATGTCTACTCAGTGCCCCTTAGTCTTGTATGGATGTTATCAAATTTTCCTTGATCCACATGTATTAGTGTGGACTGGAGTGGTATTTAGTTCAATTTCCATGGCAATCCACTCCAAAACATGTGGATTGATGTGAATCTGACTACATCCAAACAAGACCTTAATCTTCTCACCCCACCAGCAGTGGGGCCCCTGTATCATGACCACGATCTCAGGGGCCCAGGTGCCACACCGGCGCAATAGCTTATCAGCACGGACCATTCAAGGTCTCGATGGGCATGCTGCAGAAGCCATCAGGCGGTGCACCAATCCTGGTGTGGAAGTGCACTACTTGTGTTTGTGTCGTGCATATCGTCATGGGCAGCGAAGGTGCTAACTTGTCAGATCTGTGTTTTAATCTGGCACCTCATCTGGAACTGTAAATATACATTGGTGCTTACTGGAACTATGTGAAGCCTGAGGACGAGGATATGCTCAAATTCAAATTACATGTTGATCATCTGAACTTGACTCTTGGCCGCTGATGAAAGCAGCGCAGAGTCATGGCGGCGGCCATAGTCATCTATCCTTAATCGTCCAGCAGGTAGTCTCATTTGTGAATGCATGCATGGAATAAAACAATGGGGTGGCTGCTAACTTTCATTTTTGCATTTTAATTTCATTGATTATTGCGTCTCACTTTCCATTCTCACGTAGTCAAACACACACACACAAACCTTGTTGTTGGATGCCCACTTTCATTTTTTGGACGTTGTTTGCATTGATTATTGTTTCTCTGACCTTATGTTCATGCTCTTGATATCAAACGTGACTTTATCTCATGCTTGGAAATTCCCTTTATACCTCTTGTTTGCCTTCTGTTTGCCTGCAGTTTGTGTGGCATTGATCACCCTTTATACCTTGTTTCAGAGTGCCAACTGTCCGATTGTCAGGAGCAGCAATGGCGCAAACAATAATTTTTCTAACTCCTCTGAGATCAACCAGGTCTAGAACATACAGGAACAATGGAAAAAGGCTTCATGGCTTGGGAACGTAATGTCGGACAAATGAAGTAGGGACCGCAGTAGTAACATAATCAGCTTTGTTGCCCCCATTTATATGATGTGTCTTGATCCTTCCTTTAGTTAGGGTCATGCAATAAACAAAACTGGATGGACTGAACACTGCAAAGATTGAAAGAAATTAGAAAAGACGTAGACACCTAATATATTTTAGAAATGCAACGCAATTGGAACTTAATGAGTCTATAAATATATCATATAGAAGAGGAATTTTAAATTTTATAGGTATCCAAAGGGGACTAGAATTTATTTCTTCTGTCTCATTGTCTTCTAAATATATAATGATTTATTTGAAGAATTGTCTTAGAGCCGGTAGTTAGACAATGTTGTTTTATATATTTTCTTTTTCTTTATTTTCATACGAGACCGAAGACGCATTGTCCTTAAATTTCAGTCTCATTGTCTCAAATGAGTTCAAAGAAAATATTCTATTGTCTCCAGTTTTATTTTTCAACTGCATTGTGATCTATATTTACTTTAGTCTATTTAATTTTTGATCACGGTGTCTTCTATTCAGCATTGCCCCTCTCCCACTCCCAGTCCTAGTCCCACTCCCTCTACACTCTACAGCCACTCTCATTGCCACTAGATCTAGTTTCTCCTTGAGATGCACACCACCATCCTCCACCCCCACAGCGCCAACATCATCGATGGATCCCTAGTGGCCACCACTAGGCTTGCCGCATAGAATCACGGTGCTATGCCTGGGCGGCAAGAGTCCCGAGACCACGATGAGCACCATGTTGGGAACAATAATGGGATGTACCTAGCTAGGGTGCATTCTTCTTGTCGACGATGCTCCTGCCAGTGGTGAGCTCTAGATCTCCCTCCAGGCTAGCGCCCTAGAGAGCCCTAGGAGGATGATCATTGTGACGGTCAAGGGGATGAAGAGGCGCACCGTTTCAGTGCACTCATGGTAGAAAAGCAAGAACTAATCGATGTTGACTGGGAATCACCTTACTCCTTAAATGACAGTGACTGATTTAGAGCATGACACCTGTGCGCAAATTCTTGATGAGAGGTTGTGCTTGCCATCGAACGCCATTGGGAGGTTGATCCGCCGCGGCAGGTTCGAGCGACGTCGGGTGCAGCTCCCACTGCAAGTGCGGGCCATGCCGTGCTCCGTCTCCCCGCGCGCGGTTGACTACAGTGTGAGGCATAGGGAGAAGTTAGGGTTATATTCAGTATATATACGCTGAGCATGTTTTTGGGTCGGCATGGGTTGTTTGGGCTTCAAGACGGGCCAGTATTATCCAAGGTGGGTCCTATACTGTGACCGCTTCGGTTAATATATTAACGGAGGCGTTTGCATTACAACAACCGCCTCGATTAATCTACATTAGCCAAGGTGGATATTTAAAAGGTGCCCGTCTCGATTAATACATTTTGCGAGGCAGTTGTTAGTAACTGCTTCAGTTAATGAAAATTGCCCGCCTCGGTTAATGCTCGGCATTAACTGAGGCGGTTGAAACTCTTGCCCGCCTCAGAGGTCCATTTCAAAAGGTCACGATTAAGTTTTTGTGTAGTAGTGAGCGACAGGTTGCTGCCATGTCTGCAGTCGCCTCATAGTCCTTGCGCTCCTCATGATTCATCACCCAATTCCTAGGAACAAAACATGGTTCCTAGGTTGGACAATTAGTGTTGGAGCTTATCCAACGTTTGCAGACCACTCTCAGATGGATGTACCCTGTCGCATCGATAGGCACTAGCTTCTCACTAATCTCCTTGGCAGCTCCTAGACTAGATTCACCCTGTCCCTCTCCTCTAACTCTGACCTGTTGTGCATTATGCAAAAATATAAATTCGTCACAAAAAATCGAGAGCAATAGAGAGATCAAACCAGAAATCACATGTACAAAGGAGGTCTCTGGGAGACATCTGTAGACCTTCCATGGACATTATCAATGTTGGCATTGGGGGCTTGGGGAACTCTGATAGGGTTGCTTGTTGCAGCGTCAACAATGGTAGTGGCTTGGGGATGTTGATTTGCAAGGAAAGCTATGACGGCGCTGCTTGGTTCAGATGGGTGTATAGATGGACAAGGAATAGGAGAGCTAGATTGTCCATGCTGAGAGACGTGGCGTTGGTGCGTTAACAAACAAACAAGAGGGGACGATGGCGCATAGCGCCTTGTCGACTTCTGCTTGACGTGGACTCGCCTCACCACCGCTGATCCCCCTCCCTTCCCCTTCGGCATCTAGCCAGGGGTTGAAGGGAGTGGGGATCCATTGTTTTTAATATTGTTTTTAATAAGTTTTCACTATTAGATCGAGTCATTAGGGTTAGGGTTTCTCTATTTGCCAAATTTGTTGGTACTAGAGTTTTATATCCTCCTCATCTCTGGCTATGGTGAAGGGGAAGGGTGGAATCGTCTTCTCCATGGTGGCTAGATAATTTATAGAATATACCAGTAAGAACAAACCAGTGAAACAAAGATGAGTAATGCAGATCCCATGAACAACACTATTAGGATATCATTCAAAGCACACACATCAGGTGATCAAAGGAAGCGCTCGTGCAGTGGTGGTAGGGACGGTGATCGACAGCTACCTATGCACCTATGGCCAGACCTCAATGCCCTGTCGCCACCGGGCGCCATCCATCCCCTGCCCCAATCTGTGATCTACGTACGCCTACTGCAACTATGCATTCTGCTTCGCTGCTTCTTCTGAGGTCCCTTCACTCAATCCTGCCTTAGGGCATGTCTACTCACCCACGACCACCACTGCCACCACACCCCCCCTCTATCGATCACTGACCAAGCACAGCTTCTTGTAGCACCAGCGAGCACACTTCAAGGTCATGATGGGCATGCTGATGCAGCCATTGTGTGGTGCACCATCCCTGGTGTGGAAGTGTACTACTTCTTATCTTTGTGTCATTCATATCTTCATGGGTAGCGAAGGTGCTAACTCAATAGATCTACATGCTAATCCGGCACCTCCTCTGAAACCACATATATGCGTTGGTGCTTACTAGGACTACGTGAAGCCCGGGGACGAGAACATGGTCAAACTCAAATTACATGATGATCTCTAAACTTAACTCTTGGCCGCCAGCCGCGGTGACCAAAGTCATCCTTAGTCGGCCAGTAGGTAGTGAGTGGCGTTTGCGAATGCATGCATGGAATAAAACAATGGAGTGGCTGCTCAGTTTCATTTTTGCATGTTGATTCCATTGATTATTGCTTGTCACTTGCCATTCTCATGTAGTTAAAACACACACATACCACACACACGCACACACGCGCGCACACACACACACACACACAACGTTGGTGTTGGCTACTCACTTTTGTTTTGTGGACGCTGTTTCCGTTGGTTATTGTTCCTATGACTGTACTCATACTCCTCGATATCCAAAGCATCTTTATCTCATTCTTGGAGATTCAGTTTCTAATTTTTATTTCAACGATCTTTCCCCTAATAATATTAAGCTTCATAATTGTATTTCTTTTTTTGTTCATTGAAGCTTCCTTGAAGATGGTCTCCTCGTTTATCTGCAGCTTGTGTGACATTGATCTCCCTTTATACATTCTCTCAGGGGGCACAACTGTCAGATATTGCCAAGAGCAGAAAGGGTGCATAACAATAATTTGTCTATGTCCTCTAAGATTAACCAGGTCTGGAACATACTAGAATGGAAAAAGGCTTGATGACATGGAAACGTACTGTATGGGTAAATGAAGTAGGGATGGCCATAGTAACACAATCAGCTCTGTAGCTCCATTCATATGATGTGTCTTAGAAGAGAATCCCTCCCTCAGTTTGGGCCAAGCAATACACCAAACTGGATGGACTGAACACTGCAAAGATTGAAAGAAATTCAATAGATGGTAGACACATAATAGATTTTATAAATTCAGAGCATTTGAATCTTAATGATTCTACAAATATATCTTATAGAAGAGGAACTTTAAATTTTAAGGGTATCCAAAGGGTACTGAAATTTATTTCTTCAGTCTCATTGTGTTCTAAATATGTAGTGAGTACGAAGAATTATGTTAGACCCAGCTCTAGGACTACGTTTTGGAAGGCAACTCTTTTCTTTTCTGATTTTCATACGAGACCGAAGACACATTATCTTCTATATTTTGTTGGGCCTCTTTCATTTCAGTCTCATTGTCTGAAATGAGTTCAAAGAAATATTCCATTGTCTTTAATTTCATTTTTCAGCAGCTACCTGCACACCTACGTCCAGATCCCGATGACACGTTCAGAAGGACTAACTTGGATCTCGACACCCTGGTGCCACAGGATGCCATCTAGCCCCTGCCCCAAGTCGACCAACATGTGATTTGTGCCTACTGCAACTGCGCATTTTATTTCACCGCTGATGAGGTCCCTTCTCTCAACTCTGACCCAGGATGGCGCATTCCATTGCCTTTAATTGTATATTCAACATTGCCCCTCTCCCACACTCACTCCTAATCGCACTCCCTCTCCCACGACTCTCATTCCCACAAGATCTTGTTTCTCCTCGTGATGTAGGCCACTGTCCTCCACCTCCACAACACCAACACCGACGGTTCCCTAGTGGCCATCACTAGGCTTGGCGCACAGAATCACCGTGCTATGCCTGGGCAACGACAGACACGAGAGAAAGATGAGCACCACGTTCGGAATGATTTTGGCATCTCCATCTAGCGCATTCCTCATGTCAATGACGCTCCTTAGAGTGGTGCGGCGGCTCTCCTGGCCAACACCATGGAGAAACCTAGGAGGACAACCTAGGTTGGACGATTAGTGGTGCAGCTTCTCCTTGGCTTGCAAACTGCTCTCAGGCAGACATACCTTGTCGCATCAATGGCAACCAACTTCTCACTGATCTCCTTGACAGTGTCCTTGACTAGATTCACCCAGTCCCTCTCCTCTGACTCTAGCATGATGTACCATTGTGCAGAAATGGAATATTGTCACATAAATTCGAGAGAAATGGAGAGATTGAGCTAGAAATCAGATGCACGAAGGTATCTAGGAGGAGACACATGCCTGCCTGCCATGGACGCCATCAATGCTAGCGCTGGGGCAGGGAGGATAGGGATAGGGTTGTCTGCCGCAACATCATCAATTTTAGTGACTTGGTCAAGTTGGTTTGCAAGGAAAGCCATGACAGCGCTGCTTTTGGATGGGTGAGTAGGTGTATAAGGAATAAAGGAGCTTGATTGCCGAACCCGTAGGATGAGAGGACAATGCAGGTGAAATATGTATGAGACACATTCTCATATGTAATGAAATAATACAAAAGTATTTAAGTTTAAAATCAATAATTCAACTAGCATGAATAAAAATGATTCTTGTAAATAGAACGTATGGTTGTAACCTTCCCCACCCCCACATAAGCCTGGATATCGAGCTGGCTCGGCTCGGCTCGGCTCGGCTCGGTAAGGCTCGTTAGGATAACGAGCTGGCTCGAGCTGGCTCGTTGTAACTAACGAGCTGAAAAGCTAGCTCGGCTCGGCTCGCCCAAAAGCTCGGCTCGGCTCGTTTGGCTCGTGAGCCAGGGACAAAAAAAAATAAAATAAAGAATATCTTACATTCAGCTCGGCTCGTTTAGCTCGTTAGTGGCTCGTTAGGCTCATGAGCGGCTTTTTAGGCTCGTTAATTCATCCATACACCGCTCGTTAGGCTCGCGAAGGCTCGTGAGCAGCTCGTTAGGCTCGCTAATTTATCTATGCACAGCTCGTTAGGCTTGCGACCAGCTCGCGAGCTAGCTCGACTCGGCTCGTTATCCTAACGAGCTAAAATCTTGGCTCGGCTCGGCTCGTTAGGATAACGAGCCAAGCCGAGCCGAGCCGAGCTGGCCGCGAGCTGAGCGAGCTAACAAGCTTCGAGTTTTTGGTCCAGGCTTACCCCCACAGTTTCTCTAGATGCAACTCTAGTGAGGAACACACACATAATTTTTCTGCTGGTTCTCAATTGTGGCTGTTTGAAACCTTAACTTTCTTCCACATGCTTCTGCTTGTCACCAAACCCACCACTTATCACTTCCAAAACATGATTACCTCCATGCTTAGCCAAATGCTATCCCCAGCCATCCTCCTAAAACCATAAGCCTCAAGATAATAAGGCTATCCTAAATGCCCTTATGATAAGTTCAAACATTTGTGACAGTTAAAGAATCTAGGTCTGCTTAGATCAAGAAAACAACAAAAATCATGGCATTAAACATGGCTAGTGATGGAGATAAACTTTTGTGCAGAGTGATTACTGCTAACAGAAACAACATAGAAACTATTTCAAGATAGCTGATCTTGCTGCTGCCCTGAACCAAATAGAAGATTGGACATATGAGCAATTGGGAAGTCAAGCAAATGTATCATGCATGTATGAGTTCTCACCTATGGTGTTTCCATGTGGATTGAAATTCCACCTTGATCCATGTAGATCTATTTCTTCCAACAAAAAAGATTTGGGGGTAGAAGAAGAAAATGGCGAATGGGGATCAAGTGTGAATACTCTAGGTAGGAGGGGTATTATAGTAAAGGGGTGGAGGCCTAGATGTGTGTGGGCTCTTGTCGGCGTTTTTTACCACAGATATTTGGTTCATCAGGGACCCTGCTCGATGTGAAAGATCAACATGAGATTTATACTGGTTCCAGCCCTCATGATCGAGTAATAACCGTACGTCCAGTGGTTGCTGATTATATTATGTTGGTGAGTAGAGACTACAATGGAGCTAATGACCCAACTTGCGAATGAATCAGATGATTACAACAGAGGTCTACCCAACTATGTATATCCAGGACCAATTAGAATAGAGTAGTCATCCTCCATCGGGTCTCTTGATCTGATCATGATAGTCAGTAACTCTATTTCTTTGGTATCCTGGGGGTATGGCATCCACATTATCTCTTGACCTTATGTTTCAATGCAACTTGGAAGCCCTCTTGCCGTCGAGATTCTTGGGGTATTTTGTAGTTAGTCTTCAGGAAAACTCATCAGTCTACTTAACAATCCTGGGAAATGAGAATCAAAAAGTCACATAGATGGGTGATGAGCTTGTTGGAACAGTTCCATCCCCTCGATGTCTTGTCAACGTCCCATTCAGATGGCTCCCATTGTGCAGTCCTCAAATGAATCTCACCGTTGGTTCAGTTTCTGAGGAACATGTGTGGTGGGAGAGGTGATTAATTAATTATTTTATTTAGACACAACACTCAGAAACCCAACAGCATTTAAACAATCTCGCCTTTAAATAATGGGACTTTGTACTGTAGTTTCACCATTGCGTTCCATAATCTTTAGATTCACTCTAAAAAGCATCTTTTGTTCGGGTTGGTGTTACCAGCTAAAAGCAAAGCTCTTTAGTCTAGATCGGTAACACCAATTGTGAGTAAAGGCTCTCTAACGCTCAAAAAGTTGGATGCAGGACTAATGCTCACATTAATTCTGGATCAAATAATTCAATCCAAGACTGAAATGTTGAACCTAAAATCTCTCTACCAATGTGGGCCCCTATCATGCCGAGAACCTGTCGCTCGAGGTGAGTAGCAATTTCCTTTTGATCTGCTTCTGAAAATCTTTTGAGTAGCCTATTTTTGGCAGAATGCCTTCAACTCGGTGGCAATTCCTAAGGGGCCAGCTAGAAAACTAGAATGCCCCGAAGATGCCTCAGCCCCCGAGCCGAGGCCCAACACAAGAATAGGGCTACGCGTCCACAGGGGAGATAGATGCACAGGATGCTCCTCCCACGAAAAAAGAAAAAGGCTCGGGGCTTCTCTTAGAAACCACCATGTTCTAGGGCATCTAGGGAGACCTAAAAGAATGTTCCCAGACAGCTTTCGATCAGAAACCTGCCAAATCCTCATTATCAGGTAGTATGCAGTATGATTGTATTTGAAGCATTCTCTTGTCTGAATAGCCTTTGAACGTGTTCGGGATGTTTATACGCAATAAAAATGGTTTGTGCCCAGGAAAAAGCTTTGTCCATCCCACTTGATGCCCCAAAGATGCGAGAGTTGCTTTTCCATTCGGGAGGATGGCTCGGTAAGTGCTTTAATTTGGGCCACGTTGCTGTCCAGTTGCTGAAAAAATGCTGTCTCTTATTATAAGACTGTAAGTAGGTGTCAAAACTGACAAGAGAAAACTTCCTGGAATTCGACCCGCTTCGAAGAGCTGTCCAGTTGGCAAGACTTGTGGATCAAAGTATAAACGAGACGAAGTTGCAGCAGCTCAGCTAGAGAAGGGGTACAAGACTCTTCGGGAGGCGGCACAGAGAAAGTGAGTATATTTATTTTATTATGAACTAGATTATTAACTTGAGTGCTGATTTCGGCCTTGATTACAGATGATTCCAAAAGCATCGAGCACCTACAGAAGGACAAGGTGGCTTTGAAGGATGACATTATAGAGGTTTCAACAAAGATCTGGCCAAAGCCCAGCAAGCGGCAAGCCGATCTGGAGGGTGAACTTACTGAAGGAGCCATTATTGTAGCTGGTCACATTACCGGGGTTCTCAAATATTTGCCAGCGGGATACCAAATCATTTTACTATATGACCAATGGGCCGGCCGGGTTGTAGGCACCTGAGACTCGAGATGGAGGTGCGCAGATGAGAGTGGGAAGATGAAACCCGAAGTCATGTTTTTATACATGGCACGTCCATCGGGCCTCATGAGCCTCGGCCAATATTAACCAATTTAGGCCTTATAAGATGCCCACATCCAGAAAATGCTGATATTTTTAGAGGTAGGGCTATTATAAGGCCGGTCTTGGTTAATAGATTTTAGGAACCACCTCTTGGTAAATTGATATTGCTAGACCGTTGATTATGCCCATCTCATTAGTTCATAAAAATGACCGCCTCAATTAATCTGAGATGTTAATTGAGGTAGTTCAAATGCCTACCCCTTTGAGTTGCTTTGGCAAACTTGTCGGTTAAATTTTTTTTTAGTAGTGAAATGGCCACAGTATATAAATGAAAAATATTTACCACAAATACAACAAACAATACCATTTACAGAATTGTGTATCTTATTAGGTGCATTACCTAGTTTGATCTAAACAAGATAGGGCCATTTGATTCCTTATGTGCCTTGAGAACAATCGATTGAATGATTGGTATCTCTGAGCTGTGCAGCATAGGTTGGCTTGGAGATCTCAAATCGAGAATATCATCGCGGTTCGAGCAATCATATTTATCTGTTGTAATAATCGACATGTTTCTACTTTTACCAATACAATACGCTATACACCATCATACTAATATAGAAATCACTACGTTGACTCCACCAACTCATGTGAACTTGCACATTCCGCATGTGCATATAGAAATAATCAAAACATATTAGAGTCAAGGTTGAATAATTCATAGTTTTTATTCCCATTTTTTCCTTCAAGGTATGTACTGTTCTTAAGACAAAGGAAGCATTATTTGAAAATAAAAGTTTTGGTCTATGTAACAAATCCATACATACAACTGATTTGAAACTAACATCAAGAGTATATAGGGGCATCCACTTCACATAGGAAAAGAAATCTCATCACTTTCATTCATTCTTTATTCTTTATGAAACAATCCTTTTAGTCTTTGATCAAAACTACTATACCTGCATTTTTTTACGAGGCATGACTAGATATGACATGATCTTCCAAACTATACTTTGATTATTTATTTATTTTATTAATATTATTCTATTCATATTTATAAATTTATGATAATTGAATCATATATTTAATTACCAATCTAACCATATCAAGTTAATAATATAATAAAAAAATTTATGAGCTAAATTACTGGTCAAAGATTTTAAAATTTTGACTCCTAATACGTGAATGAATAGAGTATTTTTGGAGTCTTATTATTATATTTGTATATATCATTATTATGAAATTACTTTTTACATATTATATAATATAAATAATAATTAAATATAGATATATCTAGATATATAAACCCATATAAATAAATAAATAAATAAACTAGCTAGAAGATATGCAGGCGTGTGGACCACATTGGTGTCACCACCAGGTCAGTGCTTGCCATACCTAGACTCCCTCGCTGGCACGTCGCGCGCACCAACAGGTAAAAGACTCGCCGTGAAATTAAAGCAGGTCGCATAGATAGATAGATGAGACGATGGAGACTCTCCATTTGCGTCATGCATGTACGCGGTGCATGCATGTACATACATACGCCTTGGCCGGCGAATCCAACACATCTCGGGTGGCTCCTCCGTCAGGACTGGCGGCGGCGATGACGGGTGAGCTAGTCCGGCGTCCATCCTGCAGACCGCAATTCTTAAACCATGTGCGATTCTTGGTTGGTTTCGCTTGTTTTCCATCCATCAAAGAAGAAATTGAAGCGAACCACAGCATACAAGCGGCGAGCTAGCAAACCCAGCAAGTCCAAGGCTGGTGCTTAACTGAAGGCAGGAATTAATGCTAGGGAAATTCCAGATCGCAAAGATGAACACCTTCCATCTTTGCAGGCAGCCACACTCTGAATTTTAGATCCGCCAATATAATCGAGACCCCTTGCCCCTGCTTTCTTTCTATAAATCCCCCCTTCCCCTCGCACTTGCTTCGTTGCTGCTCTTTCGCCGGAAAATCGCTACCCTTCCTTCGCTTCTTCCCTCTGTCGCTGTTGCTCCGCGGAGCCGGAGCCGGAGTTCATCCTGGACGTACGGGAACAACCATTGCAGCAGGTAAGAAAGTTCGAATCTTGATCTGACGATTGGACTGGACCTTTCCAGTTCCCGGCCTACGTGCGGCGGTGCACGATAGCTAGGACTGCAAACCTGTATATAGCCCGATAGGCTCCCAGACTGCGGGTAGGCTAGCGTATATATGTGACGTCGTGACAGATTTTGATTGGGATTTAGTATTGGCTGGTTGCTTTCTTGGAAATAATCGTGTACGTTTTCCATACAGGGGATCGGAAGAGATGGACGCGGACAACACCTTCCCAGCAGGGCTGCGCGTGCTTGCCGTCGACGACGACCGCATCTGCCTCAAGATCCTAGAGAGGCAGCTTAAGTACTGCAATTACGACGGTGTGCTCTTGCCTTCTTAGCTGCCCCTATGGAATTTCTCCCTGATTCCATACGTTCTGATACAATTTTTTTGGGTGATTTTGTTTTTACGGTTGGAATTTCTGGTGTGGGACGCATGCAGCGACGGTGGTGACGGATGCAAGGACGGCGTTGGACATGCTCAGGGAGAGGAAGGAGGAGGGGAACCAGTTCGACCTGGTGATCAGCGACGTCGTCATGCCCAACATGGACGGCTTCAAGCTCCTCGAGCTCATCGGTCTGGAGATGGATCTCCCTGTCATCAGTAAAGCCCCAACCTTGCTCAAACTCGTTTTTCCATTTCTATGCATGGCATGGCATTCTTCAATTCTGATCGTGCAGAGAATAGCAATCATGAGATTTTGTTGTAGTACCATTTTTGGATGTTGTTCTAGGTAGATGCATTGAGTAATGGTTTGCTTATATATAACTTGGCTGGCACGCGATATCCTGTAATGCTGCATGCTAGCTGGTTATGGATCTTTGGGTTCGATATCAATAAATGGTAAATATGCCAATCATAAGTCTTGATTTTGGAGTCTTGATTTTGGGGTGCATGTGTTCAGATCCAACATCTAGGTAATAACTGCATTAATATGTGTTCTAGATTTGTATATATGTTACCGTCCGTTCCTAAGTGTAAAGTACTATGGAGCTTGCTACTTATTTTTGTCATTTGTAGCTTCATACTTATATTATTTGTAAGCATTGCATGCAAACTAAAATTTTGTTCATTTTCGTTGTGCGTTAGACCAATACTTTGTTCCTTAGCCCTATAGACCATTACTTTGTTCCTTAGCACTAGATGTGGTGTTAATTGAGTTCTTCATGATATTGTTTTTGGTTTCATACGTTATGGCACATTCATTAGCCATACGGAAAGTAAAATGGGTGTTACTATTTGTTTGTAGCCATGTTGACCTCACATTGTTTTAAGTTATAGTTACATACATGTTAGCCATAAGGGAGTATCTTTCTTTAGGAATTGTATTAATTGTTGTTATATCTTTGGCTGACGTAGTAAGCACCCTATCCTGTGTCTATTGGTCTTGGGATAGATTTATCGCCTAAACCATATTTTTTCCTTCAATTTTCTTGCATCTAAGAGGGGAGAATTACAGCACTATGGTTCAAACCAGGCACCCATTCTAGTCATACTCGAAGCTTGTCCAAGATGTAAATGCAAAGTAGGAAGCATATTAGTGAGCCATTTAGAAGTTCACTTTTTCAGATTTCATCTAACTTTTCTACTTCAATTTTGATGGAAACTTCTGAACTTTGTGAATTTCATTAATTTCAGCTGCAAAAGAAATTTTTAACAAATCCAAATTGTTGAATCAATCTAGAAATTGAACTGTTGTTTGTAGTTCATATTTCATTTGCTACTGTTTGTGATATGTAGTAGGTGCAATAAATATTGTTTCTTGTATTTTTATTTGTGTGCTACCATTTGTTCATATTTAAGTAATAGGAGCAATCAATCTAACTTGAATCCTGTCATTTATGTACGGTTTCATACATGCCATGGATTAAACTCTATGTGCAACCAAGATAACCTCTAAAGTAATTTGTCGCCTGCAGTTTGGTTCATTATTGCTAGTTTTCATATTACTCCCTCCATTTCATTTTACCTGGCGCAAGTTAGAATGACTTAGAGTTTGGATTATAATTAATAGTTACAAATTCATATGCTTTATATTATATTATTTATTCTTATAAACTTATAATTATTTGATAATATTATTCCTTACAAATCTTTTCACATAAAGTTTTGGATTATAATAGTTACAAATTATTAGCCTAATTATTCATGGAAGTTTTAAAAGTTTGAATCTTGATATGCGTGTGTACCAGATAAAATGGAATGGAGGTAGTAACTAGTTGTTTCCATAGCGATGTGAACAATGCCCCATTCTAATAAATTTGTAAAGGCTCTTTTATGAAATTATTTTAAATAGCAAAAACTGAAATGATAGATAATTGCATTTACTATGTTTACGACACATTTTCTTAAAAATGACTGTGAATGACACATGTAATGCCAACTAGATCATTCATTGTCTAGTCTATTGAACGTGTTGACTTCTATATCTCATAATTGACTTATGTCGCCTTATGCAATGCAGTGCTATCCGCAAAACAGCGAGACACAGACTATTATAAAAGGGATAAAGCATGGGGCATGTGATTATATTATAAAGCCAGTGCGCCTAGAACAACTTAGAGGCATATGGAAACATGTGGTGAAAAATAGTAAGACTGATCTACGGAACAACATCAACTGTGGCAGTGATGATGCTGTTCAGGATTTGCCATCTGGGGATGCTGATAAAGGTGAGAAGCATGAAGAAAACCATAGAAATAAGTATTCCAAGAAAACCAAAAGGGCCATGGATGTTGCTGATGAGGACAATGAGAACACAGGAGCCCAAAAGAAGCAAAGAGTCCAATGGTCTGGTCAACTACATCGAAAGTTTGTAGAAGCTGTTCGTCAGATTGGCTTGGACAGTAAGTTCTCCTGTTTAATGGCTTTATATATCAACAATTCTTCTGTTAAATATATTTATCTTAAAATATGTTGTTGCTGCAAATGTAGGGGCTGTTCCTAAGAAGATATTAGAAATCATGAATGTAGAAGGCCTTACTAGAGAGAATGTCGCCAGTCATTTGCAGGTTTGGTTTCTACTCTTATGCTCGGCCACTATGCATGAGTTTGTATCCTCTGCATTATTGTTGAAGTACATGGATCAGAACTATTTCTAGTCAATTTGCATCTCAAACTGAATATTGTGTTTATGTCAATGGAATTTGTGTGGCTGACACTTCAACCAAAATGAGTTTCTGCCACACATAAAGTTCTAGTGCGTACACACATGTATTGAGTTTGACACACATGTGCACTTACTGGAGTTAGTTTTTCCTCTCCTAATTTTTTTTTTTGTTTCCTCCCATGGTTAAGAGCCCATTCGTTTTGTGGCTTTGTCATTTTTTTCTTACCAAAATGTTTTTCTCTACTTTGTGATTTCAGAAGTACCGAATCTACCTCAGAAAGCTCGGCGATGGCACATTGAGGAATTCTAGTCCATTTGCTGATGAAACTAAGGCATTGCAGACACACATGAATTTCCCTTCCTTCATTGGCTCTCCAAGCTCAAGCAACCATTATGCAAAGATCAATTCCTCATCTGCAATTGGAACACACACTTTGCTGCCCACACAGTCAGTTCTTGTCATGAGCTCACAGAAAAACTTGGGTATTGCTGGGTCAGACATGGAACCAATTGGCCACGGTGTCAACCTGCCCAAAGATGCTATGCCTATGCCAGTGCAGGATATCAGCAGATTCATCTCTTCTGGCAAGTCCTATGCCCATGTATCGAGTGGTGGACTGCCAGGTGCAAGCCTATGCTTCCCTTCTGGTCCATCTATTAGCTCCTTTGGAAATATGTCAAATGGTGTTGTGTTGAACCCAAACACACCTTTCTCTATTGATATTTCTGGGAGTTCATTTGCAAACACCTCAAATGATGGTACACCATTGACCTCAGACATGTTGTTTACTTCGTCTCGTTCTTGTGGCTCTCATGCAAGCATATTGCGTGGCAAGATTCTGGGATCAAGCAGAGGTATTCCATTCAAAGACATCGCAGGTGGTGAGATGATGGCTCCTTCTAGTCATTTACCATTGCAGTCCCCTAAGTTGGTGAACCAGCAGCCTTCGGTTCAGCTTCAGTCATGTTCTGCTAGCCTATCTAACATGGCTGCTAGGGAAGTTCACCAATTTGCAGGACCTAGCAACTTCTGGAAAGCTGCTGTGCCGACAAGGTTTTCTGTTCTTGGTCATAGTGTTGGAACATCTGAAGATCCTTCACAGGATAATATTTTCAAGATCAACCAGTTGTCAAGGATTGCGTGCTCATCTGGACAGATTCCAATGTCGACCTGCAATTCTGGTTTGGTTAGTTCTTCAAGCACTAGACTTGACTTTCAGACAGACAATTCTGCCATGCTGGCCCAGGTGTTGAATGCTGCTAGTGCAAGTGACAACCTGCATGAATTTAGCACAGTTAATCAGCAAGCTGCTAGTGACCAAGTGAATAACATCAATAAATTTCTCATGGGAACAAGTGATGCACAGAATGTGGAGAGTGATGACTTGGATGATTTCCTTGCTTACTTGGTTAATCAAGTAAGATCCTTTCTCCTCCTTTTTTTGAATAAAATCTATATCCTCATTTTCATTTTATTCCATTTCACATTTTTTGTGCAAAAGTAAATTAATACATGAGTAATTTACCTAACTGATGTTGGTTTAATTACTTCTAGTTAAGTAAAAAAACTTGTAGTTGTTATTACTTAGTGCATTGCTCATATTCACCATGCTTGTTCATGCATAACCTGACCATAAGACATGTTAAATGGAAAGGTTATTTTAAATTATTTTGTCTACACACTAAGCCTTTGCATGTGGAATTCATGACAACTTCTTATATGTTGTTTATCTAACTGAACTTTTTTTTCTTTCAGCAGGATTTTGTCAACTGTGGTGATTCTTTCATCAACAAGGACCAGGAATTTGCCCCTTGATCTGGAAGAGAGACGTTTTTGCATCACCTAGCTGCTGACCAATTCATGGTTCTTGCATGTTGTAGGAGCAAATTTGCACTGTCTATAGTAGGCTAGCTAGGAGCAGGCCATTCTGGATGGAATCTCCATTTTTCTCTAGTGTAGTCATGCTGGTTCTCTTTTGTATCAGCTGTAGGTATTGACCCGTGGTGTTAAGTTTGGCAAGAGGTGTGGGTGTGCCACCCCTGCCAACCCTCATCGGCTTGAATTTTGGTGGTCATTTTTATTCTTCTATAAAACAACCTAGCCCCACTTGGATGTGATAGTAGACAAAGTTAAGTGAGATAGATCCAGTTTCCATGGATGTTTTAGGTATCCAGTGGTATGATTTTCATTAACTATTTGAACTGTTGTATTTCATCTATTTTTGAATCAATGAAATGTTGTTGTTTCCTAAAATTAGATTGGTAGCCCAAATCTTTTTTATAGAGCACTAGAACAGATAGATAAGTTAGACATAGTGCCATTGTTTATTACTATACTCAGCCAACTAGAAGTAGTGCAAGGCATGAAGGAACCTTCAATCCATAATTATTCATGTAGGCTTGGTCGAGTAGAACAGTTCTTGATGCTCATGACTAATTGACAATTTACCTTATGTCATCAAAATTTCCTCTGTTGATAGTCTTGTGTATTAGAAAGAAAAGGTCGTCATTGTCTTAACAAAAATTATACAAATGCAAACATTGTTTCATTTCCTTGCGTTGAACACAAATGGTGCTTCCCCATGAAGTTGGTTCGATCATATCCTGCTGGTAGTGATCTGTTGATCCTTGTGATCTCAACTTGTTCTGCTTTACTCACACATAAGTGTAAAAATCAAGGTTTTAAATAGCGGGCTATAACAAATAGCGGCGAGCCTCCAAAACAAGCTATAGCGGGGCTATAGCGGGCTAAATCGGGGCTATAGCGGATAATTATACATGGATTCATTTAGCGGCAACATGCTCAAAAGGCTATAGCGGGGCTATAGCCGGCTATTTAAAACGGGGGTAAAAATGTAGAAGATTAATGTTTGTATATGGAATGTCACCACGGACTGCTTGAAAGAAATACACTTAAACATTAAAGGACATTTTATTTTGGCTCAATCTTGGAGGTATAACTCTAACATTTGTTCTCTCAAAAATTAATGATGTATTTTTCATAGCTGGAAAAAATAAGATGGATCAGTGTATAACAGACCTCACGCCCCTGCATCGTCCTCATGGGCGACACGAGCAACCACCCATGCCACCCCCTCCAACCCCTATTTCCCACCTCACCGCCACAGGGGCTGCACACCGGAACACTGCACGGCTGCTAGGAAGGCAGCGGTGAGGCGTTTTGCCCCCGGTTTCAAAGACGTTAGGCTGAATCGGGTGTCTGCAGTATGGTACGGCGGCGCGAGGGACCTCTGCAACGGGACGAGGCCGCTATGACAGTGTCATAGGTGGATCTGGCTTGCTAGTGCCTGGATCTGATCAGACTAGTGGTGGTCTAGTAGCTCCTCTGTCTAGCTAGTATCCCCGCTTCTCCCCTGCCCGGATCTACAGGTGGAATCGTCCACCACCTACAGGTGGCACGGTGGGCCACATGTAGCGCCATGGCAGGCCACGTGAGGACGATGCGGCAAGTGCCGCCAATGGCTACGTGCTGTGGCAACGATGGGCGGGCTCTGTCGGCCGGGAGTGGAGGCATGGCGGGGGGGGGAGGGACGGGAGTAGCCATTTGGCATGACATGAAGGCTTGTGGCCGGTGAGTGTGTCGTGGAAGCAACAAGGCCGGCATGGAGGTGCGATTGTGCAAGGATGGTGCCGACGGCTGCGGGGGAGGCTGGCACGGGTGGCTCTGATGGCCGACAGTTGAGGCGTTGATGGCGCGGGGAATGGAGCAGCTAGCGAGTGAGGCATGGAGGCTTGTGGCCGGCGAGCGCACCGTGGATGCGACGAGGCTGGTCCGGAGGTAGTAGCGGTGTGGCGGCGATGCCACCATGGTGGCAGAGGATGGCAAGCGGCAGCGATGTGACCAAACAGCCCATTACAAATGGCAGGTAGCCTGGCCGAGGTGGCAACTGCAAACATATGTTGTGGTGGAAGATGACAGCATGCACGACGGCAAACATGTTGTGGTGGAGTGATGGTGGTGTGGCTGCTCTGTGGTGGTTTGGCAACAAGGAAACTGTGTGCATGGTGTCCTGGCACCACGTTGATGGTGGTGGCGGTCTTTGAGCAGGTGGTTGCCAATTTATGGATTCGAGGTGTAAGTGTCAACTACGGCGGAAGGCGGTCGAGGGCATACGCTCGGTGATTCACGTTTTGACTTCTGTTGATGTTGTTGCATCATGGCTGCTAGAAGTGTGTTGCTTGTGGAGTGCAGTGGTTGTACATTTTTGTTGTTACTTTGCCTTGGAGAAGTAGATTTGGCGGTGCTGCACAACAACGTGTACCGTGTTGAGGTCCAACCGTCCAAGCCAACAGGCCGTTGTCGATAGTTGAATAGTTGCTTTCTTCTTTTGGTTGCTTTACCCTTTGGGTCCTTGTTGCTATGTTGTATTTGTCTAGTCTGGGTTCCTCCTTTTTAATATAGTTGTTGCCTGGTTCATTTCAAAGAAAAATAAGCTTGACTGAGATGTGACTTGTATGCTCTAGGTTGCTTCTTGTAAAACTGATTTACCCGAATTCAATTCTACGACTCAGCAAAGGTGTTACTAGGTTTCAGAAAAGAAAAGATCAAGAAATGTGTCTCAAAAAAAAAAGAGTATCGAAGTTGCACAGGTGCTACTGCGTTCGAGAAAACTTGTGGATCTGGATTTAAGTCAGCATAGATACGGTGTTTGTGTGTTTTTCAAAAATATATTTGAACTGTGAACTTTGTTAAAATTAAACTTTTAGGATGAACAAATAAATAAAATGAAAAAAGTCTAAATAACCTCATACGTATTGTGTGTGGCTTACTTCACCCCTAACCTATAAAACCATCTATCGAACACATTAAACTTTGTCAAACCGGTTATTTTACCTTCTGGCTGGTTTTGCTACCCGGTTTTGCCTAAAACCCTGGACTCTTTGCGCCCAACCTCACAGCACCCACGTGTCGCGCCGAGCTCATGCACCACCTCCTAGCGCCCAGCCAGCCTGCGAGGCTCTGGCGCACACGCAGGCCGTGGTTCCGGCGCCGCCAGCATGCTCCATGCCGACGCGCACAACAGGCATGGCACCAAGCCATGATGGATGGCGCTGCCACGCGCCGGTTCGTCGTCGTGTGGCAGCAGCAGCAGGACCACCTGCCACACGCGTGGAAGATGAGATAGCTGCAGGCCTGTACCAGCACGACTCAGTCTGTTGAAACTGATGAGCGAACTCGATCGGGCCAAGACAGTCGGTGCCGTGACCGTGGAGGTCGTGACGCACACAGCTACGTACAGGAAGTGCGCCGCAGGATCGTGGAGGCCGTGACGCACACGGCCCACAAGACCTAGCCGGCCGGGCAGGCAGTCTAGAGCAGTGCGCAGGAGACCAGTGCGGGCGACGGCACCGGGGAAGACACAGGCTGATAGTGCACTGGAACAAGTGTGAGGTGCTCATCTATCACGTGCTCGAAGGCAACTTCCTCGACGCACTCACAGGGATCTCGTCCTCCAATGGCCGCAAGCTGTTCGCCACCGGGCCGAGAGGCCCGGTGCTCCTCCACGGCTCAACCTTCCCGGCACCAGCACGTATGCTGGCTGAATGCGTGGCGAAGAGGCCGTGACCGAGAGCCAAGCACGTGTCTGTGGGGCCAAAGGAGTCTGATAGCTCGGCCCCACCTCTATTGTGTCTCTGTCTGCCATTTTGGAGTGCCACGTAGATAAAACCGGGTATCAAAACCAGTAAGGGGGTAAAATAACCGGTTTGCCAAAGTTTAATGTGTTCAATATATGGTTTTATAGGCCGAGGATTAAGTAAGCCACGCACAATACATTGAGGAGTTATTTAGATTTTTTTCTAAAAAAATCATATAACTCTAGTCCTTCTGCCAACAACACACAATTATAGAAACAATATGTGTCAAAATGCACCTGAACGTCTGTGTATGTTGCGTTATGCACTACTATAGAACAGGCCTTCACTTGGCCAAAATGAACAATAGCTCCAGCAAAACACGTGCCCGGGACTAAAAAGGTCTTTAGTCCGGGTTGGTACACCAACCGAGACTAAATGTCCCCTGCCCAACAGCTATGGTGTCGGGCATGTGCAATGGAGACTTTTAGTCCCGGTTGTTGTTATCAACCGGGACTAAAAGGCTTATCTTTAGTCCCTCGGTTGGTGTCCCCAACCGACTAAAGGTTTTGTCCCGCAGCGACACCAAATGGGGACTAAAGATAGGCATTTAGTCCCTTGGTTGGTGTTAGGCACCGGGATTAAATCCTTCCCCCATATTTGAATCTTTCTTCCTCCCCCGCCGGCCGAGCCCGAGCTCACCATTGTTCTTTGTTCTTCATGTGTTCTTACTTGGTTCTTGCTCACATCTCCGCCATTGATTCATTTCGTCACTTCTACGCCCGTCATCATCTTGTTTAGAGGTCACTAGCTTCATCTTCTCAAGTTTTAGCAGCAGACTTATGTCATTTTGTGGTGTTATATATGTGGTTTTTATTTTTTGATTTCTACATTATTTTAAACTCCAATCACTTCATCGTTTGAATATTTCAATGTAGATAACTACAATTAGTACCCTAAAAATTAATATACACCATTTATTACTATTATGTCTACCATATTTTATGGTTTAGTTAGAAAAATACTAAATTTATAGTTTTTTATTATAATTAGATTTTTAAAAATTAACATTTTATAATACTTTAGTTTATAATTTGTGATCAGGTTAATTAGTTAATTATAACTAAGTATAAATAATACATTTCAATGATTATTTAATTATAACTAAGTATGAATATAAAATTTGTTTAGGAAAAATAAAAATAGAAAATTTTAGGTTATGTGTTAGTTTAATTTGTGTATAAATAAATAGAAATTTGTAATATATTATATTATAATTTGTGATTATATTAATTAGTTAATTACAACTATTATGTATACCACATTTCATGGATTAGTTAGACAACTAGATTATATTATGGTTTTTAATTTCATTTGTTTAGAAAAATAACGAATAGCGAATTTTAGGTTATTAGTTAGTTTGATTTATGTTTAAAAACTTAGAAATTAATAATACCTTCTATTTGCTAGTAATGCGCATGCTATATTATGTGATATGTCATTTTAGGTATTTTATTTTAAATTTCATTTGTGTAGAAAATGAGGTATTTAATTTTATTTAATTATGGAATATGCCATATAATGCAGACAATGACACGTCATTGGATGTATAATGCCGATCGCTGCTCCAAAGAGTTCATTGATGGTGTGCATTATTTCTTAAGAGTGGCCGAGGAAAACAAGCGGGATGGATTCATGTGTTGCCCATGTGCCTTGTGTCGAATTTGAAGGAATATTCTAGCTCTAGAAATATTCACTCACATTTGTTGAAGTCGGGTTTCATGCCAAACTATATTTGTTGGACCAAACATGGAGAAACTGGGATAATGATGGACGAATTTGAAGAAGAACAATTAGAGCCTGACGACATTATTGCTTAATACGGTGACTTCGATGATACAAAGAATGGGAGAAGTCAAGAAGAGGGAGGTGCGTAAGGCACACCGCTGAAGAAGATGATGCCCTTGGTGATGTCATTCGTGATGCAATGAAAAGATTGCGAAAGTGAAAAAGAGAAGGCAAAGTTTGACCGCATGTTAGAAGATCACAAGAAATTACTATACCCATCCGGCCCAAGATGGGTAAAAAAAAATTGGGTACAATCGAGTTGTTAAAATAGAAGGCAATGTAATAGTGTATCCAATAAGGCATTTGGGCAATTACTGAAGATCCAAAAAAAAAGATGCTTCTGAAGCCTAATGAATTGCTTGCCACAACGTATGAAGCAAAACAGGTCGTCTGTCCTTTGGGATTAGAAATCCACAAGATACATGCATGTCCTAACGACGCATCCCTGCACCGTGGCAAGGACTACGAGAATTTAGATGAATGCCCTGTATGTAAAGCATCACGGTATAAGATCAGGCGAGATGACCTTGGCGATGTTGAGGGTGAAGAACGTCCTAGGAAGAAAATCCCTGCAGAGGTTATGTGGTATGCTCCTATAATACCACGTCTGAAACATCTTTTTAGAAACAAGGACCATGCAAAGTTTTTACAGTGGCACAAAGAAGACCGTAAGGTAGACAACATGTTGAGACACCCTGCTGATGGGTCCCAATGGAGAGCAATAGACAGGGAATTTCTAGAGTTTGTAAAAGACGCAAGAAACTTAAGGTTCGCTTTAAGTACGGATGGTATGAATCCTTTTGGTGAGCAGAGCAGTAGTCATAGCACTTGGCCTGTTACACTATGTATCTACAACCTTCCTCCATGGTTATGCATGAAGCGAAAGTTCATTATGATGCCGATGCTCATCCAAGGCCCGAGACAACCGGGCAATGACATTGATGTCTATCTAAGGCCATTAATTGAAGAACTCCTACTTTTATGGAGCCAAATAGGTGTTCGTGTGTGGGATGAGTACAAACAGAAACACTTCGATCTGTGAGAGCACCGTTGTTTGTGACAATCAATGATTGGCCTGCTCTAAGTAATTTTTCGTATGCACAAACAAGGGATATAATGCATGCACACCTTGTTTTGATGATCTTGATAGTATATATTTGAAAAAATGCAGAAAGGTCATGTACCTTGGGTATCGTCGATTTCTTTCTATGAATCACCCAGTTAGAAAGAAAGACAAGCATTTTAAAGGTAAGGCAGACCACCGATGCAAGCCTCGCAACAGAACTAGAGAAGATGTATTTGAGATGGTTAAGGATGTCAAAGTAGTCTTTGGTAAGGGACAGGGCAGCCAACCAGTTCCAAAAGATGCAGCGGGTCATGCACCCATGTGGAAGAAGAAGTCAATATTTTGGGAGCTACCCTATTGGCAAGTCCTAGAGGTCCGGAATGTGATCGACGTCATGCACCTGACAAAGAATCTTTGTGTGAACCTTCTAGGATTCATGGGTGTGTATGGGAAGTCTAAGGATTCACTTGAGGCACGATAAGACTTGCAGCGCATGGAAGAACGAGACAACCTATATCCAGAGAAGACAGATGATGGACGCCATTATTTAAGTTCTGCTAGCTACACTCTTAGCAATGAAGAGAAAGAAATCATATTTGATTGCTTAAGCAGCATCAAGGTCCCATCTGGATTCTCCTCTAATATAAAAGGTATAATAAATGTGCCCGAGAAGAAATTTCTGAACTTAAAGTCGCATGACTGCCATATGCTTATGACGCAATTGCTTCCAGTTGCTTTAAGAGGAATTCTACCTCCACATGTACGTCTGGCCACCGTAAAGCTATGTGCGTTCCTCAATGCAATTTCTCAAAAGGCAATCAATCCACTGGAACTAGCTGCTCTACAGAATGATGTGGTTCAATATCTTGTCAGCTTTGAGTTAGTGTTCCCTCTATCCTTCTTTGATATCATGACACACCTCCTAGTTCATCTGGTCAAGAAGATCAATATTCTTGGTACTGTGTTCCTACATAATATGTTTCCCTTCGAGAGATTTATGGGAGTCCTAAAGAAATATATTCACCAGTGTGCTCGGCCAGAAGGAAGCATCGTAGAGGGCTACGGGATAGAGGAGGTCATTGAGTTCTATGTTGAATTCATTCCTGAACTTGACCCAATTGGTGTTTCTGAATCGTGACACGAGGGGAGATTAAGTGGAAAGGGAACACTAGAAAAGAAAACATATATCGGTACGGGGGACGATTATTTCAATAAAGCGCACTACATAGTTCTTCAAAACTCATCCGTGGTGGAGCCGTATGTCACGAAACACAAGGACTTTCTACGATCCCAGTTCCCAGAGAAGAATGAAGTTTGGATTATGCGTCAGCACATGGACACTTTCAGCGATTGGTTACGAAAAGAATATCAGGGTAATGACCAGATTGATGAGCAACTGTATTTGTTGGCTAGGCAACCATCATGGCACATCCTCACGTACAACGGGTACGAGATAAATGGAAATACATTTTACACCCTTGGCCAAGATTAAAAAAGCACGAACCAAAACAGTGGTGTTCGCGTAGATGCCACAGACCCGAATGAAAACAGACAAACATAATATGGCCGCATAGAGAAGATTTGGGAACTAGACTACACACCTAATTTTAAAGTCCCTTTGTTCCGGTGCCAATGGGTGAAGATTACCGGAGGCGGGGTAACAGTTGACAAAGACTATGGAATGACAACAGTGGACCTCAACAATATTGGTTACAAATGCGAACCATTCGTCCCTTGCTGCTGATGTGAATCAGGGTGTTCTATGTAAAAGACATGTCTACAAAACACGGGAGAGGGAAAAATAACAACAAATCAACGAATGAGCCAAAACGCCATATAGTTCTCTCGGGGAAAAGAAACATTGTGGAAATTGAGGACAAGTCGGATATTTCGAGAAGATTATGAAAGGGATGACCGAATCACGCCTTTCAACGTGACCAAAGATCCGAGCATCCTGATAAATGCTGAGGACACTTCATGGTTACGTCAAGATTATTACCAAGGAACATACATCAAAAAGAAGATCACTACTGTGCCCGCCTAATATATAGTGATGTTTAATAAATAGAGTGTATTAGAGATTGTGTATATGACAATTGTAACTTAAGATGTTTGTATTAGTTTTTCTTATTTTATATCATTTCAAATAATAAAATGACTTGAAGTATTTTTTTTGCTAAGCATGTGCACACTAAGAAAAAAAAGTGTAAGACCAATTTGGCATTGGAAAAAGAAAAGAATCTTCAAAAAATAATCTGATTTAATGGTGAATATCACGTATATCACGATTTTGGAGATAAATGATGGGAAATGAACAAAATTTACGTTTAAATAATGCAAAAACAAATTTCCGGTCAAAAGCACCTACTTTAACATATTTTAATTAAGTCGGACATTTTTCATTAACAAAATACTAATTATTTTTTATATTTATGTTTACTATTATAAGGGATGAAAAAGATTTTATGTTCCCAAATTTTCAAATAAGCAATTAGACAAAAGAAAATGGAACTATTATTTTTAAGAAATTAATACCTTTTCCTTTATTTACTATGCAATTAACAAAAATAATCTATTTATTTTAAGTATACATAAACAACAAACCCTAATGTAAACTGTCGGGTGAAATAAACCTTTAGTCTCGGGCGGTAATAGCAACCGGGACTAAAGGTAACTTTTAGTCCCGGCCGTAACCCCAACCGGGACTAAAGGTCTAACGTTTAGTCCCGTGCGTTTTACCAACCGGGACTAAAAGCCCTTTAGTCCCGGTGCTCAACCCCAGCCGGGACTAAAGGTGCGAGCGGATATTTAAGCGGTGTCTTCTTCCTCCCGGCCGCATCGGATCGGCGTCTTCTTCCTCCGCCGCTCCGTCGCGCCGCCCTCCTCCTCCCCCGAGCCGCCGCCCGTCTACTCCTCCCCGAGCCTCGCGCCGCACTGCGGGAGCGCCGCCCCCTACTCCCGAGCCTCGCGCCATCGGCCGGAGAGTGCAGCGCGCCGCCCTCCTCCCCGAGCCGCCACCGCCCGGCCGCCGCCTTCTTCTCCGGCGAGCACACGCCGACCAGCAGGAGCCGCGCGCCTTCGCCTTCTTCTCCGGCCAGATCGGCGAGGGAGAGCCGCCGGCCGCCGTCGCCTTGTCCTCCCAGAGCCGCGGCCGCGCCGCCCTCCTTCCATTCTTCTCGGCCAGAGCACGCCGGCCTTCTTCTCCGGCCAGTGCAGGGGAGCACGCCGGCCGTTCTTCTCCGGCCAGAGCAGCAGCAGGGAGCACACGCCGGCCTCTTCTTTCTCCGGCCAGAGCATTGAGCGCCGGCCTTCTTCTCCGGCCAGAGCAGGGAGCACGCCGGCCTTCTTCTCTCCGCGAGCATCACGCCGCCTTCACGCGCTTGACGGTGAGCGCCGCCACGTGAGCTGTGTTGTGTGTTGTGCGTCGGCCATCGAGTCGATCGCGCGCGGTTGTGTGTTTGTGGATGGCCATCGAGCCGCGGACAATGCGTGTATGTGTGTTGTGGCCGGCCATCGAGCCGAGAGCATCTCCATGCAGGAACGATATTCGTGAGCGTAACAAAACAATTCGTTTTATTCGAAACCCTAACGACGTCCTAACGACCTAGCGACGACCTAGTGACGACCGGATGAACCAAGACACGGCGACCTAGCGGCGGCCGGACGAACCAAGAGACACGGCGACCTAGCGACGAACCAAGACACGACCTAGCGACTTAGCGGCGACTCAATATATCTAGATAAAGATGTAACTATTAATATAATTAAACACCTGATTACAAGTAAGTTGACACCGAAATACAAGTAACTTATAATATAATTATGTCAAGTTTTGAAATATTTTAAATAAAGGGTCAAATAACTTTATTAATGGTACTTATATATGTATATACATGATTATGTAATTTAACTTTATTATGTAATTTATTAATAAAGTCTTGTAATATTAATGGTACTTATGTAATTTAATGTCAAGTAACTTGATTATGTAATTTAATGTCAAGTAACTTTATTATGTAACTTTATGTAAAGTAACTTTATTAATGGTACTTATAATTAACTTTATTAACTTTCATATGTAATTTATAAAGTCTTGTAATATTGTAATATTTTAATATAATGTCAAGTAACTTCATTAATAATAGTCTTGTTATATTATGTGAAGTAACACCTGACCTAATTTGCAAATAACGTTATGTAATTAACTTTATTATGTAATTTTATTATGTCAAGTAACTTTTAACACTTGATCCAATTTGCAGAAATGGCCGATCCGAATGACAACGTGGATGATGCAATGATGGACCTAATCAACAAATGGCGCCAATCCAAATCCCTAAGGCGAAGATGATGGGAGTTAGTACTTTGCTGACTATGAAGAACTTGTGGGAGACAATCCTGATGAGGTCTATCTACAGTCTAGTATATATGTATATACATGAAATTAAAATGAATGGCATTTATATAAATATATTTATACTTGTTTGTGTAGCCCTCAGGATCGACGACAACTTCCGGAAAGAGTAGAAATGTGCGAGGTCCGAAGAAGCCGTTGGAGGGTCGGTACATTCTGTCGGAATTCGAAGAGGGTACAGGCAAAGTACTTGGGGCAAATTCAACGAAATTTGTTGCGCACTGTGGGTACCTTGTAAGGGACAGGATCCCGATCAGTGCTCGAGAATGGCGGCAAAGGAAAGACGACCCTAATATTAGTTTTGTCCAGATCGTGACAAAGAATTGATTTGGCTAGATATCCTTCAACATTTCACGCTCGATACACAGGATGAAGCTTTCAAGTAGAAGGTTAAAATCTGGGCTATGCAGAAGATGGCCAAATAATTTCAGGCTTGGAAGAAGAAACTGTACAAGACTTTTGTTGCACATGACCGGACACCGGATTTCACCGCCAAGGCCTACGTCAAGTTGAGGCCTTTTTGGGATGAGTTCGTACAATTTAAGAACTCAGATGAGGGTCAGACACGGATGATCAAGAATCCGGAAAATGCTAGACAAAAGCAATACCACCATCACTTGGGTTCAGGTAGCTACAGGACTGCTATTCCTAAGTGGCAAAGACTGGAACAGGAGATTCTTGATAAGGGGATCGAACCAGAATCAATGCACTGGTCTGAGCGCGCCAAGTATTGGTTCTTTGGTCATGGGGGAACCCTGGACCTAGAGACCGGAAAGATAGTGTACGGCGAAAAGCTCCAGAGAGTGGGAGAGAGAATGGCCTATGCCCGAGGATTAGTTGAAAGTGGCGCCTAGCAGCCAAATAGAGAGAAGGATGAGCTGACATACGCCCTGGAGACTTCTGAACACGGTGGGTGAACAAGAGGCTATGGAGAGGCATCGTGGGAGAATGGCTTCCCTAAAGATAGACCGACATATAGAAGCCGCCAAAGAAAGAAGGACGAGGAGGTAGAGCGGTTGCGTAGGTCGGAGGCAATGGTGCTGGAGTCACGCGAAGCGGCTCGTGAAGCAATACAGCGAGAGAAAGCGCTTGAAGAGAGAATAAATGAGGAAATCAAAAGGCAAGTGCAGATGGCAGTAAGTTCTATACAAAGGCAAACTGCATCAGAGCCTGGAGTCAAAATTAGCCCCCCCGTTCAGTTGAAAAGCAGTTGCGCTTCCACGGAGATGCCAACTATTCAAGACGACGTGGGGCTGCGCTTTCCGGTGGATGACGTCACTGAATCTCTGACAACATGTGAGCTGCACATTCCATAGGGGACTGCCACAGTCATGGTGGCTGTCGGTGTTGTAACTCCTATCGACCCTACGAAGACACCAAGAATCCATGGGGCAATAGTTCTAGCTGGATATGCTAGTGTCTCGGTGGATAGAGTTGTCAGAGGCTTCAGTAATGTGCAGCTTGAGATAGAAGGAGGTGATGGAGAGAAGACCCTAGGAGAAGTAGAGAAGACATTCATTTATTGGCGCAAGTGCTACATCATTATTCCTAGGGCATCACCTAGTAATCTACCACCACCTCCTTGTCATGAACCTAACCCTAGGTGCGGATGAAAGTTGACGATACATTTATTCACTAACTTTATTTTGTATTCCCTTAGTTAGCGGTTTACTCATATACCTCATTGATTTCACAGGTGGTCACCAACATGTCATAGTGCTGCGGGTGATAACGAGGCAGTGCAAGACACGGCTGCATCACCTCGGGCTCCAACACCACCACCTCGGGCTCCAACTCCGCCACCTCGGGCTCCAACACCGCCACCTCGGGCTCCAACACCGACACTGGCTGCCCCATCACCTCTACGTCGGGCTCCAACCCCCCCACCGGCCGCCCCATCGCCTCCATGCGTGGCTCCAGCGCCAAAACCGGTGGACCCACCCTTAAAGAAGAGGCCGGTCACATAATCAAATGTGTCGGCCGCCCCGCCGCCAAAGAAGAAAGCCTCTGAAAAGAAACAAACTATCATTCCTAAGAAGCTGTCCTATGAGAAGACTGCTGCAGAACTAGATGCTTCGGTAAAGGCAGATGTGGACAGTTTCTTCAAGAAACTTAAGGCTGAAAGAGAATCAAAGCAAAACCCTGAGAAGCCATACCTCCTACTACGGCCAGAAGATCTACGGCAAAGTGTTCAAACTCAACAAAAAAAGAGGCGTGATGCTCAGAAAGAATCATCATCTTTATCGGATTATGATCGCACTCTAAGCAAATCTATAGAAGAAGACAAGAAGAAAGAGAAAAGAGCACGGAAGGGTGTAGCACAGCTCGGGGAACAATCAAAGCAATCAGTGCCCCCGCTAGTAATTGGAAATGAATATGGTTCAAACATTGACGTGCTAGACCAGCAGATACCTGCAGATTTGAGCTATGATGAACTTGATAAATTTTTTGCGGAAACTGGTCTTAGCTTAGCCCAAATGCTTGCTGGAGCACCAATTGAAAGTGCTCTAGAAATTGATCATTGGCAGAAGGAATATACATATGGCAAGAGTCTATACAACCCAAGGGCCCTCAAAGAAACTTGGAACGCAAATGTACTTGCTAAACCAGTGGTACATCGCAGCGTGTGGTAGAAAAGCAGATGACTATATTTGCGTCCGAATTAGAGACTATCATTACTTCCGTGGTGATGATATTATTTATGTTCAATTTAATGAGCTACACCACTATGCCACATGGACGCTCTGGACAAATCTTTAGTCAGTTGCTTCTGTCTGTAAGTGATTCTTTCTTTTAATAATATCACTGTAACATATCATGTATATGTATAACTAATTACAGAAACCCACTATTCATATGCAGAAACATGATGAGGGACCTCAGAGTTAGAAATGACAAGGAGATTGGATTTATGGATCCATATGTTATATTCAAAGACCCGAAGACCCCGTATGTTTTATGGAGAATTCAAATGGAGAGAAATCTACGAAGGTTCTTGTTCAACCAAAAGGACAAAAGATATATACTCTTTCCCTATAACCTTAAGTAAGTGTTGTTATCGTGTGTACATTCTATTTAACTAATTAATCAGATCAGTATGAGGATATATAAATATGTTGACTACACACAAATGCAGTTTTCACTGGATACTAATTGTGATTGATCTCTGGCAAAGTCATTTGGCAATCTATGACTCGTTGAGAAAACCACAGGAAGATTACCAAGAAATGATAGATATTATCCAAGGGTAACTTCGATCTCTAAATATTAATTTCTGCTCTTTAACTCGGTAATAGATAATTAATAATGATCGTTTTATTGCTAGGGCTTGGGCTTGGTTCGTGCAGAAACACCGTCCAGATTTGAAAGCGCCACTTTCGAAGCCTATCCTACTTCAGTGGGTTCTACGGCAGCCACCGGACAACAATTTATGTGGCTACTATGTGTGTGAGTTTCTGACGGTCTATGCCAAAAGAACTAATCTAGAGCACCTAAAATTATGTAACATGTATATATAATAAGTCTATTTTATTTATTTATTGCTATTTAATAAATCTTATTCATACCTCTTACTTTTTTCTTTAATGTCTATTAAAGGAGACGTGGTTGAAGGAAAAAGTGTTGGATACGGTCCGCCTAAAAGGAATTCAGAAGACAATCGCAGGATTTCTTAACGACCATGTCCTGAATCCCGGCGGCGAGTGCTACTTCAACCCTGAGGAACCAATGAAACCAAACCAAGATGACCATTTGTACGATGTTTGAGTGGTGGAGAACAATTGTGTTGTAAATACTTTATCCGTGATGCATATGTATAAATATTATATTATGGACCTATAGATATGTATAATATATATATATAGTGTTTTATAGTATATTTATATGTAATGCTCTAAATTATATAAATTATAGGTGCGCGTTTACATAAACTAGCAAAGAACAATACGCATTCGAAAATAATAATATAATTGTAAACCCTAAATAAAAAATTAAAAGAAAAGAAAAGCAAAAAAGAAAAAAACACTTTAGTCCCGGTTGGTAACACCAACCGGGACTAAAAATGGCTGCCAGTGGCACAACCTAGCCAACCAGGACTAAAGGTGGACCTTTAGTCCCGGGCCACGGAACCGGGACTAAAGGTGGGACATTTAGTCCCGAAACCTTAGTCCCGGTTTCGAGCCGGGACTAAAGGCCGTTTCGGCCCGGGGGCTAAAGCCCTCCTGCCCTGTAGTAGTGATGGAAAGAAAAAAGATTTGCAAATCCATGCAGAGAGCAAATATTATTGCTGCCTGTTAACATAATGATCAGTTAACCTCCACAAGCACGCAAGGAATGTCACGACAATCGGATTGCCTTTGCTTAAAGATGAGATGGTATTAGTATTATGTACTTCCTTAAAGAGAAGGAGACATATTTTATTTTGGCTCAGCCTTCCAGGTAAACTCTTTGTTATCTCAAAAATCAATATTATGCCATTCACTCCTATTATGCCATTAATTTATATAGGAACAGGAATAAAAATAGTGGGAAAGAAATCAAAATAGTATGATTTCAAAATATAACATAGTTTTATAAACTAAACATACTCTTAGTCTAACCATATGTTGACTCAAATCGATTTTAGGAAACTGAAACGCCCCTATACTTCTAAGTAGCTGCGTACGTAGGGTGTTAAACAACAATAAGCCCTGATGAGATGATCCATGACCTAATAAGCTAGTTACTTAGTTGGGTTCTTAAAATCTGTGCATCTATCTTGGTGACGGTCAGAGCACTTATACTGATGGGAAGCAATGGAACCAGCAACCGAATGGGCTTTGACTTGTTGGGAAGCCAGGATGACACTTTTGTTAGGACAGTTGTAGTAGTAGTTCACATTCCCGACAGTGAAAAGAATTTGGTCACGTATACTGATGCCTGCTGTCGAGTCCAGATGGGGCAGGTAGTTTATATACATATATCGATGTTGAACAAGAGAAGCAAGAACAGCAATGAAAGGGATACAGGTACAACATTCAACGAAAATGAAACACAGATGGGGATGATTATGAAGTCACGATTCTTTTCTCACTCGACAGCAATGGTGATCGCATCTTCATCAGCAGTAGCTCTGTCATGGAGTTGGGAAGCCGAAGAATCCCCTGGATCCATGTAGATTTCTGTTTCTTCTCCTTGAGTAGGATCAGGCCTCTGAAACTTGTCGGCGAAGGTCTCCATCCCCATGCATGACCAGAGAAGCCAGACATGGGTGAGGAACTCCACGCCTTGGCCCATGGCCTTGGCATGCTGGTATCCCCTACATCTGCCGGCCGAGTAGCAGAGCATCTCCACCCACACGCCTTGGATCAGCATCCACCTGTCCTTGGCATCCGGCAGCTCCATCAGATCTTCAGCGAGCTTGCACGCCTTGAGGATCCAAGGCCCCACACGGCTACCATCCACCATCAAGGGAGATTTCGCCGCATGAAGGATACGCCGTGCAACACGTCTCCCTTCCGGCAGCAACGCGGTGCCCCGCCGCCGCCGGCCACCGCCGTCGACAACATGCTTGAGCATGACCTCGATGTCGTCGCTGGTGTTGGTGAAGAGAGCTTGCCTGGTCCCCGGCATGAGCATCTCCGGGCGGATGAGGAGCAGGTAGATCATGTAGTTGGATATTACCTCGCTATATTGACGGGAGGTGGATTCCTCCGGCGAAGAAGCTTGTACGGTTGTCGAAGGGTGGTTAAGGCAGAGTTGAGTGGCCACATGCCAGACCAGGACGCTGTGGTCGAACGACACCTTCATGCTCCACATCAGACCAGGATGCTTGTGCCTACTGATGGCCCACTGCCCTCTCAGATTGTTGAACCTCCTGTAACTGGCATCATCCACTATGTATTGCTTCCACCCATCTTTCACATGTTGAAGCACCAAGCTTATAACCTCGGCGCATACAGATGACGACTGGTGTGTTATGTACCAATGCTTGTTGATGTAGTCCTTGAAGCCGATGATGTTAGACAGCTTCATCAACATGGTCGGCTTGCGTTGTCGAGCGGCGAAGGACACGAGGTTGTGTTGCGCAGCCGTGGCGGACCGTAACATGGCTCCAATGATGCAAGGACACAAGATCAAGGGCAAAAATGATAGCGAGGCTGTACACCACAACAGGATGTATGTGACTATGACGTCCTCCTGTCTGTAGCCGTCTTTACGGCTGCGGCCGAAGAGCACCGCGGAAGACAGGGTGAAGGAGGGGAGAAGCAGGAGCTTGAGAAGGATACCAGGAATGCCGAATACCATCTTGGCATCGGTGTAGATCACCAGAAATGTTAGGCCAATCTTTCTGCGAAGGTCGTCGACCACACCTTGGAGATCGAGCTTGAGGAAGGATGACAGGTCTGTGAGCCGACGAGAGTATGGATCTGACAGGTCCACAAATCTCTTGACCGTGTAGAAGCCATTATCGGGTACTATGAACTTGTGATCTACCTCCTGGGTCACTAGTACGAGGTCCCTTGCCTTGTGCACATATTCTTCAAGCACAAGGTCATGGTCGTCCTCATCTCTCAGTTCAGCTGCATCAACTATGCCCCCAGAGCAACACATAAGACAGGAGTTGAAGATCACATACGCAAAATTCCCTTTCTGTGTGATCGATCGTCGTTACGGATAAACAAAGGACGAGGTCTGCAAGCTCTGGATGCTTGCAGCCCTGAGAGCCATGGCTTCTGGAAGAACTTGAGAATCCCAGCGACGAACAGCAGGATCGCCACCACCAGCAGCCTCCTGTCGCCGCTACCGCCGCCGGGGGGCCACGACTTGCAGAAGACGTAGAGGGCAACCGTGACCTGGGACGCCAGGGTCACGAGGTGCCGTCCCCACAGCTCGTTGTCCTCCAGGCTGTATGCAGTGAAAGTGTGCTGGCCGCCGAGGTGGAGGAGGAGGACAGGCGCCCACACCACCTCCAGCAGGGCGCTGTCGTCTCCGCCGCCGCCGCCTGCCTGTGGCGTCTTGTGGCGGTTGAAGAGGGTGGTGAGGCCGTAGATCGCCACGGCGTCAGCGACGATGTAGGCAAGCCACATGATTGACTTGAGAGCGCGAACATGGCGCGTCAGGGAGCCGATGAAGAGGATGAACTGCAGGAAGAGGCTGCCCAGGACCATGATCCGCAGCTGCCACTCCTCCCACCATTGCACTTCACTCGAGAGATCCCACATCGATCTTCTTCCAATCTCACGCTCGACGGCTCGAGGCCTCGTCGCTTGACCGGTTTGGGGGGTAGAGAAAGTTTATTTGCTGGGACAACAGAAAAGGTAACCTAGGCAAAGTGATCGACCAGCATGGAGATCATTCTTCAGAAAAAACAGCATGGAGACCAACGGGAGACGTGATGACGAGGACATCATTTTCCTGTTTAGTGATAATTTGTGAGATACTACGTAACAAAAAGTTTAACCTGGAAGACTGAGCCGAAATAAAATAAGTCTTCTTCTCTTTAAGGAAGTATATAATACTGCCATCTTATCTTTAAGCAAAAGGTAACCTAGGCAAAGTGACCGACCAGCATGGAGATCATTCTTCAGAAAAACAGCATGGAGACCAACGGGAGACGTGATGACGAGGACATCGTTTTCCTGTTTAGTGATAATTTGTGAGATACTACGTAACAAAAAGTTTAACCTGGAAGACTGAGCCGAAATAAAATAAGTCTTCTTCTCTTTAAGGAAGTATATAATACTGCCATCTTATCTTTAAGCAAAAGGTAACCCGCTTGTCGTGACATTCCTTACGTGGTTGTGGTGATTAACTGGTCATTATGTTAGCGCTCATGCATCATTATGATCTCAAGCATCAAAATTAGCTCTTTGCTTGAATTTGCAAATGATTTTTTTTCTAGAACTCAATAGACACAGACTTTCACGTGAAGATTGCCACACTTACATTTGTTTCTATATTTTTCTAAAGAATATATAGGCGATGTTATGCGTTGTTGGCGGCGATGTTGTGTGTTGTTGGCAAAAGGACTCAAGGTAGTTATCTTTTTATTTATTCTTTCACCCTAAAAATTTAATTTGAACAAAGTTCACGGTTGAAATATACTTTTCGAAAACACACTAACACCATACCAATGTTGAGTCGTAGAATTGAATCCAGCTCGACAAGTTTTCTGAACATAGTACCACCTGTGCAAATTCGATATTCCTGAAACCTAGTACCACCATTGCTGAGTCGTAGATTCACATTTGGGTAGATGTAGTTTTTTCTGTTTCGATGACATCCCTGTAGGTGAAAGAACCTCGTGTTCGCTTTGCGAGTAGGTGAAAGAACCTCATATTCGTGTCGCCTTCGCGAAGGAAGCAGATGCAGTAACGTTGTCCAGCCATGGTCCTGGACAGCGATGCTAAGCCAAGAATAGTGCACTTGAGCTCTCTTTTTTTCGCGACCGGGGAATATAGCCCGTTTTTTATTAAGAAGAGTGAATTATAAGTCAGCTATGAGAGAATCCTCATAGCAAAGATTATAACCCACTAAAATAGTAGAGAGTAATCTGGAATAAACAAAGTAAAAACAATAATAAAAAAAAGATACAAGGAGAGAGCGACTGCCCTCAACACCTACTACACATAACTGTGCCTGTAAAAGAACATCACAGTGGTCATCCACACAGCAGACCGCCCAGTAACAACGACGGCAAAGCATCCGCCAACGATCCAAGCAGCGGCAAAGTTTCCACCAACGAACCAACCGACGGCCAAGTATCCGTCGGGGGAGAAGCGAAGCCACCCACTACGGCAAAGTATCCGTAGTGGTGGAAGGACATGTCACTCTCACCGCAAAGCAGCAATAGAGAGGAGGCCGACGACACAGCGGCAAAGCATCCGCCAACAAACCAAACGGCGGCAAAGCATCCGCCAACGAACCAAACGGCGGCAAAGTATCCGCCGGGAGAGCAGCATTAGTGGCCAAGCATCCACTAAGATAGACAACGACGACCAAGCGGACAACGTCTACTGCATGGCTGACCAAAGCGAGTGGAATTGAAGCACAACAGGCACATTGAGGAAGGAACTTCCCTAGGAACCGATGGCAGAAAGGCCAATTCTTCAGCGACGCCTTCAACAAGGGGTGGGAACGCCCATAGATGACTATGGCACGCCGTCGCTGGCTTTAGAAGCATCCAAGGCAGGGCTTTCGCCCAGAATCTAGCCAAGGTGGTGTAGGGGCGTGGGCATGGGGCTCGAGTGACAACGCCTTCAAGAAGGAAAGTGGCGTCAGATGTCACCGTCGTCCGCCTGGCCACCGCCAGGCACTACAAGAAATCGGTGGTTTTTTGACGTAAATTCCGTTTGTGACGGTGGTTTTTTGACATTAATTATGACATAGTTATGTGAATTATGACATTAATTATGTGAATTATGACATCGGTTATGTGTATTATGACAAAAGTGCAATGTCAAAAGAAGATTGCATATATTTTATGACATAATTCATGTTTTATGACATAAACTCATGTCATAACTAACGTATTATGACATAAACTATAGCATAATGAATGTCAAAAAACCACCGTCACAAATGGAATTTACGTCAAAAAACCACCGATTTCTTGTAGTGAGGCTGGGCGTTCACCCGAAACCCCATGCTGACCACCGCCACCACTGCCAACCCAGGCCACACCGGACAAGGCAACTGGAGGCCATCAGCGCCCCGACCAGAGCGTCGTAGCAAGATGAGGAGGCCGCCACCCATGGGGGCGAGAACCAGATCCAGGAGCACATCCAGCCCACCAGCAGGCAGCCGCGCAGCAAAGCCACAACCACGGTAAGGCGCCGCCGCCCCGCCAGAAGGCCGGATCGGACCCGTGAGGGGGGTGGATCCAGCCCCACCGGCTACCGAATACATCACCGCGACAAGGGCACAGCAGGGTGCTTGGCCAAAGGCAGGCAGGGAGGCGCCGCCCCCCAGGCAGCAACCATGGGGCGGCCTCCAGCCGCCGGATGGAGCGCCGCCCCGCCCCGGGCCAGGCAGCAGCCGGTCGCCGCTCGCGCCGAATCCGAAGCTCGCGGATCCAAGGTGGAGGTGCCTGGATCCGCCCCAGAGGGGCCGGATCCGCACCGCCCGGCCGGCCGGTTCATCGGGGAAGCAAGGTGGAGGGGATGAGGTGAAGGAGAGGGAGAGGGGGGGCAGGGGGGACGATGAGCCCCGCGCCGGAGGACGGCGGCGGCGGCCGGGAGAGGGGCGGCGGGGTGTGCCGAGAGCGCCGACTGGTGGTGCCCCGAGTCGCCCGCCGGGGCGGGGGCTAGCAGCGGGTCACTCACTTGAGCTCCTTTTGAAGGCTAATCTCCTCTATAAACAATTGCCTGCTTCCTTCGTTGACTTTGAATTCCTCCACGATCGGGCGGACCATGATGAGCTAAATGCGGCCTCGCCCAATCGCGCTCCATGCTCTCTGTTGACACTCAAGTATCCTGAGTATCTAATAGACCCCTCCATTATGTTTCTAGCGGTCATCAAATTTGAAGCCCGGGTGAAGGAAATAAACTTTCCAAGAGCTAATCCAACCAAACCAGGCTCAGCCAACTCGCTAAGTCGGGTAAGCTGGTTTTCCAAATTCCTCAAATGCAAGAACGAACTCCGTTTCTCTTGTCAAGATGATCAAAAAATATATATGATTTGCCATATTTGGAGCCTGGATAAATTAATTACCAATTTCTTAAAATTTCCCCCGGAATTTCTATTGGCTAGTCGGCTTAGCCGGGTCTGGAACCTGCCTAAGCCGGTTTGCCGTGTTTTAGGCCTGAATAAACAGGCTTAGCCCGTTTGGGAGTCAACTTAGCTAGTTTTGTCTATTCTACAACAGATCTTATGCGTTTTGACACGATTTGGAAAGGGTTTTGACTCCTTGAATAAATAAAGGGTCCACAATCGATTAAGGTACCCAACACACACAATCATACCAAAAATCAATCTACAACCTCTCTTTTACCCTCTCTTCTCCTCGTTCTTCGTCGGCGCAGCATGGACAGTGGATGGGCAATGGCCTGTCAGGCAAGTTAGTGCAACCCATAGCCGCCACACGCCCTGACGGGTCCCTCCTGGGCGTGTGGGGTTTGTGGTCTCAAGAGACTTTGCCGGCATGTCTTGTGTGCCGCACTCATCGCTGAAGGCACAACGTCCAGGTGTAGATATCCCTTAGGCGCTAGCCGACCTCAAAATCACGGCTTGCCCTACATCAAGCGATCTAGCTCTTTATCGAGTGTGGTGACCAAAAACGCGTCAACACCCACGTTGTCTTTGTAGTGTTTTGCAACTTAATGTCTAATAACAACCTACAGGCATCACCATTGCTGTATTGAAGTCACCACATTACAACAATGCCCTGAAGCAGGATTGCCTAGTGGTACGCAGAGGAAGGCGGCTTCCTCCCCCAACACTGTTGGCCCATATACCGAGGTAAGCCACTAGGAGCGCGAACTACCATTGATTGGCGTCACGAAGATGGGCACAGAGAAACGTCTGGTTAGGCGCGGCGACACTGCCCAGATGTCGCGACGCCATGCAATGCATCTAGTATAAATATCCCCCCGAAGTGTTTACAGTAGGCAAAAAGCAATAGTCAAAGTCATTGTCCATTAAATCATTGATCCAAGTTACAGGGAAGCTCTAAACCTTCGTTTCCTAAAGGAGAGTGGCGACATCCAAGTCTTTTTCTCTTTGGGCATTATCTGCCTTGTACTTCCCCTCTGTATTTTTGTACATACCTCTTCATATAAAGTACCAAAGAATATGAAGGGGACTCCCCTGCCTAAAAGTTCAAATAAAAAGTTAAGGCCTATCACATTCCAACGGAGCATGCAGTTGTTGCAGATCCATGGATAGGATTTGCAACAGTGGTGATCGGTGCGAGCGGCCATCCACTTCCTCCTGGCTGGAAACAACTCCCTGATCATTGCCTCTCTTTTAGAGGTAGTGTAGTGGGGGCTCAAGTAATGAAGGTCTCATGCATGGAACCTCCTGACCGTGGAGTCGTCTGAAGTCAGCGCTGGTGGGCTTAGCTCCCCGTGGTTTACCAGCCAGCCTGATGCGGCGACAAGGGGGCTCGGTCGCTATAATCCGGGACACAGGACACATGCGCAGCTTGGGCGGCGAGGAAATCAAATCAGTGGCGTTTGTGATCAGCAATGAGATAGAATTCTCCGACGGATGCTGGGCTTGTGAGCTCGATGTCCTGAGCAATTGGGCTCGCAACCAATTGGGCCATATCTTTTTAGCGCAGGCCCATCAATCTCAAGTTGATCGACCGAGGCACAAGAATCCTGCTGGTCCACTATCATTTGGCGGGCCCAAGGAAGAAGCAGAAAATCTAGTCCATCGACCGGGTCCATGGGCCCACGACCGCATGAAAGTACAGTGTCCGTCCATCGGGTCCATGGGCCACCTTTGGCTCACCGGGTCCATGGGCCCACTGGGTCCATACCACCATTTGTTGTGATCAAAACCATTCTATTGGATTTTTATTAATATATTTATGTATATCATTAATTCCCTTCTTTGTTTACATAGTATAATATATAAAAAAAAAATAAACAAGCTAGGAAGATACGCAATTTGACTGGCTTGGACCACATTGGTCAGTGCTTGCCATACCACATTCATTATTATATTTATATATACATCATTAATTCTTCCCTTTTTATATATTATATAATAAATAAATAAATAAAAGAGCTAGAAGATATGTAGTTTGTCCGGCGTGGACCATATTGGTCAGTGCTTGCCATACCATGATCTACTGTAATCAAACCCACTATGTTATATTTTTATTATTACATTTATTTATATATATCATTAAGTCTATTTAATATTCAAATATTATATTAAATAAATAAATAAATGAGCTAGAAGATATGTAGTTTGACTGGCATGGACCATATTGGTCAGCGCTTGCCATACCACGATCTATTGTGATCAAAACCATTCTATTGAAATTTTATTATTATATTTAGATATATATCATTACTCTTCTTTATTTACATATTATAATTAATAATAAATAAATGATCTAGAAGGTACGCAGTTTGACCGGCATGGACCACATTGGTCAGCGCTTGCCATACCATGATCTGCTGTGACCAAAACCATTATATGTTGTAGTTTTATTATTATATTTATATATATCATTAATTCCTTTTTCTATTTTACACATTGCACTAAATAAATAAGCAAGCTAGAAGATACGCGACCGGCGTGGACCACATCGCTCAGCGCCTACCATACAACGATCAGCTCGACTCCCTTTGCTGCCAGCACCTCCACGCAGTAGACACGCCAACAAAAAACAGATTGGGTGGCCAAAGATAGTGTAGGCCGGAGGTCTCGAATTGTGTTGCGCGTGTATGCCATGGCTGATGAATCCACGACTCAGGAGGTTCCTCGGATCTCTCAGGACTGACGGCGGTGAGGACGGGTGAATCTGGCCGCTGTAGGCCGCAATTCTAAAACCATGGGCATTTTTTGGGTGGTTTTGTTGGCTAGTTTTCCATCCATCAACAAATTGAGGCAAACCACAGCACACCAGCGATGAGCAAACCCAGCAAGGCCAAGGCTGGTGTTGCTTAATAGAAGGCTGGAATGAATGTGAGGAAAATCCCATGTCGCAAGGATGAACACCTTCCATTTTTGTAGCCGCACCCATGCATTCCGATCTGCGCTCGTCGCCCAATCCCCCTTGCCCCTGCTATAAATCCCCCTTGCCCTCGCACTCGCAGATGCATTGCTCAACTTCACCCAGAAATCGCCTCCCGGCCCTCACATCGCGTTTCCCTCTATCTTTTGTTGCTTCCCAGAGGTTATTGGACGGAAATCATTGCGGTAGATTAGAGATGGACGCTGACTACACCTTCCCAGCTGGGCTGCGCGTGCTCGCCGTCGATGACGACCTCGTCTGCCTCAAGATCCTAGAGAGGCAGCTCAAGTACTGCAACTACAATGGTGTGTGTTCTTTCCGTCTTAGACGCCTCCTCAATTCTGTTGTGATACCAAAAAAAGAGGCTAGACAATGAAATTTTTTGGGTGATGGGTGATTTTGTTTTCACGGTTGGAATTCTGGTGGCGACGCATGCAGTAACCGTGGTGACGGATGCCAGGACAGCATTAGACATGCTGAGGGACAGGAAGGATGACGGGAACCAGTTTGAACTAGTTATCAGCAACGTCGTCATGCCCAACATGGATGGCTTCAAGCTCCTTGAGCTCATCGGCCTGGAGATGGATCTCCCAGTCATCAGTAAAGCCCTAGTCCTTGCTCAAACTCATTTTCCCATTTCTATGCATTGAATAATGGATTGCTTATATATAACTCGATCGGCACGTCTATTTGAGCTGCTGGTTATAAATGTTTGGGTAGGATATCAATGCCATGCACGACCAAAACGGTACATACGCCGCCAATCATAAGTCTTAATTTTGGGTTGAATGTGTTCAGATACAATCATGCTAATAATTGTGTTACTGTTTCTCTTCTAGTTTTGTATGCCATCTGTTTCTAAGTGCTAAGTACAGTGGATTCTACTACCTTGTCGTTTGTAGCTTCATACTTAATAGTTTGTTTGTAAGTGTTTGTTTTTGGTGTCTGATAGACCGTTACTGTTTGTTCATAATGGTGATGATTGACCTCTTAGTGATATTGTTTTTAGTTTCATATGTTACGGCACATTCATTAGCCCTATGAAAAGTAAATTTTGCTAGGTCGACCTCTCATTATTTTCAGTTTTTGTTACATATATGTTACGGTTTTCCCTATATGTAATTGCATATTTCTACATGTTGTTTTGTGCACTACTGTTGGTTTATTTGATGAAAAGAAAATTGTTTCACCAAAAATTTCTTCCAAAGTAGTACTACCTTTGGTCAAAAATAATTGTCACATTTGACTTTGCATGGCTCTTGATGTGTACCTTTTTTCTCTAAAAGGTCGATGGGTATCTTTGACCTCTAATTTGTATAGGCTTTGCAAGTGTTTTGAATACAAATATATACATATAACTTATATATCTTAAAACTCTTTTAAAATTTAATAATGTTTGTAGTTTTTAAGTTTTGATCCATGCTTGCCCAAAATGACATGTTTTTTGACCTGGAGCATCTTTCTTTCGGAATTGTATTGCAGTTATATACTTTGCTAATGCGTAAACACTCTTTCCTATGTCTAATTGGTCTTATGGAAGATTTATCGCCTAAACCATATTTTTTTTTCAAATTTCTTGCATCTAACAGGGGAAAATTGAGCTATGGTTCAAACCACCAACCACCCCTACTAGTCATAATTAAGCTTGTCTATTCTACGGCTATGTTTTATGCTAAGTAGGAAGCATATTAGTGAACCATTTAGAAATTCACATTTTCAGATTTCATGTAACTTCCTTTTTTCTTCAATTTGGACTGAAACCTTTTGAATTTCATTAATTTCATTGAAAAAGAATTTGTTTATCAAATCCAAATCCAAATCGCTGAATCCATCTAGCTACTGAACTGTTGTTTGTAGTTCATTTCATATGCTATGTTTGTTCATATGCATTATGTACAATCAGTAACTACTAAATTTTCTTTCTTTTAGTTTCATGTGCTATTGTTCATATTTAAGTAACAGGGCAACCAATCTAACTTATGTTCATACATTGCCATGGATAGTAAGCTCTAGGTGCATATGCTATGTGTATGACACATGTAATGCCTAAAGACAATAAAAATTAAAAAATGTGCCTAGTCAACGGAACATGAAGGCCACTAGATCATTCATTGTCTAGTCTATTGAGCTTGTTTACTTCTATATATCATAATTGACTTATGTTGGTTTATGTCATGCAGTGCTATCTGCAAACAGTGAGACACAGACTATAATCAAAGGGATAAAGCATGGGGCCTGTGATTATATGGTAAAGCCAGTGCGCCTCGAACAGCTTAAGGGCATATGGACACATGTGGTGAAGAATAGTAAGACTGACCCACGGAACAGCATCAGCAGTGACAGTGATGATGCTGTTCAGAAGTTGCCATCTGTGGATGCTGATAAAAGTGAAAAGGTTGGAGCAAACAGTAGAAATAATTATTCAAAGAAAAACAAAAAGGTTGTGGATGTTCTTGATGAGGACAACGAGAACAAATCAGCCCAGAAGAAGCAAAGGGTCCAATGGAGTGGTCAACTACATCGGAAGTTTGTAGAAGCTGTCCGTCAGATTGGCTTGACTAGTAAGTTCTCATGTTTCATGGCCTTATCTATCAAAAATTCTTCTATTAAATAATGTTTCTCATAACAAATATGTTGTTGCTATAAATGCAGGGGCTGCTCCTAAGAAGATATTAGAAATCATGAATGTGGAAGGCCTTACTAGAGAGAATGTCGCCAGTCATCTGCAGGTTTGGTTTCTAATCTTATTTTCCTATCCACTATATTTTTATTAAAAAATTTGGATAAAACTTGTTTCTACCCAATTTCCATCTCAAATTGTGTTTATGCTAATGGAATTTGTGTGTCTGACACTTCAACTAGAATGTGTGTCTCCTATGCAATGCTCTTGGCATACACACAAGTAGAGTTTGGCATGCTATAGACATGTGCACTTTTGGATTTAGTTTTTCCTCTCCTGAATTTCTCTTGTTTCTTCCTACATTATGGCTTTGTCATTTTTTCTTAATAATTGTTTTTCTATTTTTTTTTATTTCAGAAGTATCGAATTTACCTCACAAAGCTCAGCGAGGGCACACTAAGGAATTCTATTCTATTTGCTGATGAAACTGAAGCATTGCAAAGAAACATGAATGTTTCATCCTTCAGTGGCTCTCCGACCTCAAGCAACTATTTTGCAAAGATCAATTCCTCATCTACAATTGGAACGCAAATGTTGCTGCCCACACAATTAGTTCATGTCATGAGTTCACAGAAAAACTTGGACATTCCTCAGTCAGAGATGGAACCAGTTGGCCATGGTGTCAACCTGTCCAAAGCTGCTATGCCTATGCCAGTGCAGGATATTAGCAAATTCCTCTCTTCTGACAAGTCCTATGCACCTGCACTAAATGGCCAATGCTTCCCTTCTTATCCTGTTGGGAGCTCCTTTGGAAATATTTCAAATGGTGTGGTACACAGCTCAAATGATAGCCCACCATTGACCTCCAACATGTGCTTTTCATCGTCTCACTCTTGCACCTCCTATGCAAGCATATTGCGTAGCAAGATTTTGGGATCAAGCAGAGGAATTCCTTTTGAAGACATAGCAAATGATGAGATGATTGCTCCTTCTAGTGATTTACCATTTCAGTCTCCTGAGTTGGTTAATCAGCCTTCAATTCAACTTCAATCATGTTCTGTTGGCCCATCTAACAAGGCTCCTAGGGAAGTTCACCAATTTGCAGGACCTAGCAACTCCTGGAAAGCTGATGTGACATCAAGGTTTTATGATCTCAGTCATAATGTTGGTTTGGTGCCATGTAGCTTGAAAAACGACACACACTCTACATTGATGCCAACTGGCAATTCTACTTTGGCTAGTTCTTCAAGCACTAGACCTGACCTTCAAATAGATAATTCTACCATGTTGGCCCAGATGCTGAAAGGCGGTGGTGCAAGTGAAAACCTCCATGAAGTTAGCACCGTTAATCAGCAAGTTATTAGTGACCAAATGAATAATGTCAATGAATACCTCATGGGAACCAATGATGCACAGAATGCGGAGAGTGATGACTTGGATGATTTCCTTGCTTACTTGGTTAATCAAGTAAGATCCTTTCTCCTTCTTTTTATGCATAAAACCTATCTCTATCTCTCTTTCCATTGTATTCCATTTTTCTTTTTTGTGCAAGAGTAAATTAACACATGAGGAATTTACCTAACTAATGTTGGTTTAATTAGTTCTAGTTAAATAAAAAATACTTCTAGTTGTTAGTACTCAGTGCATTGCTCATATTCATCATGCTTGTTCATGCATAACCTGACCATAAAACATGTTAAATTGCTAGCTTATTTTAAATTTATGCCATCTAGACTAAGGCTTTGCATGTGGAATTGATGACTACTATTTATGTGATATTTATCTAACTGAACTTGTTTCCTTTCGGCAGGATTTCATCAACAATGGTGATTCATTCGATGGGGACCAGGAATTTGCCCCTTGATCTGGAATAGAGATGTTTCTGCAACACCCAGCTGCTGATCAATTCATGGCTCTTGCATGGTGTATGCACAAATTTGCACTATTTGTAGTAGGCTAGCTATGAGCTAGCCATCTTGGATGGAATCCCCATGTTTCTATAGTGTAGTCATGTTGTTTCTCTTTTGTATCAGTTGTAGCTTTTAACCTATGGTGGGAGGTATGGGTATGCCAACCCCTGCCCTATGTGTTCCTCTTTGGCTTGAATTTTGGTAGTCATTTATAATTTTATAGAAAAACCTTGCCCCTCTTAGGGGTCTTTTTTTTAAAATTGTGATCAATTATGTCAGTTAGATCCGGTTTTCATGTATGTTTAGTTATCCAGTGGTACGATTTTCATGAACTAATTGAATTATTGTATTTCATCTATTTTTTAATTAATGAAATGCTGTCATTTCTTGAAATTAGACTGATAGCCCATATCTTTTTATAGAACACTAGAACAGACAGAATAAGTGAGACATAGTGCCATTGTTCATTACTATATTCAGAGCTGAATATAAGTAGTGCAGGACATGAAGGAACCTTTAATTCATAATTCATATATGCCTCGAGTCAAACAGTTCCCGGTGCTAATGAGTTATTGGAAGTTCACCTTATGTCATCATAATTTCCAGTGTTGATGGTCTTGTGTATAAGAAAGAAAAGGTCATTTTACTTTTTAATTTTTTTTCATCCAAATGCAAACAATATTTGATTTCCTTGACTTCATCACAAATGGCGCTTCCTCATGAAGTTGTTTGTATCATATCCTGATGTTAGTGATCTATTCATGCATCCCCATAATCTCAACTTGTTGTCTCCTTTACTCTCATATATATATGAATATAAAATTGTAGAATGGCAATATTTGCATATGGATTCATTTTACAAATAGCACGGTTCTTAAGTTCATCTAGCAGTGTCATCCTGCCTTAAATTCCTCCTGCCATTCCATTCCTTATACTCCCAATTGTAATTGCTCCTGTAATATACACATCTTCTTTTTCTGATAGTAAGGCCGCAGACAAGCAACTTGTAGTTTGCCAGGAAGTAGTAGCTTCCATTTTTTTTTTCCTTTTGAAACTCTTGATTACTCATTCGACTCAGCAGCATCGCTGGTCACCAATTCCTCAATAAAATGAGGTAGTGTCCCAAGTGATTGAGGCATCACTCGCACATCTACACCGGGCCACAGCAAAGGCATCCAGCTACTCTATCATAGACTCGTGGACACACTCGAATTTTACTACTTACAGACTCTGACATCAATAATAAACAAATTTCAGTAATGATGATCCCGCTCATAGCTGACAGGCGGTAGGCCTCACCTTCTAAAGCTGCCTTGACAAGCTTTCATATTGTTTAATGTGTCCCTAATAGTCTGTTCGGTTAATCTCCAATTTAATGGGATAAAGTAAAAATCTCCCTCAATCCCTTTGGAGTGAAAGCAACCTAACAAGCCCCAGGTAGCTTCAGTTTTGCCTTGCATGGTCTGAAGTCTTAGATGACAGCAGCAGCTTTAGCAGTTTAATTTTCTGGTTTACGTAGGAGCGAGTGAACAGTGAATGGGAAGGAGTATTAGTGCAGCTTTGTTCAGCAGCTCCTAGTAAAAGGACAAGTACTTCGGCAGTTCCTACTGGTGTGATTGGTATAGTGACATTATTATTTCGTCTAGATATTATAGATGAAGACTCAATATTAGAGTGAAAACGAGTAAACAGCCAATGATGAGCGAGAGACACCCTTGGTCCGGTGACACTTTGCCCCTCCCGCGAGAGCTATTCATCAGCTAGACTTATAAGCCTACTATTCCAATGGCTGATAATCCTGTCCGCAAAGAGGCTTCACTACGCCCCAACCACCTCAACCAGCACTGCTTCCCTTCCGTTCAGTCAGTCTCCCAAGTGCCGGGCTTCGCCTGCCCGCTAGTGTAGCACTGCGGTCTGCCCTTTCACTATCTAGTATGATAGATACTAGATTATATATACCCGGAAATAAATAAGCATGAAACTGATACATCCAGTATCCATCATCCATACGAAATAGGAAGGTATAGGTAGATTAACAGCAGAATAAACAATCTCACATGCCGTCTGACGGGGAAACACTGCGCTACCGAGTGTAACTTCACTCGCTTAACCTAGCTACAAAACCACGAGCGAGCCACAAAACTTGCCCAGACGAGTTGCACAGGAACAGCAGCTGAAGTAAAGTAGCGCCTGGAGGGCCTACAGGATAATTCCGGTCCGGGGTCGGAGTTCCATAGAAGAGCACAGAGCAAAACGCTTAACAGACAACCAAGCACGCCATTGCTAGCTTCAGCACAACCATTTTGGCACGTTGCATTTCTTGTCTAGTAGTAGCCTCCTCGGCCGCCACGCGGTGGCCCACGGCCACCACGCCCACGCCAAGGCATCCCCCTTCTTCCTCTGCCACGCCCTGCAAAACCAGCAGACCGCAAACCATGAGTTGGGAATGCAAAGCAAAACCCACACCAACATGTAATGTCATCAGTATGGGCTTACCACGGCCAGGGGGAGGGCCATATTCTTCGGGCTCATCATAGTATTCATCTTGCTCTTCATAGTACCCACCTCTCCCGCCATAGCCATAATCATAACCGTAGCCACCACGCCTCCCGCCTCCATAGTAGCCACCACGCCCCTCTCCCTCCTCGTCCCACGTGACCTTCCTCTCCCACGTCCTCTGTTGTAATAATCTCCTTCCTCCTCCCACTCATCATTGTAACCATAAGCAGGTGGAGGGGGGCCATTGCTCATACCTGTGCACATTCAAATGCAAGAATTAATAAAATACATTTCTTTTTCAAACACTACTGATTTTAGTAAATAAAAGTATATGTGCTGGCTTATGTTATAGATATGGTATCCCAAACTGAAACCTGGACTGCAGCTGCAGTTGATTAGTTTTACATGTTGTGAATGCCTAAAAACAGCTGTTACGATATTGAGCATAAAAGCAGGCATAATATGTAGCAGGTTCAGGACTGAGTATGCTATGGCCATAGCTCAATAAGTTAGCATTATAAAATTATAAGTGTAAAATTATAAGTGATACTGTCTAGGAAACTATGACTATTGCCTTTGCTGCTCATATAGACGACAAGAGAACATACCTCTTCCCCTGCCTCTTCTACCACCACCACGTCCTCTTCCACGACCAGTGGGATACGATTCTAAATAACCACGAACAAAATGGTGGTTATGTTGTGATCCTAACTACAGGATTAGGTAGGGAACATCAACCAAGAATATCACCTTCATGATCATAATCAAAAGCAGGTTTCACCTCTTCAGCTGGGATAGGTGGTTGGTATCTAAGTACAATATCAAACATAACCAATAATGAGCAGGCAAGCTGACAGAAGGTTTCAAAATAATGAACAAGCAATTATGGATTAGGGAAGGAAAAGTGATCGGGTCCGAAATTCTTCTGTGTTTGTAGCCAAAGGACAGGTTTTTGACTTACCCTGGAGATGATGTATCCAGAGGCTTCTTTGATAGTGTCACAGTGATCATCGACACATGGCGAGTTGTCTCTAGTCTGTGTAAAGAAGTGCGTTAGTATTTCAATCTCCTTCTGTTATAAGGAATATAAGAATATGCTTACGGGAGAAGGCCTTCTTCCAAAGGTTCCCATGTGTCTGTAATATCAACAGATTCAGTAGCAGTGTTCTGATGAAGACCTCCAACCCTTCTCTGGATGAACGACAGTGCCAGATAAAAAAAATGAGACATTAATAAAAAATTCCAATAGCAGCATCATAAGGCAGGAGAGGCTAATACTACCAACCTTGATCAATTCAACAACCATAACTGTCTTATTTATGGCCCGTCCCATGGCCTTGATACTAATCTCATCATGTCCATTTTCCTATTAAAGTGGAAGGGAATAAGTTCAGAATAAGAAAAGTTGGATCAGGTATCAATTCAACTGGTGGTAAGATTACTGCACAACGAGAAGTGGCTAAGGTAGTGTGGAATCTTTGGCCTATAACAATTAAAACAATGTTCAGAAGAGGATGCTATATATATTGAAGAGACAACAAGTGCAAATAATAATGGCAGAAATTTCTAAATGCTCTGAACTATATGTGAATTTGTCTACTTTGTATCAAAACAATAAGCTTCATAGCAGCTGAAACAACAAACTCTGAACACAACTCAAGGATCGCTAAACAGTCACCAGTAAGGGGCAAGGGCTAAGAATTCTTATGTATCAGAATGGAAACAGGACAGGAACTATCATAAAGCAAAATCTATATATTGTGAATCTGATTAAGATGTGCATTCGATCAAAATGAGGATGTTAGGTGGAAGATTTAATGGAGTAAAATTACACCATTTGACAATAGTATATATTGTGAATGTTAGAATGAAGCAGGTGTGCAATTTTCAGAAGAACAATGAATAAGGTGAAAAAACAACACAAGCACATGGCATCAGCACTAGTATTTCTTAAATAATGTCAGCTTCACATAATTCACGTCAAAAAGTCTAATCAGAAATAGTGCAAGGAAAAGAGCACTAGGGCATAAGAGCAAAGAACTTGTGAAGGAGATGAAAGTGTTGGCAATGCAACAAACCATGTACTATACCATAAAAAACAAAATATCAGGCTATCCATTTGATAGGTGTCTCTGTTTTAGTCGTGCATTGATGTGCGAAACAATATTGTTAAATGAAGGCATTTAAGCGCAAAAATTATCATTTGACTAATGTGCATTGTAACAATAAACAGTATATAGAAGCAGATGAGAGATTTAATGGTTCATTACAATCGTAAAAAGAAAAGACTCCTGACAAATAAAAGCACATACATGCGCACCTCAAAACAAACTGTTGCCCCTAACACTATCCCACTTCACATAATTTCAGATTGCAAACACTTCCAGCAATAATTAAATATGATAAACAATGAAACAGTATCAATGCTTATTTTTTATGGCAGGTTGGACGAAGCAAAGCTTGAATCACAGAACATCACCTCAAGCAGCGACATCCCATAGCTGATATAGTTCCTCATCCTCCCTTGAGTAGTGATCCTGATCTCATTCTGGCTGATTGGTGTTTCATTCCGAGGCTTCTCTACCCTGTGGTATCTATCCATGCCTATAAATTGACAAAAATCTGAGTACAGTATATTCAATGGACCATCAACAGGTAAATTTCAGAAGAGAGTACCCTAAACCATGCAGAAATAATACAGGCAAAAACTCATCATATCAAAAACAACAGGGCTTCAAAACGGCCATGAAATATAAGCCATACCTAAAAAACAGGTAAAAGATGAAAGGTACACACACTGCTCAAAATAACATTCCCATCTCTTTGAAGAACAAGGACTAAAGAGAAGAAACTTCTAAAATGCGGCAAATTGTATCTACAGTACAGGCAACAAGGCAAGCAAGATTTAGACTTTTCCTGGAACCCATAATGCATATCTGAACTACAACCGACTCAAAAAGAGCTGATTACATTTAGTAGGATGGCAGACAAAGGAAAAGATCAAATCCCGTTTAAATACTAAAAGTACATATTGACACTACAACAGACTCTTCTGATGTCTTTAAACCAGAAGATCTTATCTTAAACCTAAACAGGTGAAGATAAATCTAAACAAACAATGAACAGTAGCAAGCCATACCGGTCTGGCGAAACCATTGAAAAGGCAAAGAATCAATCAGCATCGACCCGAAAAACCCACATCCATAATTCACAAGATAGGAGAATGCAAACAATATGCTATCTCAAGGCTCGAATCTCGTTGTTCCTTTTTTTTCGGTAGATAGAGCCTTGATTTTGATGTAAGATAATAACCTGCAGCAGTAAAGTCTATTCTGACGGCAAAATGTTCCAGACTACCAGTGGAAACTGAGGGCAACATTTATCCTACCGAAACCGACGTGCTAGAACAACAAATTGCAGGTTGTTTGAGCACCACATCAGATAAGTTCGTAAAGTCTACTCCGACTGCAAAATGTTACAGACTAGCAGAGGAAACTGCAGGCAACATATATGCTACCAAAACCTACGTGCTAGAAAAACAAAGGGCATGTAGTTTGAGGTCCACATCAGCATCAGATAAGCTGCACGGCCATTACCCTAATGCTGCTGCCTAAGACAGGCACAAGTATGCAGAACCCCCCACCACCAATGGGCAATGGACGAAGGAAACATACAAAGGAATGATCGATTCTCGCCATGTCTGAAGCACCAAGTACACACAGCTTACAGCACGCATGTATCGAACAGTGGAGTGAGTGATGGTGCAAATACAACGGAGTCAAATGAACCCCGACCATGGCAAACTTCCAATCGTATCATATCCTATCCTATCATCCCCCACCCACCCCACCCCACCCCACCAGAGAATGGGGGGAGCAGGTAACAAATCATCACAGAAGCGAACACACGATTTGATACCACGGAATCAAATCTCAGCAGCGCCACGGGCACACCTAGATAAGAACGGCGCATCCATCACAGACAGCAGAGCCAGATAGACACGCTGCCGGCGGCGACCGCGGCGCCTAAAACCCCCCAAAATCCCTCTGCGAAAAGGGGTAGAAAACCGCATCACCCTGCACGCCTGGTCGCCTGGACCCAACCGCTCGCTCCCGTGACAACGACGCCCGCCGCGAATGGGAGCGGGGCGGAGGTGCCCGGAGGCGCCCTACGACCTCCTGCCTCAGAGCCCGGTCAACCCCCGCGACCTCGGAGCCTCCACCCCGCGCCGCGCCGTCCGGCCCCCGAATCCCACGAACCCGCGCCGAATCGAGACGGAGCGGAGGGGGAGTGGAGCGGAAGGAGAAGGGGGGAATGAAAAAAAATCTCACCTCGCGTGCTCCGCCCTCGGCCGCTGCTCCCGTGCTCCTCTTGTGAGTTCTGACTGGTTGGCTTGGCTGGCTCTGCGGGCGGCGCGGAGAGACAAGGGAAGGGAGGTGGGGGCGGTTTCCGCCAGGGTTGCTGTTGCCTGCTGCGCCTGCGCTGCGTGCGCCCGCGTCGTCCTCGTCCTCGTCCTCGCACACACTGGGCCGGGCCGCGTGGCGTGCAGGCGTGGGGCGACGGTTTCGGGGCTATCCTCCGGCACCTGGCTGGACCCGGTGCACGGGGTGCCTCGTGCGGTCGGGAGGAGAGCCGTCCGTTGCGTGGACGCATGCGCCGGATCGCGGGAGCGGTCGTGGGCCGGGTGCGGGGAGCGGGTAGGATGAGGGCGCCTTGATGGCGAAGGAGATAAGGGGAGGGAGGGACTGTACTTGGCTGGCAGGTGGGACCGCGCGAGCCGTGCCGTGTTAACTGTACCTGGCGACTGGCTGGTAGCTTGGCCGGGCCGCCTCCCCACTAGTTCGTTTGGCGGCCCCAAAGCCCAAGCCTGAAGCTGGCCTAGTTTTGTTTCTGAAATGGTTTTCTATCGGGCTTTTATTTATAAATATAATAATCCGGCTTTAAAACCATATCTTCTATTGTATGCTAATTAAACTGATATATTCTTTCTTAAAAACGTCCTATGTCACACGTCAGATGAAGACATGACAATTACTCCAATCCTTAGGCCCAATCCATCCTCCCCGTCGCGTGTATTACATACTTGATGTATATATTTTCTTATAAAACATACTTTGGTTTTTTTATGGATTAATATAAATTTTGTTTATATATTTTAATTCATTTACTCATTTAATAATGACATAGTAACAGAAATGACACTTATTACATATATCTAATTTTTAGATTGCTTGTTAATAATTTATATATTTATAATTATATACTCGATACCTTGATAGCCAACTGTATCAGTAAAGCCAGCTAACAACCAAACCACCTAATTAACCCAACAAAAAGTACAGATCACCTACAAATACAGAGCAGCTAACTCGTGAACGCTCGTCCAACTCTAATCGGGCGAACATTCCGACGACCATTTTTTTCCAGTCAGGGAAGAAACAATTCCACATGTTTCCCAATTAGACAGGCATGTTGCTTTTTTTATGTTGGCATGCAGAAGCGTCGATCTCTTTTCCTTTTCACACGCATGCACAGGCGAATATCCATTCTCTTTATTGACGTTTATAACTCAGCATATAAAATTACACAGCATAACCTAGAAAAATAACTTAGATTATTATCAGGTGAAGATAACTTAGAGAAAGAGAATTGATGAGGACATGACCGGCTCAGATATGATCAAGTTAACCACTTTTAAACTAAAGGTGAAGTTAATCCATGTTATATTTACATTCTATATATTTGATGAATTATTGCTGCACCAGAAAATATCTTTGTTTTCATTTTCATAAGTGCTTACATGGATCGAGAGAACAGTGGATCGCATCCGGAAAGCATGGATGGTTCATGAAGTTGATTGGGGACCAGGTCCAAGTATCCATGACGTCCTCCACCAAGCCACCATGTCATTTTTGGCATAGGGAAAGGAAGAGTCCAAATCCAACACGTTTTGGAATTGGATTCGGACTGCAGAACAACTCTAAGTTACACGGGCCACCACGACTTTATATGGACTCCGATTGAGATGTTCTAGGACTTCCTAGAAAGCTTATAAAGTCTAGTTTCATATGGATCCGTAATCATATCCATATCTGCCCACGGCCGCCCAAATCATTGATTTAATATAGAGACCTTTCCTGTCCATGGTGCTGTGTCACCTGATTATTGCCCGATGGACCATGTATCAAGTAGGGCCCAATAGGGGCGCGTCCTAGGGTTGTGGGACGACCTATACTAGGTAAAGGTCGTCATCTAGCCTCTCATATAGCCCCATAGCTGCCACAAATAGATTGGGTTTTGTTTCGTCGAGTTAGCGATTGCTGCCGCCTTTTAGCGCACGTGTTGGATCAACCGCCCGTCTGATTGTATTCGGAACCCCACCATCTTGTTACTTCAGATTTAATCCCTCATATTTATTTGGCAATTCAGTGCTTGTTCATCTTGTTCTTGCTGGTTCTTCGATTGCTTGCAGGAATAACCCTAGTGGTTTGGTTGATCGTGCTCTACAAGATTGCGAACAACTACTAGAGTTGGTGTATCGATCGCTATGGCGTTGGATGGTTGTAGTAACTAAGTTGGTTAGTAAGAAAATAAAATCTAATAACTAAAGTAGAAAATCATACCCATTTATAAAAAAGTTACTAACATATAAAGAAACGAATTAACTTATAACTTATATAAAAAACTTATAAATATAATTTATGTATAAAAGTTATCAAACACAGTTTATATACATTATGTCATGTTTGGATCCCATGAACTAGTAACTAGTTAACTAACAATTAGTTCATAAGGATCTAAACATGTGAACTAGTGGGAGAACTAATGACTAATCCAAAGTTTAATTAGTACTAATTCACTATTACATAAAACCCAACTAGTTAAACTAGTTGTTAGTTCATGGATCCAAACAGGTCCAAAATTATTTAATGCAACTTGTGTAAAGAAGTTATATGTTACAAGTTAATAAAAATAAATTGCTACTAAAAACTTGTTCAAGAGCTGCTGCAGTGCCACAAATAGGAAAACGCATAGGAGTAAGAACCGCTGCAATTGAGACGGACATGAACTAGCTGTCGGAACGTCCGCCGATTCCTGTCGCGCGGTCATCCGCGCAAATGGAATTGCGCTACAAATATCACAATGTGGATCCAGATTTGAACTACCTAGTAGCTAGTACGCAATTCACATTAAGTTCAGACTTACTCCACATTATCTAACTGCAAATATTTATGAATTTATGAACTGAACAAATACACAAGACCGAGCAAGACTGAATGCTAGGGATGGGTACACGCAAAGCTCTGCATATGGCTCTTCACTTCAAGATACAGAGCTACGAAAATACTAGCTGGAAGTTTGACGATGGTTCACATTCTAGGCATGCGGCTTATAGAACAGAAAGCAATGTAATAAGGTGCTGAACGATCGCCCGCAGTTTCAGAAACTATATATGCAATGATTAGGCATTCCACTAGTAGAACAGCACAAAATATAAGACACCGCAGGTCTGCAGCAGAACACAAATCCATAGAAGGTCGGAACATGTTCCCGAATCATCCACTACAAAACTTAGGTAACAAGAGTATCACAAGTCGATGGTTTTGACAAATGAGACTTGTCTCTGCACCACAGTACCAGAACCAGAACAAACTTAGGCCTTGAGCCTGCCATAGAACCTCTGCTTCTCCTCGGTAGTCTGGAAGCGGCCATGCCCAAACTTGGATGAGGTGTCGACAAACTTGAGCTTGATCTCCTCCAGGGCCAGCCGCGAAGTCTGCTTCAGCAGGGACTGGCGGAGAGTCACCACCCTCTTCTTCGGACCCACGCAGCAGCCCTTGATCATCAGGTAGTCGCCCTTCACAATACCATAGTGCGGGAAGCCACCCATGGGGGTGATGTCTTTCTCAGTCCTGCAAATACCAGCCATTCATTAGCAACACGAGCAACAAAGGTAAAGCAGATTCGTGCAAGTTACTACAGATTCATGTGGAAATAGTGCTTCAGAGAAGCCCAGAAATAGTACCTATCAAACTCTGTGGAGGCATCGTGGGACTCTTGTCCAGCCTTGCCGATCTTGTAAACCTTCTTGTTCATCTCAGTGCGGTGGTGGTACCCATTCTGACCAGCACGGGCAACAGTGTAGGATACCCTAGCTGGATGCCATGCACCGATACAAGCAACCTTGCGGAGACCCCTGTGGGTCTTGCGGGGAAGGCGGGTGACACCCCAACGAGTGACCACACCCTCGTAACCCTTACCCTTGGTCACACCAATGATGTCAATCATCTCATCCTTCTGGAAGACAGCATCGACAGGGACCTCCTTCTCAAAGAACTTGTAGCCATAGTCCACCTTGTCAGCAATGGTACCACCATTAACCTGAATCTCCATGAGGTGAGCCTTCTTCTGCTTCAAACCCTTCATCTTCTTAATCTGAAAGATAGAAATACAGAAGAGGTAAGATTTTGCCAACACCTAGTGTCTCAGACAGAAAACAGTTCATTTTTCCATTATATGAAAGATAAGCCTACTCCCCTGCAGGCACTGACATACAATGAAAGTTGAAATTTAATAAGACAAAGATTGTATCGTACATATAAACTCAACATGATCATTGACAAAATAAAACAATGAAAGCTGAAATTTGATAACAAGATAATGATTGCTTAAGCATTCATTTGAGTACACAAAGATTGCATAAACAGGACTGAAGCAGCCAAATAAGAGACAAAAGGTAATTGCATTATCAAACATTAAGGAACTTTGTTCCCATAAATATAAATGGGCAACATAGCACAATTAGGCTTCTTACCTGGGTATGGGCAATGACACGGACAACAGAAGCATATTTCTTCATCTTCTCAAGCTGCAGCTGAATTTCCTTCTTGCCAGCATCATTGTCATACTTGAGAGCATACTTGCTGAAAGCCTTCTTCTTGCTCTTGCACCAGTTCTTGTAGAATCTTCTCCTCACTTCTTCGCTGAGATGCTGAGCCCAAACAGAGTTGAGTGTGCGGAGGCCACGAGGAGTCTTCACATATGCCACAAGCCCAACAATAACAAGAGGAGGGGTCTCAATGATGGTAACAGCCTCACATGTTTCCTTCTTGTGGAGTTCTGGAGAAGATCAAATAGGCAGAGCAGTTATGATCAACGTATACTCGAGATTCACGAGTGTAAGCAGTTGTGCATATTAAAAAAGAAAAAACTATATCTTGAGTAAGTCTATGGGCCTGTGAAATAGTTGTGTGGCTTATCATGTAAACTTAAGTGCTTTCAAATACATAACAAACAGTGTATATGTTACAGTTCATTTTTCAGATATCAAAAACTGGACAATGTGATCAAATCAACTGATTAATAAAAAAGAGAAGGGGTGGACATACTGGATCCAGGCTTTTTTCGACCTCACGCACAATGTGCGTCATGCCAGCCTTGTAGCCAAGGAAGGCAGTGAGGTGGCAAGGCTTCTTGGGGTCATCCCTGGGGAATGACTTCACTGCAAAAACAGGGAACCAGTATCAGATTGTCTGGACATGATGTAAACCTGCCAAAGGAATGTGCATATCATACTAAACAGGTAAAGAACTCAGTGCAGCATGACCAAAACAAACCATAGTTTAGTATTCTGAGCAACATAATTCAAATGTACACCACGTTTTCAGACTATTATACATGATGACAATGTTGGATTGCACTTATATATGCTAAAGACAATACTTCACTGAAGCAAGACAGACCTACGAAATTGTTGCATGGCAAATAAAAATACCACTAGCGCAGTACAGGTTGTGCACCACTGCATGAGTTGTTTAACTAGAAACATAATTAGTACTCCAAGTTCTACAAGCCGATGGGTAGAACATATCAGATCAGCATCTATGGACACAAGGCATGTCAAAGCAGCGGTAGCAACACAGAGAGACCTAAAAATACACGAACTACACAATCTGCAAGCTCACGCAGACGAATCTAACAACCGCGGGAAAACACGAACTACAGAGCCACCAGACAGGAGAGGGTGAGAGATGCGCGCGTACCCTTGCCGCGGTGGCGAGAGGACCGCTTCCTGGGGAGGAAGCCGAGGGAGCCGTGCCTCGGGTGCTCGAACTTGCGGTGAGACATCGTCGCCTCCTCCTCCTCCTTACCTGCGGGACATCAAAACAAACCCATCAGATCGACCAACAACACAACAAGGGCGGCTCGCCGGGCGGCGACGAAATGGCCGCCGCCGCCGGCGAGTGAGGCGAGGCGAATCGAGGCGGGAGGAGGGGCATTCGTTTAAGAGCTCACCTGTGGGGGTGGCGGCGCGGGAGGGACGGGTGGGGTGAGTGAGGAGCCGGATGCACGTAAACCCTAGGAGAGGTTATATAGGGGGGTCCCGGGTGCGAGGGTTTCGTTCACGCCGGACTGAAATGCCCTCGTGAAGTATGGGCTGTTGCTCTAGCCTTCTGGGCTGAGGTATTGTGGGCTTGGCCCGGTACTCTGTTTTCGTTTATTTACCATTTTCCCTCTATTTAATGTTCCTATACTATATTTCGTTTTTACTAATTATATTATAGATTATACTGTGCTACTTTGTGATGCAAAAAATACAGAGTATGTTTCTGCGGCAGATATAGTGTTGAAAAAATCAATATTTTTTTTTTTTCTTTTTGATGCAATTCTTTTTGTTGGGCTGATTCAGTTGGCTTGACATAAAAATACGAGAACGAGCATTTTTAAGCAATGATGCGTCAAAAAATAGCATCGCTTAGTCTATTGGCTTGAATCAGGTTTACAGCACAGGATTCATTCATCCTAGTTGTCAACATTCCGAACAGAATCATGTATTTCCGAACAGAATCAAAAGAAAAAGATACAGAATCTTTTTATATATTCAAGCGGCCGGGCATGGAGGGAAAAAGAAAAAGCTTTTACATGGACAAACCTATCAAATGTAAGCTTACAAATATGTGCCTATGTACTGTCTGCACACAGCACGGGTATATGATCTGTATGAATGGCTGAGATTCTGCTCTTCCAGCACGGTTCTGAACTCAACAGGGTTCAAAATTACAAGTCACGAATATATATCAAGTCAAAAACACTAAAACGAAAAGAATGATGAAAAGAATCACGAGGAACGCGATCATCATGATCTGCCCTTTCAAGCTGGCCTTCTTCATGACCATAGCCACTCTTTTCTGCACAAACAAAAAAAGGAAGAAGATTCAGGGTGTTGAACTCGCCAGTCAGAAGAAAGAAAGTGAAACATATTGTGCCAGCTTTGTAATCACAACACATTAAGCAAAAATGAGATTTCATAATATGCATGTTGAACTATTAGGGAAATGAGGGAGAAAGGGCATGGTCTCATAAGAAAAATAAACTGCGCTGGAGCAAAAAGTACAAAACACACCTGCACAAAGTCAAGCCGATTCGTAGTAGTTTCCATATCGAGGCTAAGCTCGCCCAGAAGCTTCTCCTGTATAGAGCGAAAAGGGAGCATAAATATCAGCATGAGAAAGGGTATGAATTTTTTGACATACCACAGTAGAACATGCACTTTGTGTATACAAGGAAGATGGGAATGGTGTTCATAGGAATTATTGTACATGTAAAAAGGGAATACCTGCCCGACAAGCTCATCATGAATAGTGAGACCTACACCTCCAATTCGCTGTACACTAGCACTAAGCGCATCCAACTCCTCATCTTGTCGCCTATTGAAGATGTACATATAACAAGTATTAAATCAAAGCATAATGATATTATGAAAGGTGTGATTCAGTTCATCCAAGGATCATTTTTAGCATTCATCATCTTCCATGTATCAAAAGTTCAGTTCATTTAAGCTTGAAGTGCTAGATTAGTAGATCGGGTACTAGAGCAACATAACATTTAGGAAACAAACTAAGTTTCATGGAATTACTTTATCAGGAGCATCTGCTGATCAGATTCTGAAGCAATGAATTCATCATTGTCTTGTGCAATACTCTTCTTGGATCTAATTGATTCAGAAGGATTGGTTGAACGTCCAAAAAGACTCTTCTGTCTTCCACCTTCAACATTTCGCTTTAAAGCAAGAACCTGTGTCATGTGAAACCGCATGAGATGCCCTGTAATGCTTGGATATTTTTGCAGTGAAATTGTGGTTTAAATGTGCTCACATCACTGAAAACTATCCTGTGAAAAATACCTGGTTACGTGCAGTGCTAGTCCAGCTCCTTCTTCTCCCAATTTCGGCCTCATTAAGTCCGTAGTATGCTGGATCTCTCTCAGCAACTGAAATTGCCTTCTCCAACTCATCCACCTTTAAAAATTAAAGGTTGCAACAAGTGAGTAATGGACTATGGCAATTTGAGAAAAGAAGCATATCATAATTTACTAAAACCATTCTGGTACTTAACATAACAGGACTACATGAGTGATTGATACTGCCTGACATATGGCAAGCATGTAAAGGAAAAAGCCTAACACGGATTCCTTCTTTTTCTAGCATGGATTAGAAATTATAGTGACAATAATACAAATGGTGAGAAAATTCCATGCACCTGCCACTGGATACTTTCACAGCTGGTTAGTAGTTCTTTAGTCAGATGCACATACTCTCCTGTGTTTTCAGGTGTCTGCTTCCATTGGTGGAATGTATCTTGCACCTTATCAATCTATAGAATAACATGAAAAGCAGCAAACTTTAGTCATATGCATCATCAATAAGAATGATATGCACCAGTTCTGGGATTACAATATGACTAGTAGTGTAACATATCTGTGTATTCTAAAAAAAAAAAAACTAATTTTTTGGATATTGCCATACATGTTATCAGCATATGTTTGCAACATCTGTGACTATATAATAGAATGCATCATTGTAGAAGAATATGTTAAAAGTTAGAACAAACCAAAGCAACTGGGAGGGACAAATGCAAACAAAAATTGGACATCATTAACAAGCTTCCCTGTACACCAATGGTAAATATTTGGTTCAACGACTCTACATAGCATCAGCACAACACTCAAGCATGCTTGGGCTGAATTATCTTGTTATGTGTGTTTAAGCCTTTTAGACATCAGACCTAGTGCTATATTGCAGTCTCCATTTTGTCAGCCCAGTTGCACCACACCTTAGTTTTGATGTGCCCTCTGCCGCTGTGAATCAACATATACAGCTACTATTTCACAGTCAAGAAAAGTAGTTCCCCACCTCAGATCCATGTAGATGCATCATTGTGATTCAGCTACATACATTATATTCCCTGCAATTGCCTCCCACACATGTGCAGCGATGAGATAGAACAACCTAGGAAATGGATCCAAAGCTACAAATTCTCGGAAGCGAGATCGAAACCCCCCATGCCAATACCCAGTGACCTACATTTAAGCATCCAAGAACACAATAAACTGACAGGAGGCATGTAATGTAACCGCATGAAACGGAGTTCAGCTCTCCAAATTTTCAGATTCATAACCAGCCTGGCTGATGTAAATGCACACATTGACCAAAAGATTCATAACCAGCCTGGCTGATGTAAATGCACACATTGACCAAAAAGGCGGTAAATTTTCTTTCCCTTCTCACAAACGATGGACCAGACTAAAGAGATAGGGATAGGGATTCCCGACCCCCCCCAAAAAATGACAAGGGAAAGAATGTCTGATTCATTACTCAATACGGCCTGTGCTGTACCACGGCCACTCGACACGCCGCACGAGCTACGATGCTCACGAATGAGCAGTTCAGCATCAAACTAAGAATCTCGTGGATTACAAGCAACGAAACAAACGGATGGATAGAGCAATGCGGGGAGGGCGAGCAGCTCACCGAGTCCTGGATCTCGTCCTTGACGATGTAGAAGGGGTCCTGCGCGGGGTCATCCTCTCATCGCAGTGCCGGAGCGACCCAGGCTCGGGCTGAACTCGACCGAGGCGGACCAAATCCGGCAGAGACGGCACCCACCGACGAAATCAGCTGGCAGGAGCTGCTGGGTGGAGACGAGATCCCGGCCCCATTGGCGATCAGATCCCCTCCTGCCTGCTTCCCTCCGCTCGGTTTGGTGGCATCGCCAACGAGAAGGAAGAAGGGGACAGGGAAGGGAACTGACGGGTGGCGTGGGCTTCGATCTTGGTTGGCGTTGGGCCGGACAAATGACAAATGTGGATCTTCATGGGCTGTGGACTGCGTCCCATTTCGGCCTGGTTTGTGCGTGAGTGTGCTCTTTGGAATTTACTTTTTTTAATAAAAAATATAAAAACGAAAAACTCATTATGCTTACAATATTTTATTAGTATGTTTCAAAGAAAAAGATTTTTTGAGTGGATTTCAAATAAAAATAATTCTTTTGAGAATATTTCAAATAAAACGATGGCCCTGGGTATCTTAAATAGATTAAAGGAAACAAGGCCAGGTTTTTTTTGGGGTGATCAACTTAGAAATGGTCAACTCTCTCTTATGTCAAACTATTTGATATTAGTTTTAGATCTAGTTTCTGAAACATAATTTTGAACCTTTGTTTTTAGAAAAGAGAACCAAATCTACTCGTGGCTTAATCAATTTTTTTAGAAATTAGTTTTTCTCACAATAAAACCGATCAAATTCACAACAAAACAATTAAAACTTGGAAATTTTAGAAAACAATAAAAGGTATTTATTTTATTTAGTGTTTTCTAGTCGTCCTAAAATAGAGATTTTGAGGGTATGACACGAATCTACTACTATAAAGAAGATTTAGTCAGGCATATCTATGTTTTTTTCTAGGATATAATATTGGTTTTAAAATATTTCGAAGCTAAAGTAGTATTTTCTCCTTTCATTTATCTTCTTTATCTAAACCTTTAGTACAATGACCAAAGAGTAGAGTAAAAGCACTCAGTTTGCATCTAGTCATCATGAGCTGAGTCTATGAGCAACAAAGGGATAATAAATATAGGTAAAAAACAACTAATGAGTAACAAAAAGACAATAAATACAGATAAGTGGTAGCCATTGAGCAGCAAAAGGGCAATAAATATAAGCAAGTCCTAAGCTAATATAAAGAAGACTTTTAAATAAAAAGTTTTTGGTAGATGAAGGAGATAAATGAACGAAGGGAGTACTATATTGGGACCATATATTGATGTCTTATAGTAGACTGGTGTTTAGATGGACAGAGCAAAAAATTTGTCACCTCCTATTAATTAAACCTTTGGATACGTGTATAGAGTATTAAATATAGATAAAATAAATAAATAAATAAATAAATACATAGATTGTGACTATTTTATGAGATGATTTTTGAAGCCTTAGTCTATGATTTGATATGGTGCTATAATAACCATGTGCTAATGAATTAATCAGTATAAAAATTTGTCTTGTGGTCAACTGACAAGTTCTATAATTTGTTTTTGATTAGTATCAAAAAACCCATTTCGATATCCCACGTAACAGCAGAACTGGCACAAGCAAAACTTTTGCCATTGCATCAAACATCCTGTAAATTATATTTGTGATAGGAGTCAATATGTGAGTACAACGGTGCAAAACATGAGAGCTGTACGCCAAGACATATATGGATCGCACTCGCTCATCCGTGCATGCCTGACCTTTTTGCGATGCAAGATATATCGATCGCACTCGCTCATCAGTCTCTCCATGACACTTGTGACTAAAGATGTAGTAGGGCTACTTCTCCTAACACAGCAATAATGGAGTGGTTGCTGCTGCATACTTGCTGCATTATTGATCAGTGGAACATTTGGATCTACCTTGCTTTGGATCTAATGCAAGCACGCAGGGACACATGTTGCTTGTCATGGTCCATCTCATTATTTGCTTTCATCCTTTAACTTCGATGTCACTGTTGCATTTGCTTGGAATGACATTGTCATATAAATAAAGTACCGGATGGACAGACTCAATGTTGTCCTTGAATATAGCTGGCTAGGAAAAATGGAACAAGATAAAATTATATATGTGCGTTTAGAGATTAAGACCGATCTCGCCAAAGGCAAACTAAGTAAATCCTTTTCTTTTACATCGCCAGTTGCTACATATGTGCTTCTTTTCCATGAGAAATAATAATCAAACATGCATACTCCCTTCATCTCAAAATACATGGTGTTTTTGACGTTTAGACATCTTGTTTGACTATTTGTCTTATTCAAAATTTTTATATTATTTATTTTCTTATGACTTATTTTATCATTAGAGATAATTTAATAATAATTTATTTATTTTATTATTTAAAAAATCAGGTAACATAAATGGTCAAACATGATACCTATTAAGCTGAGTCAAAAGCAATAACTATTTTGGGATGGAGGAAGTACACCACATATTACTCCCTTTGCTCCAAATTATAAATCGCTTTGAATTTTTTGGTTCATCCATTTTGCTATATATTTAGACACATTATTATGTCTAGATACATAGCAAAATAGATGTACCAAAAAAAAAGTCAAAGCAAACTTATAATTTGAAATAGAGGGAGTATCAGTTTTAAATATACCTACGAGGTGCACCGTCCAAATGATGTATGGCTACTCGGTTAAGTGACTGTCTAGAGGGTCAACCACTTGTGGAGTTTATTACGCGCATAGATTAAGGCCACAACCACAAAGGTGTTACCTGATTCAGATTCACAGGTAACAACACCAGTACCTTGACCTTTTGCACCTCCATTATTCTCACTTTGGGGGAGATCAACGGCACAAGCTGTTCCTGTGGTTATTTGGTAGCCAAGAGTGTGATGATGCATAATGATGTTGGTAGGAAAAGGGGTCGTCTTCAATTTTTCATCCATGGATCGTCTGGTGAAGATATTTTTGGTGTTGGATGGACCGATCAAGTGGCGGCCGACAACTTCCAGCTCCTTTGTGATTTGCAACATACTCTTCTTCAGCTAAAGGAAAAGTGATCTTTTAAGGCCCTTATTATAGTACATTGATCGATCATGCATATACACAAGAGGCGACAACATGTAATAATTCCCAAACTTGTAAACGATAACATCTCTCCAAATTTAAAAAATCTTTGGTGTGGCGGATCATTTCATCCTAATATAAATATTAGCTTGATAGGTATGTAGTGGTGCAGAATCAATCCATTATATAAATTTCACAGAGCAAACAAAAACTTGAGGATTGAGAAAACGATGAACCACCATATTCTTCCTCAAACCAATCACACCTTTATTGCATCAATGTCTGACTTATCTAATTAGGGAGAACAAATTATGACATTGTGAGGTGTATGTAGTACAAATTAGTTTATCATATAACTCCCTTGTTTTTTTAATGTCATAAAATGACCAGTTCTTTATGTGCCCTAGTGTAGCTTCTCTAATTTTGATCAAGTTTGTAGCTACAAAAATATATTAACATTTACAATACCATAAACTTAATGGTGGATTTCATGAAACTATTTTTCATTGTAGATGTTGAAGCATTTTTGTACATACAGCCAAAGCAACAAAAGTTTGACATTAAAAAAATGAAACACCATAGGTTAGAGAATTAGGTGTGCACACTCATGCAAGTTGCCACATGTGTGTATCTAACTTAATCATGTGAGAGAATCAAATATTTTTGAGTGCGTGGAGACCTATACAATTTTTTATTATTGTTTTGATTTGCCCGGACCCATTTCTGGTATCTCAACAAACAAAAAAGAAAATGTAAAGACATGTTTTGTGGATGAGAAAACTCTGAAATTTCAAGTCGTTCGATATCGCGATCAAAGTACACTTTCTCAGGCCATTCGACCTGTCACGGAAAAAAAATATTTTGCCTTCATATCTGATCCTTTTTCTAGCTCCAATGGACGGCGATTGCTTCGAGTGTAGGCAATATGATTTATTTTGTCAAAAGATAAGCCGTATCCATTGAATAAGCTGCTGACCTTTTAGTTAAGGCATCATATTGACCATCAAAATTAGCAGACTTAGTCCCGTGCCGACACACCATTTTTTCAGGTTGTGAAAATGCAAGATCGTATCTAGATGGATGTCTAGACTTAAGACTGACCACAGTGACGTCCGCTACCCAATCCTGGAGGACGCGGATAGCCGATCACTCCCCTGCAGCGTTATACGCTATGTGGTCTGGAACCATAGCGGAGGCAGCTTCATCCGTCAAATGCAGCGCCTTCCTGTTCCTGCTCTATAGCACCGCGTCATGTGGGAGGGGGCCACCACAGTGCCACAGAGAGGGAGAACGGTGGCGGTAGAGAGAGCAAGAAGGGAGTCACGCTAGCCTCGCCCACCGGAGGCAAATCCGCCGCCCCCGGTTCTCCTCCGACAGGCGCACACCAGACTCCCTTTCTACCGGGCTGAGGATGACGACGGGCCCGGCAGCCTTGGCCAGGATCAGCCGGTGAGCTCGGGCGGCGACCGCGCCACGTGGGCCGACACCTTGGCCTCTGCCCACAACACAAGATCCGTGGTCGGCACACCATGGAAGATGGCGGCGCCACCACGCCGAGATGGACACCATCACCGCCGGTGGTATCGGTGCAGCAAGTTGTCTTCCTCCATTCGCCCGTGGGCACTTCTAGACGGGAGCGCGTGGTGCCACCGGGCGGCCGTTGTGGGCTTGCTCAAGGCCGCGGAGGAGGAGCGTGCCGCTCTTTGAGCGCCTCGTGCAGGCGGACAGGGCGCAGTCCGTGCGCCGGAGGATGAGAAATAGGAACGGCCATAGTTGATGACGCGTGGGTCCCACTGGAGGTAGGTGATATAGAGGATGAGATAAGAACAGATGGATGTAGGAGAAAGTTGTATAGAGAAGAGAATCTTGATGACTAGTAAACTAGTACACGAAATATTTCTTAGGATGGATTTATAGTATGACGAGTGTGGATAGCCTAAAAGCAATTCCAAATTAAGGGCCTCTCTATATCTTTCTTTACTATTATTATTATTATTATTATTATTATTATTAGCTTTTTAATTAGATACCTAAATATTGCCATCCATTATTTTGGATTTTTTTATTTACTAGCTAAACATGGATACTATATAGAGACGCCCACTAGAGAATGGAAATATATATGGAGTGTCTTTTTATTCAAATGGCTTTGTAAATGATGATTTATAGAGTAAATTTAATAAATAACTACTCAGATAGAGATGCTCTGATCTTGTTGAAGGTAAAAGGCATCCTTGCATTGAACCGGCATTCAATATAAGGTCAAATTGACGTAACCATATGATGAAGATAGAGTTCAGATGATCAAACTGAACCAGTATAAACTTCTCTGCAGTTATGTATAATCGCTAAACTAAAGTATAACAATTTTAAGTTTCTGCCGACAAGATAATAATGGTAGTGTTTTTTTCTCTGGCTCAAATGGGGTTAGGCGTCATGGCAATGACAGAATGATGGATGCGGCAACAAGGTCGTTGGGACGCACCGTCCAAATGACGTGGGCACGTGGCGTCCCGTTGATGGGCTCCGGTGGTGTGTGGATAAGAATTTAAGAAGCTTCCAATTGGTTAATAGCTGAGACTTATTTTTTCCGTTCATTTAGGGCAGTCCCAATGGAGTAATAATGACTAGTTTCTATGTCTATTAATTGTCTTGACACCTCAGCGTTTTGCTGATGTGGCAAAAGAATTAATGAAGAGAGAGACTAGAAAATAGAGAAACGGTTTCTTCCTCAGGAAATCGAGTCGACGCTAGCAACGAGGTACCTAGAAACCACCGAAACCGCGTTGGGGAGACTCGACTGGTTTCGAGCGGCCTCCATCCGGATCGAGTGCGCCGCCGCCCGCGCTATGCTTGCCATCCGCAAGCCGCGTCGCCGCCCAGTCCGCCAGGTCCGCCTCGCTTAGTCCGCAAGCAGGCCGCACCGCCGTCCCGCGCAGGCCCACTTCGCCGGGATGCCGCCGGGCGCTAGCCCGCCAGCGTCTTTGTCGTCCGCGGTGGCCCGCCGCCCGTTGCCGTCGTCCCGCGGCGGATGCGACCAGCGCACAGAACACAGGCGGTAGCAAAGCACACCAATAGCGGCACTGGCCGGGAATGGTGACATACCTGCAGCCGCGAGCGATGGCTTGGCGCTTGAACAACACGGAACGCAGGTGGAGGCGGAGCAGAACGAGCACATCAGCGACTCGCGTGGAGCAGGATGAAGTGATGCTTGCATCATTGTCTCCCACTCTGGCTACATGTGGAGGCTAGAAGCCTGGAAGCATCGACCTGCTACGCTTGTGCTTGTTTTGTTCCTCAGCAAGAAGAACAGGAAAAATGGCTGCCGGTGGAAGAAGATGGAGTTGAGAGAGGAAAACAAAGCAATATTTATTACACAAGAGACACTTGCATTGTGCAGGGTAGTTTCTATGAGTAATTTTTTGTTGACGTGGCTGTTATGGAAACCGTGTATAGTTTCAACCATTAGGACTGCCCTTATCTCTTTCATTTAAGTCTTAGGCGCAATGATCAAGAAATAGAATAAAAGCACCCAGTTTGTATTTAGTCATTATGGGCTGAGCCAATGAACAGCAAATGGATAATAAATGCAGGCAAGGAACAAACTAATGTGAAGGAGATTTTAAAGGATTTTTTTTTGCTTAGATGAAGAAGATAAATAAATGGAGAAAACACTGACACATCATGCACGAATGTATGTCATTTCACAGAAAGAGAACATTGTGAATTTTGAAGACCAAGTAAGATTTATCTTTTCTTTTATTATTAGTACTAAAGAAAACTATCATTTTTATGATTACAAGGTGCAACAGAGATACTCAAAACGCATGCATCCTCATGCATATGAACACACGTACTCAAACCTTGTCCCATGAACATCTTCTAATAAAACTGAGCCAACTAATCCTCAAGATTGATGAAGTCGTCACACATGTATCATAAATATATACACGATATATATATGAGTGCACAAGAACTAAATTGAATCTGCAAATCTCTTTGACAAATTTATAGGTGCCTCGATGAGGCATTTCATTTACCACTAAAAGAATAAGAGACGCTATTATATTCTGGAATAAAACATACTTGGAGAGTAAACTTTTTGTGATGCGTACTTCCTTAAGGAGTGAGGTCAGCAAAAAAATCCAATAAACATGAAGCTATATCGAGGTCTATTGTTCTGTCACCATTCCCAGACCTAACGGGTTAATGTGGGCACCAATCGAACCAATACAACTAGATATAAAGTTGACAAAGACATATCATGATAAACCCTCCGGTCACAGAAGTGATATTTTAGGTATGATATGGTCAAACATAGCTTTAAGTATATTGTATTGCTACACATTTTTGTATATAGAGAATATTCATCAACATGTGCATGGCACCAAGTATATACTTTAATGAAACTACGACACATTCCAGGACAATTCTACTCATATCATATATCGTTTTCAAATATCCAACTTCAACGCATAAAAGGTAATAATTAATATGCAACAAAGTTGAAAGTGGTTCACATAAATAAAACAACCCTAAAATGCTAGCCGTTCTTGCAACTAACGGAGGGAGCACATATCTGAGTAGAATAGAGCTAGGTAATATACTACATGGCTGCCATGATATATACATCCATCTGACCATCACCTGCTTCCGTGATTTGAGTTACGTTAATACTGTCGTTATCCTATTCACATGCTTAGTCGTGCTAATCCCCCCGCCGTCCACGGTGCAACGGTGTGTGGAATTGCCTATAAAACGCCCCCCGCTAACCATCCATCCGTCACACACACAGACAAGCAGTTTTCAAGCCAAGTGTACTAGCTAGCTACTCCCCCAGTTAAGCAGCCACACTAGCAACCAGCCATGTCGGAGGAGAAGCACCACCACTTCTTCCACCACCACAAGAAGGACGAGGAGCAGCCCACCGGCGAGTACGGCGCTGCCGCCGAGTACTCCGAGACCGTGACCACCGAGGTGGTGAACACCGGTGAGGAAGAGTACGCGAAGTACAAGAAGGAGGAGAAGGAGCATAAGCACAAGCAGCACCTCGGCGAGGCCGGCGCCCTCGCCGCCGGCGCCTTCGCACTTGTACGTACTACTCCTGTGTATATATCTTTCCACCTTCGATGCTTCTGTTTCTTCTTCGTGCTGACCTTCCATGAATTCTCCTTTCGCCACTCCATAGTACGAGAAGCACGAAGCGAAGAAGGACCCCGAGCACGAGCACAGGCACAAGATCACGGAGGAGATCGCTGCGGCAGCGGCTGTGGGCGCCGGCGGCTATGCCTTCCACGAGCACCACGAGAAGAAGAAGGACCACAAGGACGCCGAGGAGGCCAGCGGCGAGAAGAAGCACCACCACCTCTTCGGCTGACCGTACCGCCGGCCGGCGAGCTCGCTCGCTCCGGCGCACCACCTCCTGTTTAATTGTGTACTGCATGCGTGTTTTAATTTGACGGTTCACAAAAATAAGTCCCTTTCTGGACCTTGCTAAGCTGTTGCTTGTGTGATCAGTGAGACTGAGAAAGAGGTGGGGTGGGGTGGGGTGGGGCCGGCCGTGCGTCGAGGTGTTCCTGTACTTGCTTTGATTTTCTTTGCGTGTATAATTGTGTTGAATAAGTGGAGCAATATGATTGTGGCTCCCTAGTCATGCTCATGTATATCTGGAGTTGAATGCTTCTTGAACTGTATTTGAGGATGACAATATGTGAATCCAGCACGATTTTATCATCAACTCATCCAACTTTGTGAATTATGATAGCTTCGCTTGAATATCACTTTCATTAATTTTCAATATTTCCTCTTTTTTTTAATATATTCCCTCCACTGAAAATCATAAGATGTTTTAGCTTTTGTAGATGCACATTTTTTTACTATGCATCTAGACATAGTGTATTTTTTAAGTACATAGCAAAAGCTATGTATTTAAAAAAAAAAAAACGTCTTATATTTTAGAATGGAGAGTGCAAGATCTAACTGGTTCCAGAGCAAATAAAGATATAGACAATTCCTAGAGGGGAATAACAATTTTCCCTATGGTGGATGAGCTGAGAAGGACAAGGAAGCGATGTGATGAGTGAGCGATTTGATGAGTGGATCACCTAGAGAAACAAAAGGTTGTGGTTGTCTTTCAACCATGTCGCTAGTCATTGCACCATACTGGTGCTTCGTGCTACCCTTCTCCTCCCTCTAGCTGCTCCCTTCCACTGCCACCGCACACGATAGCCTTAATACACGGCACTATTTGCCTTTGTTGGAAACCTAGCCATGACACTAGCATCCTCCTATGTCGTCACCCACTATTAGCCCCCTCCCCACAGCCGTGGCTTGTAGCCTCGCCCAAGCATACCTCACCACCACTGCTAGCTATATCAGTGGGAAGTGACTTCACTCTATACCCTGTGCATCACCGGAGAAGATGTCCCATCCAACCTCGAACCACCCCCATCGACCCTAACCCCTAGTTGAGGCATGGAGCAGGATGATGCCACAACATGGAAGAATTGTAGCGAAGGAGATCAAGTGAAGCGTAAAAAAGAAGAGCAAAAAAAGAGTGTATTTGTTACCCATGTGTGGTTGTGAGAGGATGTGGACAAATGGCTAGTCCTTTGATTTGGGCATTCTCTTAATGACTACAAGTTACTTCTTTGACCATCATGAGTGGATTTCTATGGTCTCCTTTTCATTATCACCTTGACAATTGTGGACAAAAAGGCTAGCTAAGGGGCCCTCACATAGCTTGTGTTCCAAAAGTGAATGGTTTTGAAGGTTTCACATTGAAATTGTGAAACCGGAGTGGAACTTTAGAAGTTTCGTGTGTTCAAATGTCATGTTAAAAGGGTAGACTTAATATTGGAAGTATGGTTTTGGGTTTCGTTTGTGTGGAAAGCTCATGTTAAATGGATCAATTTTTCTATTGCTGGGACACATATGGTGGATATCAGCATTGTATGTTGTCCAAAGAATAGTGATCATTCAATAGCTCTTCAATATAAGGTTTGATTTTGCTAACTTGCAGGTAGAATGAGAAAATTGCCTCTCAAACATGTTTAGTAGTTTACAAAAATTATACAAAAAGTCACATAAGAAGAGGAATTGGTGATTTATCATCACACAAAATGTTAAGGCCAAAATTAATATTATTTGTGAGAGATATAAAATTGGCAAACACAGTGGCAGGGCTAGGAATTGTACATATAAGTGGCAACCAAGTGCAAATTAATGGATCATTATTAATCGAAGTGCCAATGTAAATGATGGTTAACTATATATATACTTAACCAAACGTAACACACAAAAGTCATGTTTTAATATTTTTGTTACATAAAAACTACATTAGGCAAAAGTATTCTAGGAACAAGTTGCGTGTCTCCATTCATCGAAAAGTGTATCTATTTTGAACAAAATTGAAATCTCCTTGTCATGAACACTCATTGTCAATGTGGATTATCAAGCAATATCATAGAAACTATAGAGCCCCCCCCCCGGATTGGATTCGCCATTCACACAAGCACTGTCTTGTTATTTTCCCCCTCTCTTTTTGGTCTTTCTAAAATTCTTTTTTCTGATAAAAGAAGTCAACTTTGGCCCAATAATTTTTGTATAAGCTTGTAAATCATCATCCTTTCCATTGCGATTTTTGGGTGAATTTTACTTGATATGTAAACATTTTTATATTTTGACGACCGCAAATGGGAGAGGGCCTTACAGAACATTTTTTTTGCTGATAACACGTACAAAAGATGTTCTAAAAAGGAAAAAAAGTCTATTTTTCCTCCCTCAACTTTTCATGAAAGTCTATTTTTCCTCCTCCAACTCCAAAATCGGACAAACAACCTCCCTCAACTTTTCAAACCATGCGCTTTTACCTCCCTGGAGTGGTTTTGATGGTGGTTTTGCTACTGATAATATTGGTTTTGTCTTGTTCTTTTTTTTTATTTTGGATGAATTTTTGAAAAATCATAATAAATCACTAAGAAATCATAAAATAAAAACTCTAATTTTGTTGGACTCTACGTGAGTAGATATACATAGTGAATATATAATATGGTATGCTTTAGTACAAAGTTTTTGCTAGTCTTTTTCTTTTTTATTTATTTTAGTTGAACATTAGGAAAATCATAGCAAATCACAGAAAAAAATTATAAAATAGAAATCTAATTTTCTTAGACTCCATGTGAGTAGATCTACAAATGAACATATAATATGGTATACTTTAGTACAAAATTTTTGGTGTAACTTTCGATCTATACTTTTCTCGTAATTAATTAAAATAATTTATAACTGTAGCTTCTATAATTATTTTGTTGAACTCCATATTCACTTTGTAAACCTACTCATGCGGAGTCTAGAAAAATTGGATTTTCTATTTTATAATTTTTCAATGATTTACTATGCTTTTTCAAATATTCAACCAAAATAAATAAAAAAAAAACTTGCCAAAACTTTGTATTAAAATATATCATATTATATATTTAATGTGCAGATCTACTCATGTGAAGTTCAATAAAATTAGATTTTTATTTTTGAATTTTTATGATTTACTATGATTTTTCGAAAAAATTCAACCAAAAGTAAATAAAAAAAAAAAAAACAAAACCATTGTAGCAAAAACCACTGTCAAAACAACTCTAGGGAGATAAAATGTATGGTTTAAAAAGTTGAGGAAGATTTTTAGAATTTAGAGGAGAATGAACTTTTGCGAAAAATTGAGAAAGAGAAAGTAGACTTTTTTGTTTTAAGAAAAGACGGAACCTTTTGTCATGCTCACAAAGGAGCCCAAGAGCCCCCGAAGCAATTTTGGTCTGGGCCGTGGCAGCACCGCACGCGCGTGGGCCGTGACCAGACGTAAGCACGCTCGTTGCACCTGGGCCGTGAGCCCGTAAATCGGCGCCATCAACCAGTCCGTCACCATGCTTGCTAAAAAAAAAAGTCGCCGTCGTCATGCTCGTCAGAGATTCAGTGCTGTGTATTGGACGAATCGAAGATTCCAGAATCCAAGACGTTGGACGACGCCTCTTGAGATCTCCTTCGTCCAACTTGGAGGAGCTCGAAGCGCTTGACATCGCTATTCGCTAGCTGTGTCTTGGCGTGGCGCCGCCACCGCCGCCCGCCCGCCGGCCACCGTCTCCGTCGCCGTGCACACGACACGCGATGCACCTCGTGGTAATCATCGCCAGTGTCGCAGCGCACACTGACCGAGACCCGGCTGCTAGCCGAGCGGTTAAATAGCGCTAGACAGACGAGATGCGTGCGCACTCGCAGACCAAGAAGTCTTGAGATCAATGGCAGCAGGTTCTTCTTCTACTAGCTCGTGCTCTCTGCTGCTGCTGCTGCTGGTGGCGGCGGCGACGGCGGCGCTGTCGTTGCCCTGCGCAGTCAGCGCCGGCTCGTCTCATCACCTTTTTTTTAGATAAGGGATAAACAATATCCGGCCTCTACATCCGTGGATGTACACAGCCCAATTATTATAAAGTCATGGTTTAGGAATAACGAGAAAGCAAGAGGTCTTAGACATAGACCAGACATCAAAGCAAACGATATAAATGCTTCCACCCTCTGTTTACAATCTCTAAAGCAATTATTTCTAATTCTTTGCTTATCCCGTAGAGTGCATCTTTGTCTTGCTCATCACGCCGCAACCGTGCCCTGCAACCGCATCCAATACGCCCCCCCGAAGATAACCCCGCATGACAAAGTTAGTTTTTATATTATTAAACACAACATCGTTCCGGCATCTCCAGATAGCCCAGCAAAAAGCAGCCACCCCAACCCAGATCAGTTTTTTGACTCTGTTATGTTGATTCATGAGCCAGCTACCAAACATATGGCTGATAGATGCGGGTTGGTTCAAACCAAAGTAGCAAAGAAGATAACCCTCCATATCATTTTTAGGACAAAGGGCAATCAAGGAATAAGTCTTTGGATAGTCTCATTCCTATTACAATTAATACATTTCTGGCTTCCTTTCCAGTTCTTTCTAGCGAGGTTGTCCTTAGTCAGAGTAACCGCCGGTTTCAGCCGTGTCAAGCTGAGCGAGTCCCAGTTCGTGGTGCAGAAGCCCTACGACGTGCCTCTCCACGAGCGGTATGAGTACTCGGGCGGCGTCCGCCCGCATGTGGGTCTTCGACACCGACAAGCCCATCAGCGCCACACGCCCGGCCGCACGCACCGAGATCAAAGTGACGTAAGTCAAATCTCCACGGCATAACGTGCTTCTTACCGACCATTCTCCCAGGTCATGGATCTTCCTATGCTCCTGTGCGGCGCAGGACTTATAAGTCGACTGATAAACTGAAACAGCTGAGTTTTTTTTTAGAGAAAAACACTATACCAACAAGCGATAAGCCGATTCATAACCTGAAGCTAACTCGGCACTACTGCATGCATGCGTTGATCATCGATCAGAAGGTGTACAACTCCGGGGTGTGGCAGTTCGAGGGCGACGTGTTCGTGTTGTCGGGCACATCAGGTGCGTCAGTGATGCAGATCTTCGGGGCGGCGCCGCCGCACGCGTCGACGGTGATGCTGCCCGTCTACGACGGCCGGCTCACCTACTACCACGACCTGACCAAGGTGGTGGCGGACCGCGTGTACGACCGCTGGATCCGGCTCAACGTCATCCACGATGTCGCGGCCGCGAACGTCACCGTGTTCGTCGACGGTGAAAGGAGGCTGAGTGTCCGCGGCCATGGCGGAAAGGCGCACTACTTCAAGTTCGGCGTGTACAAGCAGGGGCTCCACAACCCGTCGCACCGCATGGAGTCGCACTGGAGGAACGTCGCCATCTACACCAAGCCGTGACCACATTGCATGTCGTCGTGTGTCTCACTCTTGATCCACGATCATCGATGGAAACATGGATCCGATTTGTGAACACAGTGATGATGGAAGACGTCTCAAATGTGTCTCCAGCTAGTCTCTAGTTGGTAGTAACTGTTGTAATAACTGAGTCTAATGTCCTCGGAGAAACCGGTGTAACTAGAGAATAAGCTAGAGAATAAGTTGGTAGTAACAGGTGTAATCTCGAGATTTATCGATCCAACTCGGTTCTTTAAAAGTGCTTATAGGGATAGAATGTGTGTGTGCCTGTGCTCGTAGGAGTGAGTGTGCGTTCGTGTATGTAAGCGTCTACGTCTGTAACTGGGTCTAAAAAAACTACAAACTACCTTCATGTACATCTAGAATTGCTTTAAGTCGAATTTCCTCGCATAAAGAGACAAAGCGGTCAATCTAGTCAGACAATTATGTTGGTCGATAGTACTTGACAGGGGGTTTAGGCGTGCTCCCAGCTTGTAGCCTTGTACTACGGAGCACTCGATGAAGGGTACTCAGACGTCACTCGCTCATCCTTAATTTTTAATCATCCCGATTGTACCTCAACGAGGGGTAAACCGTAAACGTTGCTGTTCGGGAGGCAAGGCATCATTTAAATATTACTCAAACGACAAACTAACTTTATACTCGATGTTAAAACTATTATGTGACGAGAACCCTATAGGTGTGTTTAGTTGTCTGGCTAAGCCCCTAGTCAGATTTACATAATGTAATCTGGACCTGTTTGGTTGCCTGTAAAGGTCTCTTAGCCAGACTTGTATAACCCCACTTGGAGAAGAAAGCCAGGCTTACTGGAAACACAGGAAATGCCCGTTTCCATGAAGACAGGCTTGTGCCCGGGCTTGTTTCAC
>JADLZL010005593.1:0-14859 GCA_015844335.1 Chrysopogon serrulatus | reverse complement strand
CAACTCCGGAAGGTGTGCAAAAGGACACAAGGGTTTACACTGGTTCGACAAGAGAAGGCCCTACGCCCAATGGGGAAGGTGACTTGTATTATCTTGCACCTAAGTGCTTGTAGGTAGGGGGTGTACAAGCGAGTGGAGAGAGGAAGCTGGTCCCAAGTCTCGTGAGTGATTGAGACAAGTGCTAATATCGTGCTTGTGTGGAAGTGCTCCCGGTTTTTTGATAAGGGGCCTAAGCTCCCCCTTTTATAGCCGCAAGGGGTGAACAGAGATTACATAGAGTGCCGGGCGCGTGAGTGGTAGCTCTTCCCTCCCCGATTCGAGGCCTCGGAGCCCGCCGCCTCCTTGTGCCGAGGCCTTGGCGTGGGCTTCGCAGACCGTAGGGCTTGTCCCCTGCGGGGGCGTGGCGTGGGCGCATGAGGAGTCGCATCCTCCGCCCCTGGCGACGGATGGAACGGATGTCCCTGTAGAAGTTAATAGAGAGGCCAGGGGAGGTGTATCTGACCCCCTTAGCGTGTCAGTAGCTTTGACTTTTGCTTCGGTCCCAAGGCTCGGAGGGCCTCGGAGCCTCTTCTTGTCTGTGGGCGGTTGGCCTGAGGGAGAGCAAATCATCGGGCGATCGCCGCCCATCCCGACTAAAACCCGGGAGGGGAGTGTTGTTTGACCGTTTCGGCTCCCCCCTGGCCTCGCTCCCGTACGGAAGACGATGCCGGGTGACGGCCCTTGGCGTGGGCGGCCGCCGCACGGGAGCTTCGCAACTTGACTCGGTAGAAGGTTAGGCAACATAGTGCCCCACAGGTGGCGAGCATGGCCTCCATCGGGAGGATAACGTAATCATGAGCCGGGTGAGAGTTGTAACAAGGGGCGGCTCCTATCCTCGCCAGGGATAACGCCACTCCGACGGGAATCGTGGGAAGGCGGGCATGGATATACGTGAAATCGAGGCCTGGGTTTGACCAGAAGTGCGGCGCCGCCCCATCCGAGGCCTAGGCACGGGGGCTCGAGCGGACGGAAAGCGGGAGCCTGGCCTCGAGGCATCCGGCCGGTGAGGGGTTGGGCGAGACGGAGGGTGTGTGCGCTGTCCTGAGGCCCTCAGCCTGGAAGGGCTCGGCCGAGGCAGAAAGCGGAAGGCTCGCCCGAGGCCTCTCGGTTGGGAGGGCTCGGCGGAGGGGAGGCGGAAAGTTAGCGCCTCGTCCGAGGCCTCGGGAGAGAGGCTCGGACGAAACAGAGAGCGGTGTGTTGGGCCTTGGTGGGCCGGGCTTTGTCGGCGTGGCCAGGTTTTAAGTCCGTTGGGCCTGATTCTGCTGGGGCACATTGTTAGGTGTTTCGGCTTTTCCTACGCCGGGTGCGCAAGGCCCCTGGTGGGTGGTGAGGCCTCCTGAGGAGTGCGAGCGGCTCCTCCGAGGGCTTATACGTGTTTGGTGAGGGTGCTTGCCTGTCTTGGAGGCTATGTTCTCCGGTGGGGGCGCGCGAGCGCACCCGCCGGGTGTAGCCCCCGAGGCCTTGGAGGAGTGCGGGCACTCCTCCGAGGGCTTGCGCGCGTTTTGGTTGGTGTGTTCTTACCGTTTGCTGAGCCCCCAGGCCCGTCGGCTCGACCGGGAGTTCGGTGAGTTAGTTGACGTTTCCCAACCTCAGCCTCTGTGCCGGGGGAGGCCCCGAGCCCCGTTCTGGTGTGGGGCAGCCGAGCGGTACTTGGTCGTTAGTTTCGTCCGCACCTCTGCATCCCTTCCGCAGGGAGGAGGGTGGATTTCACCATGCTGTCGTCGACAAGTGTCGAATATGGCTAGATCCGATGAGCTGTTAACGGGTAAGTCCAAGTGGAATGCCTGTGCCCCGTTTATTAGGGGTTGGCTGGGCCCGGAGGCGCATTCCATCAGAGCATGCAAGGTGTGTCTGAGGTGGGGCCCGGGTCCCGTCCGCTAGGTCCCGAGGGCTCGGTGAACTCCCGCGCGGGATCCCCCTAACTCAGACTTCCTCGCTGGCCTCGGTTTACGGCAAGGACGGTCCCTCGCTGAGGGCTAGGGCGTATGAGACCGTCCGAGCCATCCCCTCGACTCGGTGGCTCGAGGCGGCCGCCGAACCCACCGTGGGCCAGCCTCGAACCTTCGGACGTAAATGGTCGCGCCCGTGTTCCTTCACCGGGAAGGAAGCCCATAGTTCGCCCCGCTGGCGGGACGTGGGCGTGTTTTGAGGCGCCCTTCTCGGAGCGCCCGGCGTCGTGGCGCCGCCAGCCGCTGGGAGAAGTGGTGGCCCCCACGCCTAAGGCGGTTGATACACACGCTGCGTCGGCGGGGTCCCACCGGGGACATGACGGTGGCGTGTGCCGCCGCTGCCGCAATCGTGGCACGCTACGGTGCCGCGCGCCGCCCGTGAGCCGGGATCTTACGGAAGGATGAACCCTGCATCGTGGCGTGCGTTTTTCGATCCCGTGTGGTGCGACGCGATCGCGCGGCCGCTGAGGACTCCGATGAACGCAATTGAGTAGAAAAATCCGAAAGCGATATGCATTAAATGCCTAAGGTGAACGGGCTAGGGGTTTAGCCGGTATAAATACTGGGCGGTGACGGCCGGCTGGCCCTCCTTCTGCTTCCCCCCAGCCATTGCCTTCTGCTCTTGCCGTCGTTGCAGCCGGGAGTTTGTTCGAGCGCCTCGAGAGAGAGGAGAAGAGAGGGGAGAGATAACCTTGCCGCACCCGCCGTCCAATCCAAATTTTACCTTCTCAATGGCGCCGAGGGTCGAGATCATCGGCACGGAGGACTGGGAGTCGTGCTCGATCACAGAGGCCGAGCTGACGACGCTGGCGGAGAAGGGTCTTCTCCATGCCCGCTCCGACGCCCGGACGCCGGAGTGGATCGTGCCGCCGCCCGAGCATCGGTTCCCGATGCCGCCGGAAGGGTACGTCGTGAGCTTTACGGCGTTCCATGAGCGTGGGTTCGGCATGCCGGCGGGCCGGTTCCTCCGGGCGCTCCTGGAGTATTACGGCCTAGAGCTGCACAACCTCGCCCCTAACTCGATCACGCAGGCGGCGGTGTTTGTCGCCCTGTGTGAGGGGTATCTTGGAGTCGAGGCCCATTGGGACCTCTGGCTCTATTTCTTTGAGACCACCCTCTTCTTGAAGGCTCCCAAGGGGTCGGAGAAGGGGAAGAGACTGGCCGTCCGGGCCGGGAGCTGCACGCTGCAGTTGCGAGCCCGCTCCCGGCAAGCCTACATCCCGGCGAAGCTCACGTCCTCCAACCGCGGCTGGCACAGCAAGTGGTTCTACCTCCGTAACGACCACGGCCACCTCCCGGCCTACACCGGGAAGTCGATCGACGTAGAGCCGCCGTCGTGGAAGAAGGAGCTGATCCCGAAAAAGGTGACCCTCCTAAGGAAGGTGCGGGCCGCCTTGACGCGTCTGGCCCGGGCGGGGTAGGACGCGTCAGTGGTAATCGCCGGTTTCCACAAACGGCGGGTGCTGCCCCTCATGCGAGGCGATACTCATTGTACGACATGAGGGTCGGCAACGCCTGGCAAGGCACCAGGATGGCGCCCGAGGACCTCGATCATGAGGAGATCCTCGAGCGGACGAACAAGGCGGCGGCGGCGGACCCCGTCCTAATGTATAAGGTCATGATGCGGCCGGACAAGGATTTCATCTCCATGGTAAGGCTCCCACCTGCACCCGATGCGCGTTTCCCGTGCTCTTTCTCTGGTTTTTTGATTCGGTTTCGTCTCCTCAGGGGCTTGCCGGAAAGCTGAAGGCGTCCAAGCCTCCAATCTCTGCGGCCTCCCGCGGGAGGAGACGCCGTCGGACACCACCGATGGTGGCGACGACGACGACGACGAGGAGGAGGGGTGGTACGACGATGACCTGAGCAGTCTCTTGGGGCTGGATCCCCCTGAGGAGGCGTCGTACCCCCAATCTTCTAGTGGTGCGCAGCGTGCGCAGGTGGCGGAGGACTCCGTCGCAAGGGGCTCAGCCTCGGCCTCATCAGAGCCGAGACTGGCGTGCCGAGGCCGAAGCCGCGACATCCCCCCCGAGGGGGAAGGCGAACGCCACGGGGGAAGGGCGCCGGAGGCCACCCCGCGCGGCGAAGGGGGCGCAGGTCAGCCAAGGTCGTGACCGACGGTGGAGGAGGCGCAGCCCTCAAGGCCGTCCCCGCACTGGTGAGTCCACAGGCGGTAGCGGACCAGCCCCGCCCCCTCGGGCAACCCGAGGCGGCGGAAGGAGGCCCGAGGGGCGGGGTCGGATGCCCGATGAAGGGGCGAAACGGGCGGGAGCGCCCGAGGCCCCCTATCCTCGGGGCGCGACCTCGACGGGCATCAAGATCACGGTGTCGGTTGCCTGGTAGCGTTGCTCGGCCTCCGGACCTATCTCCTGGGGTTGTTTTCTTTCTTCTTTTTTCCGACGCTTCCTTTCTTCTCCTCGCGGCGTAAAGCGTAAGGGCGACCCGCCCCTCGCTCCCGCCACCGCGAAAAGAAGCCGGGGCCGAGGGCGGGAAGCGAAAGCCCCTGGCCGCCCCAGGGCGGTGGCGCAACCTCGCAAAGGAAAAAAGGCGCGAGGTGCCGCTGCCAAGGAGGCGCCCTTGGCCGGCGACGATGTGCGGCGAGGGCGCCCGCGCGAGGTCACCGCGATGCGGGCGTGGCGGAGCGAGCAGCGCCGGGCTCGCCCCCCGCCTCAAGTCGTGGCGCATGAGGTGGTGGAGATTGCCTCCGGAGGAGGCCACCGAGGCGCGGGAGAAGGGAGGCGCGCTTGCCGAGGGGCGCGACTTCTCTCGGTGGCGAGTCAGAAGTCGTTGGCGAGGAACCCGCCGAGGCCGAGGGGGTCGCTCGGCCGAGAGGCCGCTCCCTGTGGAGCTCACGAAGGCGCCGCGGCTAATCTAGAGGGACCGTCGGGACCCCGAGAGGCGGCCGGTCTATGTGCTGGACGACGCCGCGGGAAGGGCACTGTGGGAGCGGCGGGGATGTGCCGTGAGGCGGGCGAGAGGTCACTTAGGACTCTCTCGATCCGATCCCGCTCCACCGAGCTCCCCGGGCGCTGAAGGTAAACCGCCTCCCATGGTTTTCTTTGTTCTAAGAGCCCTTTCGTGATGGCTGAACGATTGGGTCTGGTCTCTGCAGGAGCTGGCGCAGGTGTTTCGGGCGAAATCGGAGTTCATCCGAGCGGGGGCCGGCCTCACCAATGAGCTCAATCGCCAGAAGGAGCTCGTAGCTCAGCTGAGCACCTCCCTGTCGGCCAGAGACGAGGAGATCGAGAAGCTCCGTCTCCTTGTCTCAGACTTGAAGGCTGAGGTCTCGACGACGCGTGAGGAGGCCACTCTCTCGAAGGGGATTGTGGCGAAACACGCGGCGGACCTCGACCGACTCCGGGCCGAGAGGGAGGTGATGAGGGCTGAAGTTACCCGCTCGGGTGACTCCGCCCGTGCCCCTCGCTCGAGAGGCCGGTGACCCTCGAGACTGACCAGTAGCTCCTTACCGACGACAATGCCCTGATGAGGTCGAACTCCTGCAGGGGGTGTCCGAGGCCGAAACCCTTCGCAACCAGCGTGAAGGTAAGCGCCATACCTGTCTGTCGTACCTTTGCTGCCTTGCCTCAGAATTTGACTTCTCGGACTATGGCAGGCCTGAGGGGAGGGTGTTGGAGCTGAGGCGAGCCTCGTCGCGTCGCAGGCGGCCTACAACTCAAATAAGAGCGAAGCTCGACGCTCATCACGAGAGGGTCGTGGGCCAGTCGATGAGGTTGAGGCCGGCGACGCTGGCTGAGTAGTCTGGCCGGGTGGCCGGCTGCGCTACCCAGCGGATGGAGGCGCGCCCTGGACGCCCTTCGGATCGGCGTGTCGCACACGCTCACGCTGACCATGTCCCACTACGAGCTTGACCTCCCTCGGATATCCGAGGGGCTCGTGGTGCCCGAAGAGGAGGTGGGCCACGAGAGCGAGGTGCTTGCCGAGCTCGTCCCAGGCCGAGACGAAGCGGGGCCGCATCCCCACTGGTCGGAATCTTCACGCCCGCCGTCGTCCCTGCTCCCGCAGTTGAGGCTGGCACCGCCGATACCACGGATGCCGACGCTCAAGACGGCGGTGGGCCGGACGCCCCTCAGTCGATTCTGTAGCTTGGGCCAGAGTGCCCATGTAAAAACTATGTCAGTTTGTCTTGGAAAACACTCGTGCTAATGGCCCATCGTGGCCTTGTGTTTTGTGGTTGTTTTTTGCTTGCTTTTCGTGCCTTTTTTAATCTCGACCCGCACTTAGGTTAGAGTCTTGCGAGACTATTATGAATTTAGAAGCCGTTTGTTAGTCGAGGGTAGCGAGTGGAGGTACCGTAGTGCACGGCGTAGGTGGCCTCATGGCTCTGCCGACCCTGACATTCAGAACAACCCTTTCGCAATGCCTGAAGTCGTTCCTTGGTCGAGGGTGGCGAGTAGAGGTTCCGTAGCGTATGGGCGTAGGAGACCTCGCGGCTCAGTCGGCCCTATCCTCGGAATGACTTTCCTTAGTTGCTCTTCCTTAAGTGTTCGAGATCTTGGGTACAAAAATTTGCGAAAAAATGACCGATAAAAACGAGAAGTGTTTTTGGGGTGCCTTTCAGGAGGGGGTTCCCCCCTTTCTAGCCCCCGAGGGAGGCTCGATTTTGGTAGGTCAAAACTGAGCCTCACTTACCCCTTACGGGAGTGTTACTATGACTGAAGTCCTGAGCCCCCGAGGGCCTCGGATGTGTGTTACGGAAAAAACGAACAAGTGCTTGTTGTTTTCATTTCTCCAGGAAAAACGTAAGGTACAAAAGCATGTACAAAGCTTGGAAATTTTAAGGGTAGAATCGACGTAGCTATTGGATGTTCCAAGCGTTGTTGAGGATTTGGCCGTCCTCGTCGGCGAGCTTGTAGGTGCCCGGTTTGAGGACCTCGGCGATGATGTAAGGTCCCTCCCATAGCGGCGTGAGCTTGTGGCTGCCTCGGTTGTCCTGGCGAAGACGTAGCACCAAGTCGCCCCTCCTTAAGGTCTCGGATCCGGATCCATCGGTCGTGATAGCGTCAGAGGGATTGCTGGTATCTGGCTGAGTGCAGAAGGGCGGCGTCTCTTGCTTCCTCGAGCATATCCAGCGAATCCTCCCGAGCCGTCTGGTTGCGCCGCTCGTCGTAGGCCTTGAGCCTCGGAGATCCAAACTCTAAGTCGGTGGGGAGGATAGCCTCGACGACATACACCAGGAAGAAGGGTGTGAACCCTGTGGTCCGGTTGGTCGTCGTCCTAAGGCTCCAAAGGACCGAGGGGAGCTCCTCGAGCCACCTTTTACCAAACTTGTCGATCTTGTTGAAGATCCAAGGCTTGAGTCCCTGCAAAATCATACCATTGGCACGTTTTACCTGTCCATTTGTCTGGGGATGGGCGACAGCCAGACCGCATAATGCGTATCTGGTGCCTGTTGCAGAAGTCCCGGAACTTCTTCCCCGTGAACTGGGTGCCGTGGTCGGTGATGATGGAGTTTGGGACCCCGAAGCGATGGACGATGTTGGTGAAGAACAGTACTGCCTGCTCGGATCGGATGTTGGTAACGGGGCGCGCCTCAATCTATTTGGAGAACTTGTCGATGGCGACTAAGTGGGTGAATCCCCCGGGCGCCTTCTTGAGGGGTCCGACGAGGTCGAGTCCCCATACAGCGAATGGCCAAGTGATGGGGATAGTCTGGAGCGCCTGGGCCGGCAGGTGCGTCTGGCGAGCGTAGTACTGGCAGCCTTCGCAGGTGCGCACCACGTGAGTGGCGTCGGAAAGCGCTGTCAGAAAGCGCTGCCGACGAGGGAACGGGGAGCGGCGTGGTGACCACAGACACCGGCATGGATCTTGCGGACTAGCTTCAGCCCTTCCTCGGTGGAGATGCACCGTTGCAGGACCGTCGAGGGGCTTCGCTTGTATAGCTCATCCTCTACCACAACGAAGGACTTAGCTCTCCTCGCGATGCGTCGGCCCTGGTTGAAGTCTTCGGGGAGCACCCCTCGGACGATCCAATCGAGGTACGGCTTCCTCGAGTCTTGCTTAGGGTTGGCTTTGGGGCCCTCCTCGTTAAGCTCCATGACCTCGGCGTCGGCTGCCGAGGGGGCCTCGACCTCGGAGGCTACTGTAGCCCCCGAAGGGGGGTCGGGCTTGTTGCCTGCTGGCGTGCCTCGGTCTTCGAAGCTGACAGAGGGGGCCGCAAGGTCTTTGGTGAAGACGTCCGGGGGGACGAGAGCCCTCCCGGCCGCGATCTTGGCGAGCTCGTCGGCAGCCTCGTTGTACCTTCGGGCGATGTGGTTTAGCTCAAGGCCGTCGAGCCTGTCCTCCAGGCTGTGCATAGCCTTGCAGTACACGTCCATCTTGGGGTCGTGATAGCTCGAGTCCTTCATGACTTGGTCGATGACGAGTTGTGGGTCTCCACGGACATCGAGGCGCTTGACGCCGAGTTCGATGGCGATCTTTAAGCCGTTGAGGAGGCCCTCGTATTCTGCCATGTTGTTTGAAATAGGAAAGTGGAGGCAGACCACGTACCGCATGTGTACCCCGAGGGGTGAGACGAAGAGGAGGCCGGTGCCGGCGCCGGTCTTCATCAAAGACCCATCGAAGTACATGGTCCAGCACTCCGCCTGGATCCGAGGCGGTGGAAGCTGGGTGTTGGTCCACTCCGCGAGGAAATCTGCTAAGACTTGAGACTTGATGGCCTTCCTTGGCGTGTAGGAGAGGGTCTCTCCCATAAGCTCGACAGACCATTTGGCGACCCACCCTGAGACTTTCCGGTTCTGGAGGATCTCCCCCAACGGGAAGGAGGAAACCACCGTCACTGGGTGGGCGTCAAAGTAGTGCTGGAGCTTGCACCGAGTCAGGACCACAGCGTAGAGTAGCTTCTAGATCTGCAGGTAGCGGATCTTGGTCTCGGACAGCACCTCGCTGATGAAGTAAACCGGCCTTTGGATCGGCAGGGTGTGGCCTTCTTGTTGTCTTTCAACAACAATGGCCGCGCTAAACACTTGGGTTGTCGCGGCGACGTACAAGAGGAGGGGCTCACCTTCGGCCGGAGGGACTAGTATCGGAGCACTGGAAAGGGCAGCTTTGAGTTTGTCGAGAGCCTCCTGGGCCTCGACGGTCCAGGAGAAGTGCTCCGATTTCCTCAGGAGGCGGTACAGGGGCAGGCCCTTCTCTCCAAGTCGTGAGATGAAGCGGCTGAGAGCCGCAAGGCAGCCCATGACCCGTTGTACCCCCTTTAGATCCTTGATTGGCCCCATACTGGTCACCGCGGTCACCTTTTTCGGGTTGGGCTCGATGCCACGCTTAGAGACGATGAACCCCAGGAGCATGCCTCGGGGTACCCCAAAGACGCACTTCTTAGGGTTGAGCTTGACGCTTTTGGCCTTAAGGCACCGAAAGGCAATCTGGAGATCGGCGATGAGGTCGTTGGCTTTCTTGGTCTTGACCACTATGTCGTCTATGTAGGCCTCTACGGTCTCTCCGATGTGATCCCCAAAGATGCCGAGCATGCATCGTTGGTATGTGGCCCCGGCGTTTCTGAGTCCGAAGGGCATCGTCACGTAGCAATACATGCCAAAAGGAGTGATGAAGGAAGTCGCGAGCTGGTTGGACTCCTTCATCTTGATTTGGTGGTAACCGGAGTAGGCATCAAGAAAGGACAAGAGTTCACACCCCGAGGTGGAGTCAACAATCTGATCAATACGTCGTAGAGGAAAGGGGACCTTTGGACATGCTTTATTTAAGCTTGTGTAGTCGACACACATCCTCTACTTCTCGCTTTTCTTCCTAACCAGTATAGGATTAGATAACCACTCGGGATGGAACACCTCCTTGATGAATCCGGCCGCTAAAAGCTTGTTCACCTCCTCGCCGATGGCCCTGCGCTTCTCCTCGTCGAATCGGCGCAGACGCTGCTTCACCGGCTTGGATCCGGCCCTGATATCAAGGGAGTGCTCGGCGACATCCCTCGGAATGCCTGGCATGTCCGAGGGACTCCACGCAAAGATATCGATGTTCGCGCGGAGAAAGTCGACGAGCACAACTTCCTATTTGGGGTCGAGGGAGGTGCAGATTTTCACCGTCTTGCCGGATGGAGAGGCGGGATCCAGCGGGACCTCCTTCACCCCGTCGGACGGCTCAAAAGTGCCGGCGTGGCGCTTGGCGTCAAGGGCCTCGGAGACCGCCATGGCCTCGGCGTGCTCGATTGCCTCAACGTCGCAGTTGAATGCGTGCTCGTAGGAGGAGCCGACGGTGATGACGCCATTGGGGCCTGGCATCTTGAGGAGGAGGTAGGTGTAGTTGGGGACAGCCATAAATTTTGCGTACGCGGGACGTCCGAGGATACCATGATAGGTCCCTCGGAATTCGACTACGCCGAAGGTGATGACCTCCCTTGCGGAAGTTCGATGGCGTCCCCAAGAAGACCGAAAAGGTTGATTCGTCCGAGGGGCCAGCACGCTTGCCTCGCACTATGCCCCCGAAAAGGAGAGCCGCTGGGCGGAGCCGCGGGGCGCTTAATCCCCAACAGCCGAGGGTATCGGAGTAGAGGATGTTGAGGGCGCCGCCGCCGGCCCATCAACACCTTGGTGAGCCGCACGCTGCCGATGATGGGGTCGACCACGAGCGGTACCGCCCCGGGTTCGCACGTAGAGTGGGTGGTCGTCAATGTTGAAGGTGATGGCGTCGGTGGACCACGGCAGGTATTGTGGAGTGGCGGGGCGCACCGAGAAGACCTCACGACGCTTGCGCTTGATCTGGCGTGGGGTGAAGCTCACCGGAAGCCCCCCGATGACCATGAAGACGTCGTGGATCTCAGGGAATCCCTCGCCTTTGTCCTCTTCCTCCTTCTTCCTCTTGTCCTCGGGCGGGGAAGCTTCGTAGAAACGGCAGCCAAGTCACACTCCCCCCATGGTGTGCTTGACGGGGAACTTGTGGAAAGGACAGGGCTTCTTGAGCATGTCGTCGAACGCCCCGGGCCCCGGGGGGCCTCAGGGGGCCTTGCGATCGGCCGCGGCGACGATGTCGTCTTCGGAGTCCGCCTCCTTCTTGCCCTTCTTCCCCTTGCGCTTGTTCCTCTTGTTCTTCTTGGGGTTGCGGGATGCGTCCCCCTCGGCATCGCCTTCCTTCCGCTTCCCTTTGTCGTTGCCGTTGCGAAAAATCGCCCCCACCGCCTCCTCGCCGGAGGCGAAGTTTGTCGCCACCTCGAACAGCTCGTTGGCGGTGGTTGGCATCCTCTGGCCCAGCTCGTGGACGAGCTCCTTGCAGATTGTGCCACCACGCAATGCGCTGATGATGGCGGTGCCGGCTACGTTGGGCAGCTCAGTGCACTTCTTCGAGAAGCGCCGGATGAAATCCTGCAACGTCTCGTCGGGCTTCTGGCGGCAGCTGCGGAGGTCCCATGAATTCCTAGGACGCACGTATGTGCCCTGGAAGTTGCCCACAAAAACCTTGACCAGATCGGACCAGTCGCGGATCGTGTGGGCGGGAAGATGCTCCAGCCAAGCTCGCGCCGAGTCACCCAGGTGGAGCGGAAGGTTGCGGATGATGAGCCTATCGTCGTCCGCGCCGCCTAGCCGCACGCTAGGCGGTAGTCGTTGAGCCACACCTCGGGGTTCGTTTCTCCCCAGTACTTGGTGAGGTTGGCCTACCGGGCGGAACCGAAAAGGAACCGGGCGTTGCGGATCTCCCGGCTGAAGGCACGGGGCCCCGGGATCGGCTTCGGCACGATCCTCGCCGCTGCCGTGCTCGCCGCCTCAGGCCGGGCGGGCGCCTCGCCCGCCCTCGGCTTCCTCGCGGGCGTTGTTGATGACGTTGCGCTGCCGCCGTCGCCGAGGCTGCCGCGGTTGTCTGGATGCGCCAAGGACCGGCCTTCGTGACGGATCCCGATGGACCGAGGCTTCGCCGCAGCGGGGGCACCTCGCCCTCCTCCGTCCCTCTGCGCCTGGCCGGGAGGCCGAAGCTCTCGCCGCTGGACGCCAGTGGTCTCGGTGTAGCCTCGCATCTCATCTCGAATCCGTCACCCCTCCGGGATGGATGGCTCCGGCATCGCCGGGAGGAGAAGAGCCGCGAGCCGCAACGCTTCGCTTGCACGCCGGAAGATGGGGGATGTTCCCCCCCTCGCCGCTTGACGATCCTCCGGCTGATGTCGCGGGCGCATCAGCCGGGCAGCGGGCTCGGGTTTCACGCCGTGCGGGCGCCACGCCGAACGCCTCTATCTTCTCCGTAGCGTAAGATGGTCGTGCTCGAACTTGTCCCTAAGCTCCCGGATTTGCTCGATAGGGGGCCGTGGGCCCCGAGGGGTAGCCATCGGATCGCCGGTCCTCGGGGACCCATGCGCCGGAAGTTCGTTGTCCCGCCCGTGGGCCGGGCGCTGGGCTGGGGTCTTGAGGCGTTGCGCCCGCCGGAGCCGGCCTTGCGGCGTGCCCGGGTCGCGGGTCTCGGTCACCGCCGCCGAGCCGCCACCGCTGCCGCCGAGATCGCCGATCACCACGTGAAAGCACTCGGGTTGGGTCGCATGTCGTCCGGTGAGTCCGAGTCGGGTACCCGGCGTATGCATGCGCCGCGGCATTAGCCCACGGGGCTCCATGGCCTCCGGTAGCGCCAAGTGCGGGGACGAAGCGGGACCCAGAATGGTTAATCCTGCCCACCTAGTCCGGTGTCCCTCAAGGTCGGGGTAGGACGCGGGCCGGAGCAGACGTGTCCGATCCCGGGTGAAGCACACCGGTGGCCTGGGAGCTCACCATAGGCCCCTTAAGCTGGTGGAGACCAACGACGCGTGCACGTGGACGCCGGGCGTTGGTGAGGCCGAACGGCGGTGGTGGTGGAGCTGGTCGCGAGGTGTTAGGCGGCCTCCGCCGCCTAAATGCAACGCGGCCGATCCTCCTCTAGGTCCGGCGGCGCGGCGCCGACTGCCGAGTACGGCGGGCGTGTGCGCGCTGGCGCCTCCTGCGCCGGGCCCGTGATGACGGGCCGCAGGAGCCTCGTCGGGAGACTCCTGGGCCTTGGGCGGAGGAGCTCCATGTCGTACTGGGTGCCCAGCGACACGAACTCGAGATCCCCGAACCGGATCACGGTGCCCAGCTCCAGCGGCTATGCTAGAGGAAAGTTGGGGCCGGAAACGTCCCGAGACGTCTCGTCGCGGTTGTCGGCCATTTTGGAGTTTTGGCGGGAAGAGAGGCGAAAACACGCATAAGCCCCTACCTGGCGCGCCAACTGTCGGTGCTAGAACTGGCGGTTCTAGCACCAACGAGTAAATTTATGGTGCGTGCTCCCAACTCCAGAAGGTGTGCAAGAAGGACACAAGGATTTACACTGGTTCAGGCAAGAGAAGGCCCTACGTCCAGTGGGAGGAAGGTGACTTGTATTATCTTGCACCTGAGTGCTAGTAGGTAGGGGGTGTACAAGCGAGTGGAGAGAGGGAGCTGGTCCCAAGTCTCGTGAGTGATTGAGGCAAGTGCCAATATCGTGCTTGTGTGGAAGTGCTCCCGGTTTTTTTGATAAGGGGCTCGGTTCTCCCCTTTTATAGCCGCAAGGGGTGAACAGGGATTACATAGAGTGCCGGCGCGTGAGTGGTAGCTCTTCCCTCCTGATTCGAGGCCTCGGAGCCCGCCGCCCTCCTTGTGCCGAGGCCTTGGCGTGGGCTTCTGCACTGTAGGGCTTGTCCTGTTGCAGGGCGTGGGCGTGGCTGTGAGGAGTCGCATCCTCAGTCCTAGCGACGGATGGAACGGATGTCCCTGTAGAAGTTGATAGAGAGGCCAGGGGAGGCGTATCTGACCCCCCTTAGTGTCTTTGTAGCTTTGACTTGCTCCGGTCCCCGAGGCTCGGAGGGCCTCGGAGCTCTTCCGCCCGTGTGCTGGGCGGTTGGCACAGAGAGAGCCGTCATCGGGCGATCGCCGCCCACCCCGGCCTCGAAAAACCCGGAGGGATCGTTGTTTGACCGGCTCCCCTGTCTGGCCCGACTCCTCCCACGGAAGACGATGCCGGGTGACGGCCGCTTGGCGGGCGGCCGTCGCCTGGGCTTCGCAACTTGACCTGGCGAAAGGTTAGGCAACACACAGTTCTGCCAGCAGGCGCATGGCCTCCACCGTGGAGGATAACATAATCGTGAGCGCGGATGAGAGTTGTGACAGACGGCTCCTATCCCCTCGCCAGGGGATAACGCCACTCTGACGGGAACTGTGGGAAGGCGGGCGGCGGATATACGCCAAATCAGAGGCCTGGTTTGACCAGGAAGTACGGCGCGCCCCGTCCGAGGCCTAGGCACGGGGGTTCGAGCGGGACGGAAAGCGGGAGCCCGTCCGAGGCGTCTGCGTGAGGGGTCGGGCGAGACGGAGGTGTGCGCGCGTCCGAGGCCTCACTGAAGGGCTCGGCCAAGGCGGAAAAGGAAGTCGCCCGAGGCCTCGGTTTGGAGGGCTCGGTCGAGACGGAAAGTTAGCGCCCGTCCCGAGGCCTCGGCGGAGAGGCTCGGACGAAACGGAGAGCGGTGTGTTGGGCCTTGGTGGGCCGGGCTTTGTCGCATGGCCTGGTTTTGCGTCTGTTGGGCCTGATTGTTTGGAGGGCCCTCATTTTGGTACCCGACAGATACTATCATAGGCGTTCTTCTCCGCCGTGGAAGGCTTCGTCAGACCGTTGAGCATTCTCATCCGGCCATGACCAACACTTCACCTCGCTTAGAAGTCGGGACACGTGAAAGTGCCTGACCGGCTATCCTTTTATTGCGGATCGGCAACTTTGGGTGTGCCTCCACAGCCAGCAAGGGCAGAAGTGGTGATGCTACCTTACGAAAGATCTTCTCGGTGAAACGATTCAGCTTCTTGGCGACGGAGTTTGCAAAGCGAGGAGACGTGGAGTCCACATCTGCGATGTCGGAGGTCTATCCCGACATTCTCATTTC
>JADLZL010005592.1:0-221850 GCA_015844335.1 Chrysopogon serrulatus | reverse complement strand
CCTGTCCAAAAACTAAATCCTTGGAGATATTCCACTCCTTAAGGTCTCTCTTAACCGCCTCGTCCCAAGTCGGTTTAGGTCGACCTCTACCGCTCTTTTACGTTATCGCCCGCCGAACCCCACTACGCACCGGCGCCTTGGGAGGCCTCCGCCGGACATGTCCAAACCACCTCAATCGGTGTTGAATCAATTTCTCCTCCATTGGTGCCACCCCAACCCTATCCCGAATATCGTCGTTCCGAATTCTATCCCTTACGGTGTGCCCGCAAAACCAACGCAACATACGCATCTACGCCACACTCAATTGCTGGACATGTCGCCTTTTTGTGGGCCAACACTCAGCACCGTATAACATCGCCGGGCGAATCGCCGTCCTATAGAATTTACCCTTCAGCTTGAGGCACCCTTTTTATCACAAAGGACGCCCGGAAGCTTGACGCCATTTCAACCAACCCATTGCAATTACGTACTTTCGCCTTCATCTATGTCGCCATCCTTTTGTAGCATCGATCCTAAATACCGAAAAAGTATCCTTCTTGGCCACCACTTGCCCATCTAGGCTAACGTCTCCCTCCTCGTGCCTAGTCGCTTGAAATCGCACCTCATATACTCGGTCTTGGTCCTACTAAGTCTGAACCCCTTCGACTCTAACGTGTGTCTCCATAGTTCTAACTTCCTATTAACCCCCGCCCTACTTGTCATCCACTAGCACCACATCGTCGGAAAGAGCATACACCAAGGGATATCACCTTGTATGTCCCTTTGTGACCTCATCTAACACCAAGGCAAATAAATAAGGGCTCAATGCTGACCCCTGATGTAGTCCTATCTTAATTGGAAAGTCACCGTGTCGCCATCGTAAGTTCGGACAAACGTCATCGCATCCCCCCGTACATATCCCTAATGAGGGAAATGTACTTAATTGGTACTTTGTGCTTTTCCAAAGCCCACCACATGACATTCCTCGGTACTTTGTCATATGCCTTCTCGAGGTCAATGAAGACCATGTGCAAGTCCTTCTTCTGTTCCCTATATCTCTCCATCAACTGTCGTAAAAGGAAAAATCGCCTCCATGGTCGACCTACCGGGCATGAACCCAAACTGATTTTGGGTCACACTTGTCACTCTTCTCGAGGCGATGCTCGATGACCCTCTCCCGTGAGCTTCATTGTATGACTCATCAACTTAATTCCGCGGTAGTTCGTACAACTTTGAACATCACCCTTGTTCTTGAAGATAGGTACTAATATACTTCTCCTCCATTCTTCAGGCATCTTGTTAGATCGAAAAATGAGGTTAAAAAGCTTAGTTAACCACACTATCGCTCTAGTGCCTAAGCATCTTCACACCTCAATGGGGATACCATCAGGGCCCATTGCTTTGCCTCCCTTCATCCTCTTCAAAGCTTCCCGATCTACGCCTCCCCGGATTCTCCTCACAAAGCGTCTCATTGGTATCGTCAAATGAGTCGTCCCAACTCAAAGGTAGGACCCTCATTCTCCCCATTAAACAACCCGTCAAGTACTCTCTCCATCTATCCTTGATCTCCTCATCCTTCACCAGAAGTCGATCTGTCCCATCCTTGATGCATTTGATTTGGTTGATGTCCCTTGTCTTCCTCTCGCGGATCCGAGCCATCCTATAAATGTCCTTCTCCCCTTCCTTTGTGCCTAGCCGCTGATAAAGGTCATCATACGCCTGACCTTTTGCTACACTCACCGCTCGCTTTGCAACCCTCTTCGCTATTTTATAGCTCTCGATGTTGGCTGCACTCTTGTCATGGTGGAGGCGCTTAAAACACTCCTTCTTCTCCTTAATAGCCTTTTGCACCTCGTCATTCCACCACCGGGTGTCTTTTCGCTTCCGTTTGCCTCCCCTACTCATGCCAAATACTTCCGGCCACCTTCCGAACACATGTTGCCATCCTTAGCCACATGTCATCTGCATCTTCTCCTTCTTCCCAAGGCCCCTCGCTTATCATCCTCTCCTTAAACGTTTGCGCTGCTTCCCCTCTAAGCTTCCACCACTTCGTTCTCGCAATCTTGGCCCGTTTGTCCCGGTGGACACATACCCGAAAAGCGAAAGTCCGCCACCACAAGCTTGTCTTTGAGGGACAACACACTCCCCCGGTAACACCTTACAATCAAAGCAAGCATATCTATCCTCTCCCTCCTTGCGAGGATAAAGTCGATCTGGCTCGAGTGCTGTCCACTACGAAAAGTCACTAGATGGGATTCCTTCTTCCTAAAGAAGGTGTTCGCTATCAACAAGTCGTAGGCCGACGCGAAGTTCAAAACATCCTCCCCCTCTTGATTCCTACTACCATACCCGAACCCCCCATGCACCCGCTCGAAACCTACATTAGTCGCACCCACATGGCCGTTGAGGTCTCCTCCTATGAAGAGTTTCTCGTTGATAGGCACGGTATTAACCATGCTATCTAGGTCTTCCCAAAACTGGTTCTTGGTGTTCTCGCTAAGACCTACCTGAAAGAGATAAAATTTTAGTCCATTTTTTTGTCCATCCATTTTATTATCCGTCTCCCTCTAACTACCCCGTCCGGACTCATATATATGTAGTAGCCCTCCTTACATGAGTTGGAATAGCTTTTTCATCAGATTCTAAAACAGATTGCCTAATGTCAAAACGAATTGTCTTCTTGGGTTAGGACTCCTACTCTAAAAAGATTTTTATCTTGAATAACTTGCCTCTACCTCTTGTGCTGTTGCAGTCCTAATTATGTCTGTATTTAGTCTATTCCTTTTTTTTCTTCTGGTCCACCCCATAACTGTAGTTCCATTGAGGCTTGTGAGAGAAAAACGACAAAAAATACATGTACGGATGGTACCTAGGCCTCCGTATAATAATTTATATTATAAATAAATCAATAATAGAAAATTGTAGAAATTATAAATTACTAAATAAATAATAGTAACAATACAATGTCCCATTCCAATACATGTTGGATACTCCCTATGTCTATGTCTTTGAAAGCTTCAAATTTTAGAGTTGGTATATTTTTGTCAATTTTTCTGTCTGGCCTCTCCTAACTATCCGATTCAGATTTCTTTCACACAAAATGTATCCAATTCATAGTGGTCAGATCAGAGTCATAATCTGTTCCTCCATTTCGAATCAGATAACGATGGCATGCACGGTGCCATCAACCCAATACATACATACAAATAGGATTATTGATTGATTCTCTGATACTGTTTCCATGACGGGGGCTTGGGAAGGGCTACGGCGGGGCTGCGACAAGTGGAAGCGACGGCGAGGGAAGGCTGCTCGATGTGCTGCACCACATAGATCCAGCAAAGGCAGTGGAGGAGGAAATCCAGACCCAGCGGCGTCTGCGGTCCCATCCGCGGTGGCGGCGGCGCGAGAGTCACGACGTGAAGTTCCCCTCCGGACTCGAGCGTGCGGGTACGGGTACCGGGTGCGAGGGGATGAAGTACAGAAAGAGAGCCTAATTACCATACTAACCTTGAGTAAAAAAGTTTAATTAGTTGCCTAGACACTAAAAGGCACCGAAAAGCACCCCCCAACCACCGTAAAAGGTCTCATATACTTATACTTAATATTAAAGAGCCAAATTTCATCCATTTTTCCATCTCCCCCTAACTTCTTTGGTCTTATTTTCTTACATCCCAAACAGTAATTACACCCTTAATGTCGTATGGGTTAGAATTTTGAACAGATTGCATCCAAATGATAACCGATCTGAAGTCTGAATCCAAGACATATTGGGTTGCGTGCTCTATGTCTCATATGTGATAGGGAGTCCGATTCTAATATATATTAGGTTCTTTTACGACGCACGGGCACATTTGCTATGCTAGCAATATTGATGATGAGGACATCAACAACAATGCATCCCCACCGACACCAGTACCTATTGCTGGTCCTCTTACTCGTGCTCGTGCTCGTCAACTTAATCATCAAGTGAGTTCCCTCTTGAGCTCTTGTCCATCTTGTTTAGATCTTGGAGACACGCCAAGCACTCTTGTTTTGCTCAGGGAATGAGGGAGAAGACCAACATGGAAACGGAAAAGATCAACAAGGGAAGGCTTTACAATCGGCTGCGTTCAGATTGTGCGGCAATGACAACTTGTCAAGGGATGATTGCATATGGGAAGCATGGAACCTTAACAAAGATGATTGGGAGCCAAGACCAAGTATCCTCAACGTCCTCAATCAGGCTACCACGTCACTTCTAGCCTAAGGAAAGAAAGAGTCCAAATCCAACACGTTTTGGAATTGGATTCGGACTGCAGAACAGCCCCAATTTGTGCGGGTCACCATGGCTTCATATGGAGTCCAATTGCGACGTTCTAATACTTGTTGGAAAGCTTATCAAGTATACTTTCATATGGATCCAGTCCCATGTCCATATCTTCTCGGAGTCAGCGGCAATGATCAAAATAACGCCGACCAGTTTTTTCTGTCCAGTCTTTGCGTCACCTTATTTTAGCCCGATGGGGTCGTGTATCTTCTTAGGGTCCATTAGGGACGTGTCCTAGGGTTGGAGCACGACCCAAACACCTTGTGGTCATCCCTTCCCACGTCATATACCCCTGGCCGCCGCCAGAACACTCGGGTTTTGTTTAGATCAAGTTTAGCCTTCGCTACTTGCTTGTAAGCGTCTTTGGATCAACCGCCCGTCTTCTTGTCTTCGAACCCCACTTCATTGGAGATTGAGTTTGAAACCTTCATTTATATTTAGTAATTCAGTGCTTGTTCTACTTGTTCTTGCTGGTTCTTCGATTGCTTGCGGGGATTTAGTGCCCTAGTGGCCGGGTGTTGCGCTCCACAAGATCGTGGCAGACCATTGGGGTGGTGTATCGGTTGCTAAGGCACAATCTTGGAAGGCTGTAGTCGAGCCGTGAACGTCATCTCCATTCACCAATCGAGTTATCCCACGCCTCTCATCGAAAGATCGGGCAAAAACCCTAACGGGTTCACATCGTTGGTAATCGAGAGCAAGATTCTTCGGTGAGAGACTTCTAATCCTTCATTGTTTTTAATTTCCTATAGTCCGAAAAAGCCAAAAGATATAGTAGATTAGTTTTTCCATAATCCTATAAAACCTTTGTCTTTGGGCTCGTCTTTGCTTAGTTAGGGCTTGTTGAGTTTGCGTTTGCTTCGGTCGTGTCAAGTCTTGGTTTTAGTTTTAGTCCTTTAGAGTTTTGAGTTCTTGTCACGTTTTGGTCACTATCACTCATTTACATCACCACTGCCTTCACCACCACCATATACATCTCCGCTGCAAACATTACTACCATATCCATCTTCATTGCACCATATCCATCCTCGCTATTATCAATCAAGTTTTGTTCACACAAAGAAAAATCTGAGTTGCTAATTGCATTCTTGTCACCCCGAAAAGAAAGAGAAATATATTGTAAGTTCCTTCTTTTGAAATCTGATTTGTGAATATTCAGATTTGTTTTAGTTGTGCAAAGCAAAAAAAAAAAAAAAAAATAGAAAAGAAAAAGAAAAAAAGAAAGAGAAAAGAAGAGTTGAGGAAAAGAGGGGGTGTGATTCCTTGTGTTACGTGTCTTTTTCCGATTGTATTGTGACTTCGTTTGTGTCTGTCACACCCCAAAATTTCTGATTTTGGGTTGTGCTTAGAAAACACAAAAGTAAATAAATACTTTAATATTTGAATAAAATTTTCTAAGTTCAGTTTAATTTAATACAAATCTAGTTATAAAAAAAAAATATGAATTTTAAAATTTTCTAAACTAACTTAGTCGACTTGTTTGTTGATGTGATGTTTGCTTATTGCATGACGTTGTATTGTGGATGTGCGAAGTTTTCGTGAACGCGTTAGGAGTTGATCGTTTAACTTTCTGGTATATCTCCGTCTTTTTCCTATCATCAAATTCCTCATCAGAACTTGAGCCTTTTTTGGAGTTCTTCGAAACCTTTTTCTTCCACTCCAAATCACTTAATTGAGTTCATTGTCCATTATCCCATCTCTAAAAACTCTCTTGAGATTTGTTTGCCTTTATCTCGATCTTTTCCCACTCTTCTACGAGCATAGTCTAATTATTTAGATGCTCAAAAATATCTTTTCATGAGCTCTAAATACTTTATTTGGGTTCCTCATGCTCCAAAATATCTCTGTGAATTTCTTTCCAAATTGATGGAGACTTTGGAATATTTTCACGGCCTAAATATTAATTCTAGACTTTTCTAGAATTATTTTATTGCTGAAATTAATGAATTCAAGATAATTAGTCCTAATCTAATCCAGTCCAAATCTCTTAGTTTCTTTGACTAGTGGATCAAGGCCCATAAAATTCTATCTGGCAAGTCCATGTTCTATCTATTCTTTGTTTGCACGAGATAACATATATAGACCTGTGCCTTTCCATCGAATTCAGGTTTTCTTCCTATAACGTAATGGATCTGTTAATGACGTATGCCTTGCATTCCAAAGACTCCACATCCATCCATCACGCCGTGACGTACATAAGTAGTAAATACTCCCCTTCCTATATCCTTTTGACAAACCCTTGATGAAAGTCCCGAGCATGTCGACCTGTGTTCCACGCCGCCGCCATGTCCTTCGTCGTTGGCCTCCTCGTGATCTCGCCGAAACCAAGGACGCCTGACCATCTCGACGTTCTCGTCACCTCGGCACTGGAGTTCGTCATCCGCTCGGAGTTTGGCCGGCCGCCATTCAGAGGTCGAGCCCTCGGCGGTCACCCTAGTTTCATCTACTGCAGCTGCCTCTCCTGCCGCATTCATTGCATCATACAAATTATCAAGCCGTCGCCGTCATCTGTCCTTGGATGGTCCATGGAATACGCAGCTCTTGGTAAATCTGGAAAATCCTTTTCTCTGTTCTTGTGACTTGTAACATCACCAACGATGCTGCCTGCAGTTACTCATCACCTCTCCATGTACTCTGTATACATGCATGTACACACAGCTTCTGTACGTCGTCTTGCCGTGTTCTGCTTCTGCAATGCCGAGCACCAATCGACGCCAGCGCGCCGCTTGCCTGGACGGAGAGCTCGTAGATATGGGGATTTCTTTCATCGAGACGAGCGCTAATCGATCCCCGATGGAGCCCCCCCACGCCGCCGTCTCTTCCATCTTCCTGCTCCTGCCGAGCAATGCCTGCCATGGCCGTGTCTAGTGAGCACTGCAGGTTCACGTTCTTTACTGCCCTGTCCACTCTACGTGCTATCAGTGTCGTGGAACATGTTACATGCTTGTGATTTATATAAAATAAATAATATTAATTTAATTAATATACCTGAAGCTAGTTTCATTTAATTAAAATCAACATAGGAGTACACTTCGATGTTTCATATGCAAATATTAATATGAGTTGCTATCGGCAATATATATTTTTTTAAAGATGACAATCTATTTAGTTTACATAGACGTCAAATGCAATTTCTTCTCACATGACCCTTTTATTATTTCCTTGCAAAAATAAATCTTAATTTGCTTTATAAATTGTCTGAGAACATTTAGAAAATAAAACTCGATTAGCTTCCACTCGGCTTGTTAGTTTAAAAATGAGTTGTTTAATCTGAATTAATAAAATTTTTTTTTCTCATGATTTTGTTAACTAAAATAAACCAAGCTCGTAGTTGTTTATTTTCCTTTATAATATAAACCCATCAGTAGTCATTTCTTTTTTTAACGATAGTTACGTCCTCGATATTTCTTATGATTCTATGATCGTAGCAACTACCTCTCTTTTTAGTACGTTGTTTTCTCTTGTGTGGTGTACTTGTTTTTAGTTACTCTTTGTTTGATGTTTGTATGTTTGTCTATGCGTGGTGCTTGCTACGAGTAGAACAAGAACCACCTGTGAGCGCTGAAGATCGAAAGGTGTTGACCATATCTTGACATCATCTCGAGAAAGTTTAAGCAAGTGATAAGGCAAGTATAGCTTGGGACCTCCTTGATTACCTATTCACAATAACCACTATATTTCATATGCATGTATCTTTGATTCCCTATTAAGGATGACTTAGAGTTGATTACTATCTACCTTGATGACTTGGGATATGTGCATGTGGGTAGTACTTGCTAGTGCTTTGGATATATATAACCATGATCTCGTAACATGAATAATGGAATATGCATTAACATTAAAAGATGATTCTATTACTGTTATAGAGATCTAGAGCTTGGTATTTTGTTGCTCTAATTTCTCTCCATAAGGACTTATCCGTAAGTGGTCACCGGGATTCTGATGCAATTTGTGAGGGCTATATGGCTCGGCTTTAGTCAAGTATGAGGACCCTCTTCTAGCTTGTTAGAGGTTACGAGAAAGGCGCATAAGGGGCTTTACACGATGGGCATAGCGTGGCTTCGTCCCATCATGTTCTGCTTTGCGGTGTGAACCATTTGGAAGGGGGATTCTATGTCCGCTTGTCGAGAAAACCTAGCGGCCCTAACTTGTTAGGCGAACCTTTGAAAGGCTTCATAGTGAACCCCGCCGACCTTCCTTGGAAGTGGGTCAAGAGGCTGATCACCTCGGGCAAAAGGGTAAATCACGACTCATAGTGAAAGTGTACACCTCTGCTTGCAGAGTTTAATAAATCGGTATACTAGCCGTGCCCACGGACATGGGCGGCCTTTTTGGGATTCTTACGGAATAGCTGATCATTGATGTATGGTGTTTAATTATGTCGTTTAATTATGTTGTTATGTATTATTCTTTATTCTTGTTTACCTGATCATGTGTTATGGGAAATGCTACTACCTTGATGCTATTAATGCCATTAATGTTAATCATATAAAAGCTAAATGCAGTAAACCAGTGTCAGCCTTTCGAGCCTCATGAACCCCATGTTATATTTGCTGAGTACGACATGTACTTACGCACTTGCCTTTATTTTTTATTACTTTGGAAAATCCCGGATGGGTACCAGATGGTGGAGCTAGTTTGTTTTGTGAGAAGTGCTAGGTGTATGTACCCCCAAATCAACCTGTCCCCTGTGAAGATGGAGCTTCAAGAAAAGATTAGCTATCATCTCGCGTTACTCGATGTAAGTGTTAAATATATGTAAGTTTCCGCTATATAACACTGATTTTGATACTCTCTACTTCTGTTTCTGTATGTGTGGACTTCCTGGGCACACATATGAAAAGCTTAGTTTTGTTCTTTAAAATTGGGTGTTACAGTGTCCAGGCTTGCGTCTCTAGCATGGTCTAGGCTAGGACCAAAGACAAGCATACCACCGTTGAACGTTTGTTCAGCTTGCTTTTATAACTAACGTGGTGCTAGTTCGTTCCTTGTTTCAACCCTCCTATAGCTCCACATATTCTACAGCTTGACAGGTCTTGTTCTTTGCTGCGGCGCCGATACACTTCATTCCATTGCTTGCACACTTGTGGTCGCTGATCCCTCCTGCCGAGCTAGGTAAGGATTGGTAAGAACTTGTTAAACAAAGGTTGATAGAGAGTGCCTTGCTTGCAGCCACGTCCTATTAGTTGTAGGGCATTTATTTCTTCACCTATTTTCTTGTTTCCCCGTGTTTTTTGTTGAACCATGTCGGGATCGGAAGACAATAACCAAATGCCACAATCACCTCGCACTAAGGGCATCATACAACATTTTCAAAGGAAGGTGAAGCTACACACGTAAGGACTTAAATCAGACTTGCGGTGACGAATGACAAGCTTGGTCAATTGGAGACCACGCAGATCGCCACCAACACCAAGCTCACAAGTTTGGAAGCATCCATTCTTTGGTGTGGATAAGAGTCTTGCTGCTCTTCTCAAGCGTTTTGAGGATTTCCACGCAATGCATAAAGAGAAGCAAACAGAAGAAACCAAGGAGAAAGATCAAGAGGACAATAAATATGATGATGATTACACGGCCGATACTGAATATGATGATGGAGACACTCATGATCGATGCCGCCTACGTCCACAACCGTAGAGGTATGGGTGGCCACCGCCGACGTGATGTATACAATAATAATGATGCTTTTAGTAAGATTAAATTTAAAATCCCTCCTTTTGATGGTAAAAAATGACCACGATGCATACATTACTTGGGAGATTGCTGTTGATCAAAAGTTTGCATGTCATAATTTTCCCCGAGGACACTCGTGTTAGGGCTGCTACTAGTGAGTTCACCGATTTAAACTTACATTTTCGTGGATAGAACATGGTAAGAAAAATCCTAATAACATACCTCAAACTTGGGATGCATTGAAACGAGTCATGAGGGCTAGATTTGTTCCTTCTTATTATGCACGTGATATGTTAAATAAGATGCAGCAATTGAGACAAGGTGCTAAAAATGTAGAAGAATATTATCGGGAATTACAAATGGGTATGCTTTGCGATGTAACTTAGAGGAGGACGACGAATCTGCTATGGCTAGATTTTTGGGCGGGTTAAATCGTGAAATTCAGGACATCCTTGCTTATAAAGATTATACTAACATAACCCGTTTGTTTCATCTTGCTTGTAAAGCTGAAAGGGAAGTGCGGGGACGACGTTCTAGTGCCAAGTCTAACTTTTCTGCAGGGGAAATCTATATCATGGCAGCAACGCACATCTACTTACGTGTCGTCGTGCACCGCCCCCAACAAGCCGATCAACGGCGCCACCACCTTCCTCCAGTGACAAACCACGTGATTCTTCTACAAATTCAGCAACCAAACCAGCTGCTAGTGCCACTTCGGTTGTTTCCACGGGAAGAACAAGGGATGTCCAAAGTGTCATCGATGCAAGGGCTATGGACACATGCGGCGTGATTGCCCTAACAAGCGTGTTTTGGTGGTCAACGCCGATGGTGGGTACTCCTCTGCTAGTGATTTTGATGAAGATACACTTGCATTGCTTGCGGTGACCATGTAGGTAGTGAAGAACATTTAGAAGAACATATTAAGGCCGGTGAAGCGGACCGCTATGAGAGCCTCATTGTGCGGCGTGTGCTTAGCACACAAATGGAGAAGGCGGAACAAAATCAGCGACACACATTGTTTCAAACGAAATGTGTCATCAAAGAGCGTTAGTGCCGCATGATCATTGATGGAGGTAGTCTGCAACAACTTGGCCAAGCGACATGGTGGAGAAGCTTGCGCTTACCACCAAACCACACCCACATCCATATTACATTCAATGGCTGAACAATAGTGGTAAGGCAAAGGTAACTAGACTTGTGCGAATCAACTTTTCCATTGGATCCTATAAAGATGTTGTTGAATGTGATGTTGTGCCTATGCAAGCTTGTAATATTCTGCTAGGTAGACCTTGGCAATTTGATAGAGATTCTATGCATCATGGTAGAGCAAATCAGTATTCTTTTCTATACCATGATAGAAAAATTGTGTTGCATCCTATGTCTCCGAAGCTATTATGCAAAATGATATTGCTAAAGCTGCAAAAGCTAAAAGTGAGAGCAATCAAAATGCCAAATCTGTTGTTGATAAGAAAGATGAGATAAAATTGAAAGGAAATTGCTTCCTGGCTACTAAATCTGATATTAATGACTTGAATGCATCCACTTCTGTTTGCTTATGTTTTAGTATGCAAAGATGCATTGATCTCCCTTCATGATATGCACCATTCTTCGCCTCCCTGCTTTGTTGCTAACATTTTGCGGGAGTATTCGATGTGTTTCCAAGTGAAATACCACCGGGGCTGCCACCACTTCGAGGGATTGAGCATCAGATTGACCTGATCCCCGGTGCCTCATTGCCAAACCGTGCACCATACAGGACCAATCCGGAAGAAACAAAGGAGATTCAGCGTCAAGTGCAAGAACTACTCGACAAAGGTTATGTGCGTGAGTCTCTTAGTCCTTGTGTTGTTCCTAAGTTATTTTGGTGCCCAAGAAAGATGGAACATGGCGTATGTGCGTTGATTGTCGGGCTATTAATAACATCACCATTCGATATCGACACCCTATTCCCCGTTTAGATGATATGCTTGATGAATTGAGTGGTGCTGTTGTGTTTTCCAAGGTTGATTTGCGTAGTGGGTACCACCCAGTTTCGTATGAAATTAGGAGATGAATGGAAAACTGCTTTCAAAACTAAGTTCGGCTTATATGAGTGGTTGGTAATGCCTTTTGGGTTAACTAATGCACCTAGTACTTTCATGAGACTAATGAATGAGGTTTTGCGTGCTTTCATTGGTAAATTTGTTGTAGTCTACTTTGATGATATATTGATCTACAACAAATCTATGGATGAACATCTTGATTACTTACGTGCTGTTTTTGATGCTCTACACGATGCACGTTTATTTGGTAACCTTGAGAAGTGCACCTTTTGCACCGACGAGTGTCTTTTCTTGGCTATGTTGTGACTCCACAGGGGAATTGAGGTTGACCAAGCCAAGGTAGAAGCTATACAAGGATGGCCTGTACCAAAGACTATCACCCGTGTGTGGAGTTTCCTAGGACTTGCTGGATTCTATCGTCGGTTTGTGAAGGATTTCAGCACCATTGCAGCACCATTGAATGAGCTTACAAAGAAGGGAGTGCCTTTTAACTGGAGCAAAGTACAAGAGAATTCCTTCAACTTGTTGAAAGATAAGTTAACACATGCACCTCTCCTACAACTTTCTGATTTCTCTAAGACTTTTGAGCTAGAATGTGATGCTAGTGGGATTGATTTGGGTGGTGTCTTGTTACAAGAGGGTAAACCTGTTGCATATTTTGGTGAGAATTTGAGTGGGCCTATTCTGAACTATTCCACCTATGATAAAGAATTGTATGCTCTTGTTCGAACATTACAAACATGGCAGCATTATTTGTGGCCCAAAGAGTTTGTTATTCACTCGATCATGAATCTTTGAAACATATTCGTAGTCAAGCAAACCTGAATCGAAGACATGCTAAGTGGGTAGAATTTATTGAATCCTTTCCTTATGTTATTAAGCACAAGAAAGGGAAGGAGAATATCATTGCTTGATGCTTTGTCAAGGAGATATACTTTGCTGAATCAACTTGATTACAAGATCTTTGGATTAGAAACGATTAAAGACCAATATGTTCATGATCCTGATTTTAAAGAAGTGTTGCTGCACCGTAAAGATGGAAAAGGATGGAACAAATTCATCGTCGAGTGATGGGTTTGTGTTTAGAGCTAACAAGCTATGCATTCCAGCTAGCTCCGTTCGTTTGTTGTTCTTTGCAGGAAGCGCATGGAGGAGGCTTGATGGGACATTTTGGAGCAAAAAAGACCGAGGACATACTTGCTGGTCATTTCTTTTGGCCAAAGATGAGAAGAGATGTGGAGAGGTTTGTTGCTCGTTGCACAACATGTCAAAAGGCAAAGTCACGATTAAATCCCCACGGTTTGTATTTACCTCTACCTTTCCTAATGCTCCTTGGGAGGATATATCTATGGATTTTGTGTTGGGATTACCAAGGACTAGGAAGGGACGTGATAGTGTGTTTGTGGTTGTTGATAGATTTTCTAAGATGGCACATTTCATACCATGCCATAAAACCGATGATGCTACTCATATTGCTGATTTGTTCTTTTCGAAAATTGTTCGCTTACATGGCGTGCCCAACACAATTGTTTCGATCGTGATGCTAAACTTCTTAGTCATTTTTGGAAGACTTTGTGGACAAAATTGGGGACTAAACTTTTATTTTCTACTACATGTCATCCCCAAACCGATGGTCAAACCGAGGTTGTGAATAGAACTTTGTCTACCATGTTAAGGGCTATTTTAAAGAAGAACATTAAGATGTGGGAAGAATGCTTGCCGCATATTGAATTTGCTTACAATCGATCACTGCATTCTACTACAAAAATATGCCGGTTTCAGATTGTTTATGGTTTGTTGCCTCGAGCTCCAATTGATTTAATGCCTTTGCCATCTTACTGAAATATTAAATTTTGATGCTACTTGAGTGTCTTTGAGTTGATGTTGAAACTTCATGAAACAACTAAGCAAAACATAGAGCGTATGAATGCTAAATATAAGCTTGCTGGTGACAAAAGTAGAAAAATTAAAATTTGAACCCGGAGATTTAGTTTGGTTGCATTTAAGAAAGGATAGGTTTCTGAACTGCGTAAATCTAAATTGCTACCTAGGGCTGCGGGACCATTTAAAGTGCTAAAGAAAGTTAATGACAATGCCTATAAGCTGGAATTGCCTGCAGATTTTGGGGTTAGTCCCACATTTAACATTGCAGATTTGAGGCCATATTTGGGAGAGGAGGATGAGCTTGAGTCGAGGGCGACTCAAATGCAAGAAGGGGAGGATCTTTGAGGACATCAACAACAACAATGCATCCCCACCGACACCGGTACCTATTCTTTGGTCCTCTTACTCGTGCTCGTGCTCGTCAACTTAATCATCAAGTGAGTTCCCTCTTGAGCTCTTGTCCATCTTGTTTAGATCTTGGAGACACGCGCACTCTTGTTTTGCTCGGGGAATGAGGGAGAAGACCAACATGGAAACGGAAAAGATCAACAAGGGAAGGCTTTACACCGGCTGCGTTCAGATTGTGCGGCAATGACAACTTGTCAAGGGATGATTGCATATGGGAAGCATGGAACCTTAACAAAGATGATTGGGAGCCAAGACCAAGTATCCTCAACGTCCTCAATCAGGCTACCACGTCACTTCTAGCCTAAGGAAAGAAAGAGTCCAAATCCAACACGTTTTGGAATTGGATTCGGACTGCAAACGACCCCAATTTGTGCGGGGTCACCATGGCTTCATATGGAGTCCAATTGCGACGTTCTAATACTTGTTGGAAAGCTTATCAAGTATACTTTCATATGGATCCAGTCCCATGTCCATATCTTCTCGGAGTCAGCGGCAATGATCAAAATAACGCCAACCAGTTTTTTATCCAGTCTTTGCGTCACCTTATTTTAGCCCGATGGGTGTGTATCTTCTTAGGGTCCATTAGGGACGTGTCCTAGGGTTGGAGCACGACCCAAACACCTTGTGGTCATCCCTTCCCACGTCATATACCCCTGGCCGCCCGCCAGAACACTTTCGGGTTTTGTTTAGATCAAGTTTAGCCTTCGCTACTTGCTTGTAAGCCGCGTGCGTCTTTGGATCAACCGCCCGTCTTCTTGTCTTGAACCCCACTTCATTGGAGATTGAGTTTGAAACCTTCATTTATATTTAGTAATTCAGTGCTTGTTCTACTTGTTCTTGCTGGTTCTTCGATTGCTTGCGGGGACGAGTGCCCTAGTGGCCGGGTGTTGCGCTCCACAAGATCGTGACAGACCATTGGGGTGGTGTATCGGTTGCTAAGGCGCAATCTTGGAAGGCTGTAGTCGAGCCGTGAACGTCATCTCCATTCACCAATCGAGTTATCCCACGCCTCTCATCGAAAGATCGGGCAAAAACCCTAACGGGTTCACATCAAATATTAAAGTGTACAAATTTCTTCTTTGAATTTTGTTTGTAGCACATTCTCTGATTCATTTGCCTCCCATACGTATCCCAAATTTATGATCTAACGAAATCTAGAATAAATTGGAATTTTAAACAGTTTCTTACCCTATATAATCTAAATAAATGTACTTCTCAATTTATTTTTATTAGAACCTAGATCAACCCAGGTTTATCATAACAATCTATAGCTTTAAAATTTCATTGTAAGGATATACAACGTTAATTGAATTGTAACATTCTTGTTCTTATTTTTTTGTTAATATTTGATAGTTTTTTTCCCGTTGCAACGCATAGACATATTTTCTAGTAAGTATAAATAAGTTGGTAGAAATTTGCCTTTTAAGTATTAGAGATAGAAATACAGATACAGATATAAATATTAATAAGATTGGAGAGAATTATATGAGAATAAAATTTGGTGGTCAGATACAAACGTTGCTCCTAGAGGATCGTGAGATCAAATTTGGCGGGGAGAATTTGGGTAGTGGAGGCGCGTGGGTAAAATTTGGCGGGGACAATTCTGGCAGCGACGGAGCGCGGGAGAAACCCAAAACGCAACCGTGCATTCCTCTTTCTCATCTCCTGAGTCCCGAGCACGCACTCTCAGATTGCCCCTTTTCCACTCCGTGCATTGCCGCCCCTCTGTGCCTCCGCCGTCTGGTGTTGGAAATCCACTTAGGTTGCCGGCGCCGCCATTGATCCCTCGGCGAACCCATCGCCCGACCCTAAATTCTCCATTGTGGCGGCCTCCCGTTTGCTTCGTTCATTACTAGCGACGATTCCCCAAGTAAGAGATCGAGATGGAGTTTAGGCGCTGCTAGAGGCTGAGCTTGACACGTATTTATTAGCTCTTTCTATGTCCGACTGGATTCCATCGGAGTTCCCGCCGCCACAGCTCAGGCTGCGAAACGGCTCGTGTGCAGGCCAAGATGTGGAAGGGGGATGGAGAGCGTCGACGATATGATCGGAGGCCTAGATGCGCACCATCTGGTGGGTGCTGTGCACCTTCGCCAGCTCCTATTCCTCACGGGTGAGCATGCCATCTCGCTCTGGTTTCGTATCTCATTTGTGACCAAATTGTTGCCCCCACGCCACCCCCCCCCCCCCCCCCCCCCCTCCCCCACTCTGCCTTTGTATCTCATTTGCGACGAATCGTTTTCTGTCCCCCAATACAAGTGTAACACAGCATGGCCCAATACATCACTTTGCTTAGCAAAAATTATTTTATTGGCTTCACAGTGGTCACTCAAGAACTAATATTCAGGTGATTATTATTTCATTATTGTTCAGTTTCCTCAGAAAGCACTCATAGGCAATAGGCAATTACAACAATATTTCAGTTGTGTGCTAGCAATTGATGGAACCAAGGAGAAGAGTTAGGCCGACATGGTCAATGGCATGCTTGCGTTAAGGCATTTGGATAGGTTTCCACTTGATGCTTCGCGAGGGCATAGAATTGACGCTTCGCTTGAGGCAACCCCCACGAGCTTCTAGCTGGATCGTGAAGGATTGTTGGCTGCACGAAAAGACAGTAACCCGCAACTGGTGATTTGTTCTTTCTAATTCTCTCTTGTTACTTACTGCAAAGCCCTACACAGTGTTGTTATTTCTTTGCTATAATTGGAAATATATGTATTAATGTATGTACTAGAAAACCTGTGGCGCGGCGTTGCCGCGCCATCTTTGAGGTGGCCATCAGTGATTTTGGCTAGGATCCTAGAGCTTTAAGACTTGATGTAGAAATCTAATTCAAAAAGTTGGTTATGCAAGGTAATATTTTCCTTGAAAAGTGAATAGTTTAGGTCTTATTATGCTTGATCAAATATTCTTAGACAAATTCCATGGTTGATATCTTACTTCAGGAACATATAGAAGCGAGACATTCGGGTAAAGGAAGGTGATGAGGGTGAAGACGAAGAGAGAAGGGAGAGGAACATTAGGGACTGTGCTGGTGTAGGGCACTTGAATGATAAAGGAAGCATCTAAAAATACTTAGAGTGCTATATTTTGAAAAACATAGGGCTCTAGAAAGATAGGCGCGGCTTTGCCGCGCCCTTGCTGTGGGCAACCAGGCCACTTTGTCTCTAGGGATTCCTGAATTTAATCCCCCTCTAATCACTAAATATAGGGACAGATGATTCAAGCGTATGCTAAAATTTGAAGTGGTCAGCAAGATCTCTGATTCAAGTGTTCGAGCTCGAGCTTGTGTTGTTAATTCAGCAGCAACTCCATGTCTTCGTGTATGCTAAAATTTAACTGTCTTGATCAAAAGTATGGAAGCATCAGCACACAGTATCTTAGTTTTAATATCTCCAGGACAATCTACCACTTCTCTTTTGCCACTGTTGAAAATGTTCTTAAATTATAAAGGGAGCCAATACCAAACTTAGTCTTCATGTCTCACTGTATTGTATAAATTTAACTGTTGATGCTGCCTTGTAAGTCTGCTCCTATTAGTTACAGAACTCATATATAGCAGGACTCAAAACTCAATTTATATTGAAACGCTATGAACTGGCAAGAATGAAGATAGAAAACCATAATTAGACGTATGTATTTTAAGTTCGGTAATGATACGGCTCGGGCGGCCGCCACGCGCCGGACGCGTGTCGAAGGCCCACTCGACGGCCCACCCGCGCCCGCGTCGTCTTCCACCTCCCCGCTTCGGCCGCCTCCACCCCAGCCACCGCCCGCCCAAGCTCGTGCCGGCCATGGCGGCCAGCGCGCCCGTGCCATGACGCCGGGCGAAGCTTCCCCTCTCTCCGTCACCTCCGGTGGATCAGATTGTCCGGCTGGCCGGGGAGGAAGGGAAGCCAAGCGGTGGGCTGCAGGCGGGCGGCTTAGGGGCAGCCGGGCGGCGGGGGGCAGGCGGCGGGCTAGGTCTTGGGCAGGGGCGAGGTCGCCGGAGCTAGAGAAGGAGGTACCGGGGAGAGGAAGAGGGCGGGCCCCAGCTCGCCGGAGCTCCGGGCGAACCCTGGCGCCAGCCGCCGGGGGCGGTGGGCTGGCGGCGGGGCGAGGGCGCCGGAAGCGCGCGGGAGGAGGCAGGCGGGCTGCCGCGGGAGGGCATCCAATGGCGTCCGGACGTCCGAGCGCTGGCGCTACCGTTTTAAGTTTCCTGTTTTTTATAATTCCCCAAAGAAAACAGTTTCACATATTGAAACAGAGTATAATAATTTTGATCAATTTGTAGAAATAGTTGGCTAGTTTATATGAAGAGAGAAATATATGCACTGCTAATTTTCTTGTTGGGTTTAAAATTTTGGCATGTCACTGACTATACAATATCAATTGCAAAGTATTTGTGTAGTACCTACCGGAATCATAGGAGTATATCAGAATTATGAGATCACTTGTAGATGTTTCAAATGTCAGTTAAATTCTTAAAATACAGTACCATACACCAATTTACGTGAAGCATGCTCTCAGTCTTTTTTTTTTTGGGGGCACTTAATTACAGCCTTTGCTGGCTTCATGACTTTGGTCTGAGCATTATTTTGGGCATGATATTTTATAATGATTACAATCAAATCAAATGAAAAAGAGCGCAGGGAATAAGTAATTTATTTTACATACCATGATCCATCGTGTATTGGTTGGAGTCCGTCGTGTATTGGTTGGAGTCCGTATCACTCTATTTATAGGCAAGACGATCTACACAAACATCAGTCTTCATCTGACGGCTGGCTTGCGTTGTTGCCTATTTTGGGCATTTTGTCAAACACCTGTATTGCACAGGACAGGACATGGTCATGGGGCCAGAACTTGGGCATCGGAGGTGTACTCGAGGCCGAGATGGAGAGGGGCGGGGAGGATTCAGAGAGGGTCGAACAGACAGAGTGGAGGCGGGAGAGCTGAGCAGAGAGGGCGTGAGGGCGAGCGAGGAGACATGTGCGGGGTCACCTCCTTCTTAAGCGCGATGCAGGGGCAGGGCACGGCCAGCACCGCGGCATGGGCGCCATGGCGAGCTATGTACGCGCGCCAGTGCCTGCGCCTGCACCTCTGAGCGACGGGGTGGCGGGGACGGAGCAGACGGGGACCGCACCCCGCCTGCGCCCGACGCCGAGCCTGAACGCCGCCCGGCGCTTGCATTGCAACGCCAGTGCCTCGCCCACGATAGGAGGAAGGTGCCGTTGCAATGGGTCTGGGGTGGCTAGTGCCGCCACGCCCCGCAACGCTGGCTCCACAGCCTGTGCCCGCGACGGGATGGTTGGGAATGGCCGTCACCGCGGCGTCCGCACCTCGCCCCCGCTGGGGCAGCTGGCACCCTCGCCCGGCTCGGGAGGAGGAAGGAGGTGCGGGAGTCGCCGCAAGCATGTTCGTGAGGATTCGCGACTGTCCGGGTTATGGCTCAATGGGTGAGACCCGTTACAACCGCTATCGGACGGACCAGATCCCGTCTCAGCCGGATCCGACGGCTACTGGGTTTTCGGGCGACGTGGCTTAATCGGGTGCCCGAGTTTGCACACGAGATTCGTTATTAAAAGATTTCCTTACAAAGTAAGCATCACTGGAGAATTCCGTACTCATATGTTGCACTATTTTTTAGCTTCACCACTGCTCATGTGATGTTATCCTTCAAATATAAATCCTATTTCAGTTCAGTTATGTGTATTATATTTAAATTCAAATATAAAAGGGGCTGAATTCAGGGCTGAATTCATTATACATTGACGACTTCTACATATTCAATAGATATATTTCTGATAGTGATATGTGATTTGACTATTCTTTAAAAAAAATATAAATTCTAGAAGCAAATGTATGTATGTGATCCTAAAATATATTTTAGTATCTGACAACCTAAAATTTTCAATGCAATAATAACAATGTATTATGGTCGCAAAAAAAAATAATAACAATGTATTGCATCAAATTATTGCTAAACTAAAATGATGAAATATAAATCAAATATTGTATCGAGATTAGCATTATTAATCCGTTGCAATAGTACTCCCTAATTGCATCCATATTTTAACTCAGTGCAATACCACCTACATATTGCATCAAAAATCAATAGTAACGCAACCAAATTTGTCCGATGCAATAATTTATACCTATTGCATCTCTTGTATGAAACCGATGCAGTAGATCGTGCCTATTGCATCGACATGAATTACTATCGCATCCAATTCTTTCGCGATGCAATAATCACCACCTATTGCATCAGATTTTTAACATAGATGCAATAACAGCCACCTATTGCATCAAATTTGTGTTTGATGCAAGGCAAAGCGATGTGATAGGGTCAAAAATTAGTAGCACCCTAATACACTACTTCACATGAGTAATCTCAAGGAGGGGGAATCGAGAGATACACTCTATGCCTTAGGGATGTCACATCAATCACCATCTTGATCAACAATGAATACATGAGGTAATGATCCAATCAATCAATATAAAATCCAAATATGATCTCGATGGATCAATCCCAAATGAACACCAGAGTTTTTACTGATGTTCATGGCTTGCCAACACGCTACTCCTCGTTGTGATGGCACACTCACTTGGGATTCGATGGCTAATAGGCACCACACCAAGCCTCTAACAGGCATTGCAAGAATCACCACAAGATGAGAGCAACACAAGTCACCAGCACTCCACTAGAGTAGCTTTTGCATGCGATCTCCCGCGGGGATAATGTCAAGAACACCTCACAACACCTTCGGAGTGGCCAAGAACAATCTTCAAGCTTGATCAACTCCGGCCTCACTGCTCCAACCGTCTAGGTGGTAAACTAGTGTCAGCCTTTTGAGCCTCATGAACCCCATGTTATAATTACTGAGTATGACATGTACTTATGCTTGCTTTACTTTTTAATATTTTGGCAAAATCCTAGATGGATATCAGAAGGTGGAGCTAGTGAGTTTTTGTGAGAAGTGCTAGTGTTGACGGTGGATAGAGTCCACTTTTATATATCAAAAGGCATGAGAAACACATCAATATCTAGAAGGCTACGATTTTATCTAACAATTTCCACGAGTTTTGGCGATTTATCAAATTCCAAGGACTAATCCAGAAAACAGCAAAAAAGAGGCATAACTACAAAACTGTGTCAGAGAATTATCCACAACTCAAGAAAACGCCACATAACTCGAGAAGGGTCCAGAAGACACCGGAGCGAAGGGGAGACAGACCCACCTCTAGGTGGCGCCGGCCAGCCCCACCAGATGTGCCGCCCGGTCTACCCCAGTGGGCCCCACCTGCTAGCCTCCATGAGCATCTTCCATCGTCTTTGAGGATCAATCTCAGCCCTACGTGAAGTGGGTTTGATCAAACGGCCGTCGTGCATCCCATCGGGCTATATAAACAGGGCCAGACAAAAAAAAACCCTAATTCATTCAATACCTCTTTCAAGTCATCTGATGACCAAAAAAAACGCTAATTCATCCAAAGCCTCTCTAGTTTATAGTTTAGCCTAGCTGATCTAGATTGGAGGAAGTCAAGTTCTTCAGCGATCTTGGATTTCAGAAGTTGTCAAGAAGAGAAGACTTTGGTATAGTTCTTAAGTTCTTTTCTTTTTTATTGGAATATTTGCGTTTGACAATTATTACTAGCAACATTGTTCTTTAACATTATGTTCCTACTTACATTGTTCATTGTGTACTTGAATATGCCTAGTATACTAGTTTGTTAGTATATTCATGCACTGGTTCGTATAGCGCTCATCTATTCAATTGTATGGTGAGTGGTAGGCAGTATATAGGTGTGGTGTCTTGATTCTTTGCTTATCTACGAATATCTCCAGTTGTGTCGGATAGTGAGGTAGATCATGGATGTGATAGATCCATTGTGTCCTTTGTAGGCCTCCCCCTCTATGGTGGATTGGTAGAATGAGACTGTCAGGTTAAGAGTATATTTATATACATGAAGTTCCTGTACTCATCTTTTCTTATACATTGCTCCGATATTTTTGGGAATTATAGTAGTATTACTTAACGATGGTTGTTAGACATACTTGCACTAGTTGACGTAGCTTTGACTGTATCTAGAATACTTAGGAGTTATTTCCCTATATTTAGGTTAGACAATATTAACATGCTAGATTGCTCTGAGTGAATTAGTAGTATTATATCATGACTGATCATATTTATCATTTATCTATTTATCTTTATCTTGTGACATATTCCTGTTTTGAGAAGAGTTTGACATTGGCTACATCTCTTATTTACTGCATATAAGTGTTATCAATACTATAGATTAGCTTTTTAGCAATGCTTTTCTAGTGGTAAAATATAATTGACAACCTGGTAATACTCTAGGTAAAATATTACAATGATATAATTATCTGTCCACTTGCAAAATCATTCTTAGTTTATATATCCTTTATCACTACTACAGAAAACTTAATGGAGGTGGGCAGAAACTGTTAACCGAGGCGGGCATTCTAACCGCCTCGGACTAATCGTCACGGTTAATCGTGGCTTAACCGAGGCGTTTAATGTAACCGCCTCGGTTAATGTCTTAACCGAGGTGGGCAATTTAAGGCAACCGCCTCGGTTAACTGGTATTAACCGAGGCGGTTTCTTACAACGCCCGTCTCAGTTAACAAATTAACCGAGGCGGTTCCTTATAACACCCGCCTCAGTTAAGACATTAACTGAAGCGGTTTTTTGTTAATAGCCCGCCTCGGTTATTGATTTTTAGTTTAAAAAAAACTTTAAATAAATTTGAATTTAAATTTCATATCGAAGAATACACTAAATAAATTACAAATGAAGAACAGGATACACTAGAAAATACTTATACACTGAGAGAAAGATTATAAGTTTATATACATGTCATCCACAACGTTCGCCGATCCACCGCAAAGTTTATATTACACACGAGCATATCATACATACGAGAATATAAGCTATGGTCTACTAGAAGATGTCCAGCAATATGTAATCCCTCATGTCTAGCATGGTTCTCCAGTTCCGTAGCTTCTCGTACTTCTCCTCAGTCGCTAGCTCGCTTTCCTTGTTGAAGAACTTTCTGTCAACATGAGCAACTTCATCTATTACAAACTTACAGATGCCGTCTATTGTTTGCTTGATGTGAGCGTTGTCAACCCTTGACTCTCTCCAAATTGGTTTTGCTTTCTTGAGCTGCCGCCAACTTCGACTATACCCGTTGCACGCCCTCAAGTACTCACAAGCGTAGTATCCACATAAACTGAGGCATCGGGTTGTTTGGCACACTGCATGCAATAACAGATAGGGTAGGACTTTCTCTCTGTGTGTAGCCCTCTTCTTCCTCATCCTCGGCATGGGTCTGCTTCTTGGTCGTCTTCTTCTTCTTTGCCCCTTTAACCGCCGGTCCGTCCTCATACGCGTCCGTGCGACAACCAGCATTCTTCTTGTATCGACTCGCACCGCAGTACGGGCAACTTTCCAAGTTCTCATACTTGCCCCGGTATAAGATATAGTGATTAGGACATGCATGGAACTTTCTAAGCTTCATCACCACTGGCCAGATCAATTTCTTTGCCCGATAGGTGTTGGCAGACACCTTGTTTCCCTCTAGGAATGTGTCTGCGAGAATACGTAACAAGTCATTGAAGTTTGTGTCGAGACCACCCATAGCGGGCCTTCAAAGATAAGCATCTGCAGATCAAAAACGTAACGCCGTCCCAATGCTTCAGCGCCTTTGTAAAGGGAATCAATTGCCGCTTGCTTCATCTGTTTTAAAATTCTCGAGCCACTTAGGATTCCCAAACAGAACATCATCTTTGTCCATACAATTAGCAATTCTATCAAAAAGCTCTACATCTTCCGGATCCAACACATCCGCACAATCTTCACCGTTTGCAATATCATCACCTTGTAGTAGATCATCAATCGTAATGTAATCACAATTTCCTTCTTAGTTGCCTGTTCCTAGGACACAGATAGATGGTTTCAGAGGCTCCTCTAGTACTTTGTCATTTAACGTGGTGGATGATTTTGGTCCGCATGAAGTCATGGACGCTGGATTTTGCTCACCATGGTGCCTCCAGACGGTGTAATCCTTGACAAAACCATGTCGGATCAAGTGAGACTGTACAACGGTATCTTCATGGGCAAACAGATTCATGCACCGACTACATGGACAAATCATGTGATTGCAACCTAGACTCAGACGATGTTTTTTCGCTGCGGGAATAAACTTCTTCCTCAGCTGATCCAGGAAAGACGGATCTAGCCTGTCCATGACTACAACACATACGCACGCAAGCACCCAAAAAAACATGTAAGCCTTCGTCTAGATTCGATTATCAATCAATACAAATGGCAGATCTACTTTTCTCTCTCCTCCATTTAGATCTAGATCTAGATGTAGAAAGGAAGCCCCAAACCATGGAAAAGAGAAGAAAATAAGTGGAGAAGAGTAAGATTTAACCTCTTGCGGTGTCCCCCTTCAATAAATCCAAGAGCAAAACTCTCCCCCTAGAAAATAGTCATTTTCGGGTTTTGGGAGCTCAAAACCCGAAAATAGAGGAGAAGGTCGTGGGGAAGAAGAAGGTGGAGGCGCTGATTATATAGCCCAGGCTTAACCGAGGCGGGCATTGTAACTCCAACCGCCTCGGTAAATGCCCATTAATCGAGGCGGTTTTGTTACAACAAACGCCTCGGTTAATGGAACCGAGGCGGTCTACCAAAGGCAACCACCTCGGTTAATGAGCATTTACCGAGGCGGTTTCCTAAAGGCAACCGCCTCGGTTAATATATTTAGGAAACCGCCTCGGTTAATATATTTACTGCGGCGTTTGTTGTAACACAACCGCCTCGATTAATGTGCATTTACCGAGGCGGTTATTTAATAACGCCCGCCTCGGTTAACCCATTAACCGAGGCGGTTGCTGGGCCCAATTAACCGAGGCGGGCCGGAGGCCCAACCGCCTCCGAGCCCTAAATTGAAAGGTTGCAGTTAAGTTTTTTTTAGTAGTGTATTTATTTTTGCCTAGTCACATAAAATGATAAGATTAGATACTAATAACTATTCCTACCTATATAAATAGGGATGACAACCTAGTTCCATGCTTAGGAATAAAGGTGAGAGATAGGTGGCTAGTTGCTAAAGACAAGTTAATCAATACTATACATTTTGTATTGCTGTTAATAAAATGACGCTATGAAATGTCAATAGCTAGGCGTTGCCCTCAGTCAACTGTCCCTATAACTAATGGAGGCTGAAGAGAATATTATCAACCGTTCTATGTTTCTCTGATGTAAGTGTTAATAAAGTTAAGTATAGCCTGTTTATAATATTATTTTCTAATATAATTTACTCTGTGGCTGTATATGTGGATTTTCTGGACACACATACGACATACCTAGTTTTGTCTTTAAAACTGGGTGTTATAGTATGGGTTGTAGCCAGTTGTCGTGCCAAGTGTATGTTGTTCTCCATCTCATGGTGTGTGACTGGCATGGCATAGCTTTTGTTGTTGCCGGTCCTATGATTATTCATTGCTTTTTGTGGTCTTTTTGTGGTCCAAAGGGAAGCTACATCTTAGATAGCCATGGCAACAGATGTAACGTGCCAACATCTGTCGATGGTTCCAACTAGGGACCTCCATTAAAGTCCCACCTCGGTTGCTCTAATTTCATCGCCTTGGGCATATCCAAAGATGACCTTGATGTAGATTTTGATCTGTTCATCTAGTGGATCGCCTTAGTGTGGCCGGGTGATGTACTTAATAATGCTATGCTCGACTTGCTCCATGTCCATTGCCGCCTCGGTCATCATTAGAGGCATGTATGGAACTTGTGGTCTATTTAAATCAAAGATTGCATACCCGATTGCTTGAATATCAAGACATAGCGATGAGGCAATAATTGCGGTTACCGTGGATTGCTTGAGTATGGCGCCTTCCATCAATTGCGTGAGGCTCTTCGTGCCTGCTTGCTTAACCGCCAAACAAAGCGGTGATAGTGTCACCCTAGTGTTGCCGACGGTAGTGCCCTTAGGGGCCCGGCACGACCCATGGCGCTCAAGGCGTTAGTGACGTCTGCTGAGCTGTGACGGTTGTGTTGTTGATGATGTCCTCCTAATCCAATCTAGGTTGGATATTGGTGATGAGGGTGGCTATAGAATCTCCATCCACTACTACTAAAAAGATTAACCGAGGCGGTTAAAATCGATAACCGAGGCGGTTTTTGCAACCGCCTCGGAATGAAGGTCACGGTAAATGGAGGCATTTTCCGAGGCGGTTGGACGCCCGCCTCGGTTAATCACACCGAAAAACAAAAAAAAAAGAAAAACCCATGGATAAGCCCGGCCGAGCCCATCCACGGGCCCGCCGAGCCCATCCACGCGCCGCGCCGCCGCCGCTTCGCCGGATCGACGCGGGCGTCGCAGCCGCTTCGCCGGATCTGGGCACCGACGCCAGATCCGGGCGCCGTGTCACCGGATCTGTGCACTGCTCGCCGGATCCGCTGCTGGCGCTGGAGGGGGGGGGCCTGGGCCGACGCCACGAGATGAGGAAGCGCGCCGCCACTGTATGAGGGAGCGCGGCGCCGCCGTCATCGCTCCCCGCACCCACGCCGCCGGATCCGAGGTTGCTGAGGGGGCCGCGCCGCCGCACCGCGTGAGGGGGCAGCGCCGCTGCACCGTGAGTGGGTCCCGCCACAAGGCCGCGGCCGCGGCAGCGACACCGCATCCACCCGCGTGAGGGAAGGGAGCGCCGCCACACCGCGTGAGGGGAAGGGGGCGCCCGCCGCCTCCAAGCAAGGCCACACCGCCACCACCACCGCCCCGTGCGCCGGCGACCGCCTCTGCCCCACGAGATCACCACCGGAGACAGAGGGAGAAGGAGTGTGAGAGAGAGGGTTGCGGCTGTGGAGAGGAGTGGGAGGGGCGCCGGGTGGAGTGGGAGGGGCGTCGAGGAGAGGGAGAGGCGTCGGGCTCTGAGTTGGGTTGGGAGAGAGTGACGGCTGGTGAGGGAGGGAGCTCAGTGAGGGAGAGCTAGGGTTTCGGTTTATATAGCGTGACGATTTATCGGGCCGAGTGGGCTTTCTAGTGGGCTAGGCCACAATAATCGCCTTGGTTAATATATTAACCGAGGCGGTTTTTCTAAGAAAACCGCCTCGGTTAATCGTCTATTAATCGAGGCGGTTGTCTTATAAAAACCGCCTCGGTTAATTGATTAACCGAGGCGGTTGTCTTAGAGCAACCGCCTCGGTTAATAGACGATTAACCGAGGCGGTTTTTATAAGAAAACCGCCTCGGTTAAGGTATTAACCGAGGCGGTTGTTATGCCGGAGCATTGCCTCGGTTGGAACTGATTAACCGAGGCGGTTGTTTGCTAAAACCGCCTCTGAGCTCATTTTTGAAGTGCCTTGCAAAATCTTTTGTGTAGTAGTGATCTGAATGTCCCATAGATGCAGCTATAGGGACAAAATTGGGGGTGATTTTTGTATCAAACCTGGTGACCGGATTAGCTAAAATAGCCAATAGGATGATGCTAGTATTATTGATGAAGGTATCCAAGGTGTCAAGCGAGGTGACGGTGGTGCCATCCTACAGTGTTGATGGCGATAGGTTCCTTCATCATGGTGTTGACTAAAGATTTGTCGGTGATGATCTTAACTTGTTTTTCCATGGCAAGGTTGGCGTAGTTGGCAGTGTCTAGATCAGATCTGGCTCGGAGCATGGTGACGATGGTGTTGTTGACGATTGGTGTTAGAGCATCGATGATGGTCGCCGGGGCATGGATGGTAGGGGCGCCTGTGGGAGGCATGCTCTAGCTCCATGGCGCGCCAGATGCAATCATCGATGTCGGTGGAGTTGCTAACGATGGCCGAGATGTTGAGGGTTGGAGACGAGGCAACCGTGGCGCTTGCCGTGGATTGCTCGCAGATGGCGTTTTCCATGGTGGTCGGGGAGTTTCCATCTAAAGACCCCTTAGATGCATATGTAGGAATAAAATTTGAGGTGATTTGATTACCAGATTTTAGTATCACATCTTGTTGTTTGTCTACAGCAAGATTGTTGATGGCGTTCCTGAGAAGATGTGCCAGTTCCTTCTCCTTGTTTGTGATGTGTTGATTCATATCGTCGAGGGTGGCATCTTCATTGTTGTTGCTCTCCTCGTAGGACTGTTTCATGGTTAGATCCAATCTGGTGATGTTATTCCTGAGCGCTTGGAGTTCTTGCAGCATGGTGATGGTAGAAGCCATTGATGTCCAAAGGATCGAAGTGGTATCTGATACCAGCTATAACACGCGCAGCGGGTAGGGTGGATTGGGCACTACGGAGGAGGAGGAGAGGGGCGGCGTGTGTGGCGGTGACTAGTGGTGGCAGCGCTGAACGGCGCACGTGGGCGGTTGCGCGATGCGGGAGGAGGCGGCGACGGTGCAGACGCGTGGGGATGGGGGAGACAGAGTCCCAGAGCTAGAGAGCTAAGATTAAAGTTCTTCGACTTTTTTTCTTAATCCATCTGATTACAAGTCCCTCGTATTTATAGTCCTAGAAGACTTGACCCTTAAGCAAGGTGGAAGAGACCTTATCGAAAGACTCTTCCTTCCGCAAATCAGTCTACTAACTTCCATTTATTAACTAATTATTCCTAAATTGCTGAAATACCTAAAAGGAAGTCCGTGGGAACATGGAAGGAAAGCGGCAGCGGTGGCTACTGGCGGCTACGGTAGCGGCTAGGCAGCCGTCCTATTGCACGCCCTCTTCCTCTGCCCTAGGGCAGGCCGCGGGGCTCGCTAAGGCCAGCGGCGCCCCCCTCCTGAGCCTCTCTTGGCCTGTGTTTACCGTCGGTAGTCACCGCCCGCTGTTGGCATCTGATAGGTACCTTTGATTTACAATTGCCCAATTAATTTACTTCGATCTTGCTTAAATTTCTTATCTAATTGAACTATCGCTGCAAACTCACGTGGAAGATATACAATACTAACCTCCACGGCAATGCATGGGGTATCATCTTGTTATAAGAATGAAATTGTTCACTATTTTAAAAAATTCAATTCTTGGCTCGTTTCCATCGAACATATCTTGACAAACACAAAAACTGCTTTGCTTAACAAAGTTCTTGGCAGAGTCACCTCCACTTCCTTGGACCCTGGTGTAAAGTTTAGGGTCACCATCGCTACTTGCATCCTCTGGTTCCAGCGTAGTTTAAAGGTTGAGCTACCCTATCTTAAATTCTCAATCCCTATCAGTTTTGTCTATCTCTATGTCTATCTCTAACACCAAAACTGTCCTACATACTGAGACCAAAATAAAGTTGAATTCCAGTGCCATATCACCCTTTACAAGTCTGTGGTGCTCCTGCTGGTGGCACCTACCACCTCCTATTCTCCTTGTCCTTGTCAAAATCTTACCTGTGCAGAATACGACCCAACGAAAACGTCTTACCAGATGATGCACCATGCCACCATGTTAATTAAAACATATGATGACTCTTCAAACAACGAAAAAAGAACTCCTGATATAAATTAAAATTGTAGGGGGTGAGAAAGAGAAACAGGGTGTGAAGGAATCATACAGAAAAATAGGAGTGCAAGCATTATTAGGGCATCTGTTTGTCTGTTCGTTGGAGCCTTGGAAAAGCTTCTCCCACTAATCCTATCTATCCATCCACTGCAAGCATAAATACAAACCTCATGGTTATGGAAAGGCAAGCATCTGTTTTGTCAGGCTAGCTTCTTGCCAATTTTAGGACACCTAAGTAGTGCTCCATATATCAAACTAAAGGTACGCATCAAAGATTCTAGCTTATCTCCCTCTTGTTCATATTTGTTCTTAATTTGGCACACATCCTTGTCCATACTCCTTGAAAAAACATCTTTTGTTATTATGACGATTATATTGTCTTGATTTGCTGTAACATATCAGTATTTGAAGTAGTATCTTGTAAGCCAAGAGGTGTTTTTCGTTCTTGTTCTTCTTTAGGATTGGGGGGACTTCAGAGGCTCCAGAGAATAGGACTGACTGAAATGGGTCACAGGAAGAGCAACCATCACAGCGGAAGGGGTGAGGCAGCCCACGCCAAGGAAAACCGGTGCCTAGGTCGCTGCTGCTTCCCTTGCTACGGGCTCGGCTCCGTCGCCAGAGGGATTGGAAGGTGTCTCTTCGTGGCTTGCTATCCAGTGATACAATGCTGTGGCCTTGACGAGTGCAGGCATCACCACACCACCCACCTCAGTCACTTCAGATGATGCATACATCCATCAAGTAGGAGTGCATCTTCTACTTGATCATCAGTTCCATTTCCCCTCTCTTTCAGTGAAAGTAGGGTTATTAGAAGTTAATTAATCTTGCCAAATTCTGAAGAAAAATTCTTCACATCTTACACAAGTTCGCGGTGTTCTTATTCTCCTTTTCTTTTAGTAGTTTTTCACTTTTTTCACTAGCGAAGACAGGCTTGCCTGCATTACCTCAGGCCCCAGCAATAGATAAAGTAAAGCTGAAGAAACTTGTCTGCTAAACAGCTATTGGTCTCCTAAAAGTTATTCATAGAGTGGTTGGTGACAGCGTTTTTCGATAATGCGCCTCTCAGAAAAATAATTTCTTCCAATTGGTCTTGGGTGTCCCCGTTCTTTCGCCCCTAATTTCTGGACTTCTTTATTTTTTTAAATAAAAGATAGTTTATATCCAGCCTCATCTATCAACTGATAGAATCATACCAATTATTACAGAGTTTTGCCCGTAGGCCAACACACAAGCAAACTGAAAATCCATCGTAACATGAGACTCGTGGGAATAAAAACGTAAGTAAAGTTCTAACTAAGTAATGCCAATAAATCTTGATGACTGCCATCCATTCGAACAAAAAAAGTGCAGTGCTGAGGTCTCAAGATACTGCCCAGCAGAGACTAGCTCCTCCCGTAGATCATCACAACGCTGCAACGGTGCCCATTGCTGGAGCCAGTAGGGTCCCCTGAATAGTACCTGCAAAAAAGATTTTGTTCTACTTTTATCAAAAACTACTTCGTTCCTTGTTAGCCACACTGTCCAATAAAGTGCTGCAGCTGCAGTTAATAACAATGTGTTTTGTTTTTTATTAGTCCTTTTTGTCCACCTATTAAAAAGATCATCTATACTTACGGGGGCTGATATTCCAAACAACATATGTACCGCTCGCCACAAAAATTTGGCATAAAAGCAATCTAGAAAAAGGTGTTGGATAGTTTCTGAAAAATGACAGAATGCACACTTCATGTCACCATTCCAGCGACGTCTCACAAAATTATCCTTGGTTAAGACCATGTCTTTTTTTAGATACCACAAAAAGATTTTATTTTTTGTAGGAATTTTAATTTGCCAAATATTTGGTGAGACTCTAATCCCATTGTTAATTAACACAACATACATGGATCTGACTGAAAATCTTCCTGATGAATGTAAGGCCCAGACAAAAACATCCCTATCTTCCTGTAAGTTCACATCCTGTAAAGAATTAACAATTCTGTGCCAATCCCTCAGGTTCGCGCCCACTAAATTTCGGTGGAAAGAAATATTTAGTGGGGAGGAACCTAAGACTTGATCCATGGAATCTTGTTTTCTTCTTACAATATTGAACAATGCAGGGAATATGGCTTTTAAAGGTTTATTTCCTAACCAGGTGTCTAACCAGAATTGGGTTTGTGATCCATCTTTCACCTTGAAGGAGCCAAACCGCATGAAGGAATCTTTAACATTCATTAGGCTCTTCCAAAAATGGAAGTCTGTCAGTTTTTTGGTGCAGCTTCCTAGGGTCTTATCTTTTATGTATTTGTTCCTTAGTAATTCTTGCCACATACCATCCTCATTCAGTAATTTAAATAGTCATTTACTCAGCAGACATTTGTTTTGTATATCCAACTTTTGTATACCTAAACCACCTTAAATTTTTGGCTAGCACATGATTTCCCACTTAGCTAATCTATATTTACGCTTGTGTTGATCATTTCGCCAGTAGAATCTAGATCTAAAGCAGTCAATTTTCTCTAGCACTCCTCTTGGAAGTTCGAAAAAAGACATTATAAACATCGGTAAACTTGAGAGCACCGAGTTTATTAAGACAAGTCGACCCCCAACCGAAAGCAGTTAACTTTCCACCCACTGAGCCTTTTTTTCAATTCGATTCTCTATCATTTGCCAATCTTTGTTATTTAACTTCCTAAAATGCATAGGTAGCCCAAGATACCGAAAGGGGAAATTCCCAACTTTACATCCAAATAATTGCGAATAGAATACTTTCTGGTCTTTTGCTTTAGCAAAACAAAAGATTTCACTTTTGTGAAAATTTATTTTGAGCCTAGATAGTTGTTCGCTTTCACAACATCTTGGCTCATAAAAATTACTGTATCATCCGCGTATTGGAGGATAGATAAACCATCTTGAATAAGATGAGGAATAACCCCTTCAACTTGCCCCGTTTCCTTTGCTCTGGCAATTAGTATGGCTAGCATGTCCACTACTATATTAAATGTCACCCTGCCGTAAGCCTTTTTTTGTTTGAAAGTATGGTCCCAGTTGGTCATTTACCTTAATATTAACATTTCCCCTTGTGTGAATTACTCTATCCATCTGCACCATTTTTGTGAAAACCCTTTCATTCTTGGTGTTTGTTGTAAAAAACTCCATTTTACCTTAGCATATGCCTTATCAAAGTTAATCTTAAAAATTACCCCATCTTGTTTCTTCGAATGAAGTTCATGAATCATTTCATGAAGAATTACTGCCCCTTCCATGATGTTTCTACCAGGAAGGAAGGCAGTTTGTGTTGGTCTGATAATTTTTTGGGCTATGGTAGATAGTCTATTAGTTGCCACTTTGGTAACGATCTTAAAAGATACATTCAGCAAATAGATTGGTCTGTATTGTTGAATCACTTTCACATCTTTCTGTTTAGGTAGCAAAATTATTGTTCCAAAATTTAGACTATTAAGTGGAAGTGAACCACGATGAAAGTCCTTGAATAGGCCTTCTTTAATCAAATTCCATAAGACTTGATAAAACTCTAGCGGGAACCCATCTGGCCCTGACGCCTTATTATGTTTCATTTGAAAGATTGCAGTCCTCACTTCATCTTTGGTAAAATCGGCTGTTAAAAACTCATTTTCCAGTACTGAAACCTGAGGAATATCTTCAATATAAAGCTCAGCCATGGAAATAGTAGAGTCCTCCGGTGCACCAAAGAGTGTCTTATAATAATTGGTAATATGCTTTTTAAGTTGAGCATCACCATTTATTATATCATTTCCATCTTCCAGCTGGAAAATACGAGTTTTTCTGTGCCTACCATTTGCCAACAAGTGATAATACTTTGTATTTGAATCTCCCTCTAATAGATGTTTCACCTTAGCCCTTTGGTACCACTTTAGTTCCTCTTCATGAAGTAATTCAGCCAACCTTTCATTTAACACATTTTTAAATTTAGCTCTGTTTCATTAAGAGTGCAACTCTCAGCCTTTTTATCCAATTCATCTAATTTATTTAAAATTGTCACTTTTTTTTTATATGCACCACTTACATCCTTTGCCCATCCTCTGAGGTATTGACGTAGCCTTCTAATTTTAGCTTGCCACCTCTCAATAGGAGTACCACGAGCATGTACGCTCTGCCACACCTCTCCTACTAAATCACAGAAGCCATCTCTCAGCAACCAGCCCAATTCGAACTTAAATTCGGGTTGGTAAGATGAGGATGGGCTATTTGTACAACAAAGTAGCGGAGTGTGGTCCGAAATCTCTCTAGAAAGCGCAGTTACCGTGGTACGGGGGTATTTTGACTCAAATTTTTCGAAAGTATGATTTTGTAGACGATTAGCCCATGTAAATTTTCGTCCCGATAAATCTAGCTTTCTAAGGTGTCAATTACTGCATTAACTAAAAAGGGCCATCTATCATTATAATTGTCGTTGTTCTTTTCCTCAGGGCTACGAATAATGTTAAAATCACCACCTATAATAATAGGTAGGGTATCTTTTGAACATACACGCACTACCTCTAATAGAAAAATTCATTTTTGGTCATTCTGAGCCGGACCATATACTGAAACTAAATTAAATTTAAAGTCACAACGAATAAAAAAATCCCTTTCTTCAATCTCTCCAATATCATAAGCTAGCAAGTTTGTACCCAGAATCATGCCACCAGACCGACCTCGTGGAGCCATGCAATGCAAGAAAATCTCTACCTGCGCAGATATCATTCAAAGTTGATTACGGAAAGTTGGCTCTCCCGATCTCTGATAAGGCAATAAAATCTAGGTTCTTTTCTTTTGTCAGGTCGGACAGAAATCTATACTTTTTGTGGTCAGCAAAACCATTGCAGTTCCAAAAAATTCCTTTCATTTAGATTCACTTTTAGCTTTTTTCTTATTTTTTCTGGACCTAGATTTTTTAAAATGTGATAAAGGAGTCTGTAGACACAACGAATCACAGCCCCCATCACCTAGGTCTTCAGTAATTTCTGCACAAATGAGGTTTAAAGCATCTAAATCCATATTTTCTTCTAAAGAGTGAACAGATGAGACATCATCCCCTAGGCTCTTGCTAGTTACTTCTAAATTAAAATTATCAGACAGTCTATGAGACTCTAGATCTTTTAAAGATTCTAACGAATGGAAAACTTCTTGTTCATTAACCCCAAGTGAGATCCCTAGTGCACTAGTAGAGGCTAGCAAAATAGAATCATCAAGGACATCAAAAGAAAGTGGCTATGTTTCTGTACCTTTGTTCGAAGTGGATTCCAAATTTTTGCATGCTTTTAACTTCGTTGCCTTGTCCAGCGAATCTTGCTCTGAAGTAGACGCGTTCCTTTTGCTAGCTCTCACTAGTGACACTGCCCCACCACTCAGCACCTTAGATTTAGCACCTTAGATTTTTTGAGGAGACCAGAGTCACTCTTAGACTGCATTAAACTAGCCTTCCATTGTGCTGTGCCATTAGGAGTCATCCCAGTCTGAGACAGTAGCACCGTTGGCTTATTTGCATTTTTCTTTTCCACGGAGTCATAACCCAAAAAGTTCTGCTGGAGTCCTGCACCTGCACCGACCCCCACACTCTGCTGAGTATGAGCGTCCCATGTTAGGTCCGGCTGGTCGGTTATGACATTGCCCCTATGCTGATTAGTAGATGCACCGGTGGCAGCCTTGTTCATGTGCTATCCACTTGGCGCAACTGAGGCATTAGGTTGCTTATCAGACGTTTGACCAGCTGACGGATCTCCTGTTTTCTTAGCATCATGATCCATGTTTTCCGGTTCCTTCTCCTCAGAAGCTTTGTCCTCATCCATGGTAGAGTCCATGTCAATAACCTAGGGCTCACCATCGGACATGTCTCTCTTAATTCTAAATTGTAGCTCATAAACAAAATCCCCGATGACTACATCCACAAGGTCTGGGATGAGATCAGGATTTAGCACTGCTACTTTCTGTAACACCCCGGTTCAGGTTTAATAGGACTAATATGATACTCATACCAATAAGTTGCAACTTCTTTTTCGGAAGCTCATCTTGAAAGAACTCCAGAGTTAAGCGTGCTTGGCCTGGAGGAATTTCAGGATGGGTGACCGATTGGGAATTCGTTTCCGGGGCGCATGAGTGAGGACAAAGTGCGTAAAAAAGACTAGAGTTGGTCTGTGAGGGCAGTATTGGTCCTATTAAAGCTGTCAGATGTAAGCGGGCCTGGCCTCGAGGAGGCGGGGCGTTACAAATGGTATCAGAGCCGACTCTCGCGGTTTCACGGGCGTGTGTGTCGCAGTTGCGCAGGCATGGTGCGCATGGCTGTTGTGGATCCGTCGTGGTCACACAACATGGCACATGCGCTGGCACTGAACACACGGACGTGGCCAAGAGAGGAGGTCTTGGCCTGGGATTGATCGACGAGGACCTCGATCTCTTAAGGGGGTGAGGATGTAACACCCCAGCCCAGGGTTTAATAGGACTAATATGATACTCATACCAATAAGTTGCAACTTTTTTCCGTAAGCTCATCTTGAAAGAACTTCAGAGTTAAGCGTGCTTGGCCTGGAGCAATTTCAGGATGGGTGACCGACTGGGAATTCGTTCCCGGGTGCGCATGAGTGAGGACAAAGTGCGTAGAAAAGACTAGTGTTGGTCTGTGAGGGCAGTATTGGTCCTATTAAAGCTGTCAGATATAAGCAGGCCCGGCCTCGAGGAGGCGGAGCGTTACAAATGGTATCAGAGCCGACTCTCGTGGTTTCACGGGCGCGTGTGTCGCAGTTGCGCAGGCATGGTGCGCATGGCTGGTGTGGATCCGTCGTGGTCACACAACATGGCACATGCGCTGGCACTGAACACACGGACGTGGCCAAGAGAGGAGGTCCTGGCCTAGGATTGATCGACGAGGACGTCGATCTCTTAAGGGGGTGAGGATGTAACACCCCGGCCCAGGGTTTAATAGGACTAACATGATACTCACACCAATAAGTTGCAACTTCTTTTCCGGAAGCTCATCTTGAAAGAACTCCAGAGTTAAGCGTGCTTGGCCTGAAGCAATTTCAGGATGGATGACCAACTGGGAGTTTGTTCCCGGGTACGCATGAGTGAGGACAAAGTGCGCAGAAAATACTAGTGTTGGTTTGTGAGGGCAGTATTGGTCCTATTAAAACTGTCAGATGTAAACGGGCCCGGCCTCGAGGAGGCGGGACGTTACACTTTCAATCTAGCTCTGCCATGCTTCTTTGTAAAGTTTGTATCAATAGCATGAGAAACACCTAAAATTGAGCCAATTGCCCAAATAATAGGGAATTTCCGTAGTTCTTTTTGGAAGTCCCCAGAACTGCACCCAAACTTTGTCAATCTCATATTTAAAAACATCATTTTCGGCTCCTTTCTCGAACCAGATCTTTCCTTTCACTGTTTTGGTGTCCATCGGACCCCAGTTCACCATGTGATTAAGCACCTCAGAAGATGGGAAATTAGTAGTCCAACTATTCCCAAGTAGTAGTTTATCAAGTTCCACTGCTAATTGGTCTGCAGTAAGAGAACCCTCCAAAACACGTACCACAGTGGACTTGTCATTCAATGACAATGACAGGTATAAAATAGAAGCCTAAACCTTCTACAGCATATCCACAAGGTATAGCAGTAGCTTGTAAATTCTTCAAATTTGGACATACTTTTTTAACATGATCACCAAAACAAATCTTACAACTAAGCACAGCAGTACAAACCGATATTGTGTGTCCTTTAGTATGACAGCGATAGCAACATGGTTTACCCTTGCTTTTGTGATTCCCTCCCTTTTGGGATGACTCTGGCTCTTCAATCAAGCCTCCTGCAGTGTTTGATCCTGGCGGAGCAGTGTCATTGTTGAGACTCTCAGGAATTGGCGGCGTTGTCTTGGTTGTGGTCGTAGTCGAAGCAGCCTGGTGCAGCGTAGGCTAATGGTGCCGGGTTTGGAGCAGCATGTGCCGGCCCCCCCACCTGGATTGTCGAGGAAGCTGGGGGAGGGTGAGGTCCTGACTGTGCGTCGGTTCTGTGGCCGCCCACGTTGCTAGGCTCCTGCATCGGTGCCGGCTGGTACCGTGGTCTGCGGCTCCAACCCCCACGGTCGCATCCGCCTTGAGGCCGGCCACCATGTCCAGCGCCGAAGTAGCTCAGCCCGGAGCTGTTGTAGCCATAGCCAGCTTGCCCTCCATAGCCACGTCCTCGTCCGCGAGGGTGAAACTGATCGCGGCCGCGACCTCGCCCGGCGTTCCCTGGGTCGAAACCCGGTTGGAAACCAGGGTTGAAGGCCGCACCACGTCCACCTCCACGCCCACCGAGACCGCGACCAGAACCCGCTCCCGGCGCCGCCATTGATTTTCCTTCACGTACAGCTTCCACGAAGGAGGGTGAAGTCGGCGTCGTAGAAAGATATGGCGGCGTCTTAGATGCGATTCTGTGTCTGTGTACGACTCGGGTTCCTGTGCGCCTGAATAACGAACACAAACCGATGGTGGGCTGAAAAATCTTTCATGCTCTGCCCGTCCAGGAAATCCTTGAGCCGTCTTCCCTGTCGCACCCGTCGCGATGCACGCGGTCGAAGCCGGTAGCATCGTACGTGGAAGCGGAGGAAAGAATGGGTCAAGATTCTGAAATTTCAGTAATTCAAAAGAATTTGAATTCGTTGTCTTCCCCGCCGAACCGGACCTCGCCGGTGAACCAACCGGTTGAGACGTCCTCGTCGGCCTCCGGTGAGAGCTGGATCTCCTCTGGTAAGTTGCCACAGCAAGAGCGTCGCCCAGAGTCCTCGGCGGTGAAACACGAGGGGGAGGCAGTGGCCCTTGCCATGGCCTACCATCGGTTTTCCTCTCAACCATCTTTGAAACGAGTTTGCTAACTTGAGATCAGAAGATGAAGGATTACTACCTGAATTCAGGCCTCCTCGGCTCTTGACAAAAGCTCGAGCGTGAACCCCGCCTCCAGCGCCTCTTTGATGAACTCAGGTGTAGACGGTTCGTCATCAGTTGTAGGTGCTGCGACGTGTTTGTCGGTGACGTCGGCCAACGGCGGCTCCGCACTGCCAGCCCCCTCTTCCAGATCGGAGTCGTCGTCCTGCATCCAAAACTTGGAAGGAATGGCAGTGGGAGAGGAGATACCGTGGACGGGCTTCAGTCGGACGCACGCGTCGGCCGCCAGGGCCACTGCACGCGACAAGGCCGCACGGCCCTCCTTGCAACGACGATCCTCTGCTTCCTCATCGTCTTCCTCGCTAATCTCCTTGGACTGAGCTGACGGACGCAGCGCTCTACTTGCCGCCGGGGCGAGGGTGAGCCTTCGCCCTCCCCGCATACCCAAGAAGGCCTCTGGACTTTTTTATTGTATTGTCTCTTGACGGTTTGACGCACTTGATTGGTGGCAACATTTTTTGAAAACCTGCAAGTAAAACTACTAGTTGAAATAGTTTTTTTATAGCTCATAAACACATCCTTGTCGACAAACAAAGGGTTCAAGTATTGTGCTGTTGCAGGTTCGTAGCTAAATGTATTAGCATTTGTATCCCAAATAAAATTATTATAAAAATATATCTATAACAACTAATCTAAAAGTACCTATTTTGCATAATATGAATTTAGTGAAAGTTCAAATTGTTTGACTCCTCAAAAGATGAAAATTATATTTTTTTGTAGACGGAGAGATAGATGAGTGCATCACGCAACATGAGACAGATCATTACGTTGAGATAATCCTCCTTAAATGAGCTAATTGTTTGCAAGTAGGAATACGTGTGTTAACTACAGATTGGTCATTGATGTGGTGGTGTGCATGGCTGCAGCTTGTGTGTCTTCTTTGCGTGTCCCTATGCGTGTCTCTATATGCGTGGACGATATCTGTTTGTTTTCCTTTAAATACAGGCCTCTTATTTTCGCCATCCATGCCAGTCAGCCCCTCCATCACCCTAATCACATGCGCAGGAGGGCATCCGGTGAGACACATGCAACAATTATAGACATCATGCATTTATAGAGGTCCTTAGGGCACTCACAAAGCAAAAACTATGTTAGTTTCTATAGACATTAATTGCACTGCATATAAGTAATTTGCAGAATGTATTATACCTGATGACATAAGATATACCGCTACAATGTATGAGCATATTTTCTAGTAATCCTAAACCATGATGTGAGGTGCCATTGTGCCATCTTCTGATATGAGAAACAAAACAGTTTGTTGAGCGGTCAAAGGAAAGTTGCACAGGTTTGAAGCATCAAGGCACATATATTCAAATTGGTCTTATTTTGCACCAGACGTAGGGCCTAGAAGTATTGTATCTGTCTTACTTCACAGGGGTTTTAATAGGGTCAATAGTAAAGACGGATAGATACCCAATCAGGAGGAGAGATAAAATAGAACACATCTCCCAAGATTTCTTGGTCTCTAAAATCTTTGAAGCACCGTTACCCTATGCAACTTTCTGCTTTTTAATCATTTCTGATCTCCATTCAACCTGTTGGGATGCCCCCGGGGAAAATAATTCTGATTTTTAAAGAGTCAAATGATCTAAACTTTGATCAAAGTTGTCTATAAAGATATACTAACTTTCGTACAATATAATTAAAGGATTCTTTCGATTTTTTAAAAATAATGAACCTTTCCTGGCGTGGAAGGGTCATGAACAGGCTAACGAGTCCGAGTGATGGTAGCATCTAAAACATCTTATAGTGAGTTTAAGCCCGTCTAATTGCCTTTGGGATACTGGATTGGACATAAAAAATCTCCAACGACGCCAGAAGTGCATGATTCTTAAAGGGGTAAGAGTTATCCTGGCATGAGATTCTGAAAATCTCACAATCCTGAAAGACCATGATTTTTCAAGATAGTTCCCTCCCCACATCCACCAAAAGACCAAATTGCCCTTGCCTTATCACCTGCCAGTCCCCAAAGACCAACAAACTGCTTGAGGGTATTATGGAGAAAAGTAACCTACAACTACCTAAAATCTGAAACTAGAATCCATGATCAAGTTTTTTCACACTCTCTCTATCACATCAAGTTTTTACCCGCATGCATAGACTATTAATGTAAGTAAAAAAATAACTAATTGTACAGTTTAGTTATAAATCATGAAACGAATTTTTTAAGCCTAGTTAATCTACGACTAGACAATATTTGTCACATACAAACGAAACGTGCTTGCTACAGTTGCAAAGTTGAAATTTTTTCACAATCTAAACAAGGTCAGAATCTGAATTCTTAACATCCCATTGGTATTCAGACGGGACCTTAGTCTATTTATTATTTTGGACCTGTGTAGCCTAGTTAGCTTACTGTAAACTGATGGATTTTGCTCTTCCAACTCAACGATCGGTCAAGAGGTCCTGTGCACATCACTTGTTCTAGGCATCCCTTCTTAGGTAGGAGAGACGTTCCCTATCGCCCAGAAAGAACGCTAGTTAGAAAGTGCGGCAAGGCCACAGCAGAACAAAACGGGTCAACCTCCAAAAGACTCTACTGTCATTTAGCTTTTCCCGTTAATTATAATTGCTGTGATCAAATCAGAGATGCGGATTTAGCTTTTGTTTACGAGGGAGCATCTTCAATAACTCCTTAAAATTAACTTGCTAAATCCTGAGTTTTAGCAAGTTGCTAATTTATTTGGCAAGTGAAAACAAGACTTATCTCTAATAATTCTTTAAAACCCACTTGCCAAAACGAAAAATACTGTTAAGAGCATCTCCAACAACTCTCTAAATCAACTTGGTATTCTTATAAACTTGACAAAAACATAAAAAACCCTCTCTAACAACTTGGTAAATCAACTTGCTAAATTTTCCAAGTTGCTATCCAGAGGCCTCTACTGCTGAGATTTGTCAAGTTGCTATCCAAGTTGATATCCCTCGCCGGGTGCTGTCCCGCGCTAGCACTCTTTCTTCCGCGCGTGTGAAATAGATCAAGTGCCCCGGAATACATCTCGTGCATATTCCTCTTCCCGCGCGAGTGGCGAAGATCTCGCCGCCGTCTCTTCGACTTTACCTGGCGCGAGGGAGAGGAAGAACGTCTCACCGAGTTTTCTTCCTGTCCAACCACTAGGAAGGTCGCGTCGTCTCCTCATCGACTTGATCTTGCGCGAGGGGGAAGAATGTCGTGTCCGCTCGCGAAGAAGAGACCACGGCGCTACGGAGAAAAAGGACCATCGCGGATCTTGATTAATTTGGAGCCAGGTGGGCCTACCTTTTGAAATTTACCAAGTGGGGATACCAATCTGTTGGAGTTGTTTCTTTTTTTGACTTGCCAAATAATTTACCAAGTTGCTAAACCATAAGATATAGCAAGTGAGTTTTACAAAACTCTTGGAGATGCCCAGATGTTATGGATGATGGGTATTAGGGGATAACTAGGCCTTATGCTTTGCCAATAGCTTGAGAGATTGAGGGAGACTAGAATTGTTTCTTCATTATTCCTTACTTTATTTCCATTGTGCCTGTGGGCTGATTATAAAGGGTACATAAGACTAACACCTCTTGTGCCTAGACAATATGGTACTATTCCTATTTCCTCTAATATAGATAAATAACTAAGAGAGACACTAATTAACACTAATGGGCTTAAGGCCCAACTAGGATAATCGCGCCCTACAGCGCCCCTCTGCATATGACGTCTTGGGCCTATTGGGCCGGCGGCAGCCTGTTGGCTGCCCAACAAACTAAGACCCTCTATTAAACGAACAAAGAGCCCCGCTAACTTCTCTCGTCACAACGGCGGTTGGCGCGATAGCAAGTCCTTTCCACACGCGAGGTCCATGAATAGCAACTTGGGATAAATAGCAAGTTGGTTTAAAAAGTTGTTGAAGAGAATTTTTTATATTTTTGTCAAATTAATAAAAATAGTAACTTTATTTGAGGAGTTGTTGGAGCTCAAAGAGATTGCGAGAAGACAGACATCGCATAGTCTAGCTACACCAGCTGCATCTTTAGCATGGATACATCACACTGTTAACCAAGCTGCGTGTATGTCCAAGTAATTCATCTCGCGAGCAGGGTTCTACTTTGATTCCTCAGGTTCTTGCTTCTCAAAGAACGTCTTCTTGATCCAGTCGAAGGGCTGCGCAGAACAAAAGGCCGAGTAAAAACGTCACCACGACGATGACAGGTGTTGCGTTGCGTCTTCCATACCAAGTATATTTATTATTATAGTACAGACAGGGAACAGGAAGGGCTTTACCTGGACGAGCCAGATGGCAGTGGTGAGGCCGGCCATGGTCCAGCCAGCGACGGCAGCGATGTCGGTGCCCTGCGGACGGCGGTGTGGCGGCAGGGACTTGAACAGGCGGGCGGTGGACGGAACGGCCGGCATTTCTGAAACACACGCGATGCTTGTAGGTTGCAAGCTTGTAACAGAGTTCACAAAGAGGGACAAGAGCGCAGCAATATCCACACAACACCCTGAGGCCAGTTCTGTGTTTATAAGATCAGTCTCTGGTGGGAGCTTCGAGAGTCGTCTCGACAAGCACGGATGTGGGCTTGGTCTTCCCGAGCATGCTCTAATCTCTCTAGAATAAGCTCGGTATCACACGTGTCACCAACGTCTAACATACACAAACAGTAAACTAAGGAACGCATCTTGGCAGTCCGCTTTCTAGATCCTGTACGTACACTTCATAGGCCCCTGCAGCTCGGAACTAGGGACCTACCTGACCGAAGCAAACAGCTTCATACAGCTGGTATTCAGGTATTTTCACCAACTAAAAACATATGTTTTTTTGTTAAATAATAACTTGTACTGTATTTGTTCCGCGCTACATTGAACATTCTTTAGCAGCTCTGGGTTAGCAATGTTACAATCTAAAACAAGATGATACTACGACCACTTTTTCCAAACAAAAACTATAGCATCGGAAAAGATCATAATATGCCAATGCAGCAAACCAATACAAAAGCAATGCCAATCTGGTTGGCTCCCTCACTTTGTCAACAACACTTCAAACATCTGAAAGTTTCAGATACACAATTTAACTTAAGACTGACTTGGGCAACTGTATGGACTCCACTGCATTGTTACCATCAGGCCTATTCGGGCTCCTGCCCTTATCAGGACCGCCAATCACTCCCCAGGTCTCGAACTGCCGCTGCCGAGCCCTAGCCCTTTCCTTCTCCTCCTCGGATTTCATTGCGAAGCAATACGGGCAAGAGACACCATACTCCCATTGAGGTGATTCCATGTCTTCATCACTAACTGGCTGCTTACAACCATAGCAAAGTTTGTGGGTGCCTTGGGCCAATCCATGCTCCACCGAGACACGCTTGTCAAACACAAAGCATTCACCCTCCCACAAACTTTCAGCCTTTGGGATTTCCTCCAGATACTTCAATATCCCACCTTCCAAATGATAAACCTGACATACAAATGTTAAGGTTATGAATCTACAGGAAGAATAACAGCAAAAGGCATGTTCTCGCATAAATTATAAAATTAAGGAATATGTATCAACAGAGGTGTTCAATGAGAATCTCTTCCGTGAAAAGTTAAAGTAAACCAATTACCCCTAAAGGGGCATGAGTTTCATTGAACCTGCCCTTCAATTGTTAAAGGTCACTTCATGAGAACATATGCAGTAACGTTAAACTGTGATAGCAGGTTCACAGGTCACATCTAGAAAGGTAACACACCAAATGAATGACTAGTGGTGTTTTAGGATGATAGGGCCCCTTTGGCACAGCTCCTATAGCCACAGCTTTCACTCTCAGCTTCCGCGGAGGTTAAAATAAAATGCAACTGGATTTTTGCGGGGAGCTGTCAAAAATCACTTCTCCATTTACATTACGAGCTCGGAGTTAAAAAATAAAAATCTGCTCTCCACTGCTTCCCATTGCTCCGCATTCATTTAACACAGAAATCACATTAGAATTGATTCTCACTTGCTCCCCACGTTGCTTTCCCACGAGAATCACTCCTTTGGGGAATGAAGAAATGAAGCTCAATAACCAAGAAGTGAAGCTCAACCAAAGTGGCATGTAATATGCATGCAAAACATGAAATATTTTGTTTAGGTTTTAGGGGAAGTCATCTTCAGCAAAGGTTCTACTGTAGTTTTCATGACTATGTTGTTGTTGATTATTATTATTGTTGTTATTATTTGTATTTGTTCATGTCACTGTTCTCTAGAAGAGTAAGGTTGTTATGACCAGCATCCCCTATACATGGGAGAGGCCCAACAGTGGCTAGGGGGCCTGCCGGTCATCAAGGGGGCTAAAAGCCCATATTTATCTTATTTAGATATTATTATTATTAGAGAGTATTTCCTTTTATTATTAAAGAAAGATATATATCCAGCAAAGACTATTGAGAGGAATTAGGCAGGAACAATATATTGTTTCCGGCTTCCTAAGGGAGCCGGGAGAACCCCCTGTGCCTGCCCTACTCTCCCTCGCACGATCACGGCCCCGCCACACCGTCTTCCTCGCGTGCTCAAGCCTAATTCTCCGACCTATCACTCATACAACCTTCGCTCGACTTCTGGTAGAACTAGGGTTCCTATCAACCTGGTATCAGAGATGTCTGGTCCTCCGGTCACTTCCTCCATCCCAGCCTCTACCACCACTGCAGCATCGCCATCTACCACCGCGCCACCAGCATTCTCCGGCGTGTTGACCTCTGTTAGGTGCTGAATTCTTGCTCTTGGTAGGTGTTAGAATGTAAAAGTGTATATGCGTGTGTATATGGACCTGGGCCAGGTATAGCCGGCTGGTTCTCTGTTTTGGTTAGAGAGATATGAGATCTCAGTTTGGTCTTGTTTCTATAACCACGAGACCTCCTCACCCCTATATATATATATATATATATATATATATATATATATATACATAGGTCTCTCAATCAATCAATCCACTAATTCCACGCAATCTTCATTGCTTTCATGGTATCACGAGTCTAAATTCCTTTCCTGGCCGCCGCCTCCCTTCCGCACGCGAGTCGGGCACCTCTGTTCGCATACGCGCTGCCATGGCTACCACCAAACCCACCGATCCCCCTGCCTCCGCTGCTTCGGCGCGGCGGTCGTGAACCCCGACGGCGGCTGCGGCTGCCGCCGCCGCCCTCCGGGAGGAGCGTGCCCGCGTGGCCGAGCAGGCTCGCCTTGCCAAGGAAAAACGCGCCCGCGCGGCTAAAGCTGCTCGCGACGCCGCCGCCCGCCGCGGCTGATGCTGGCGCGAAGACCAGGCCGCCCAGCAGGAGCGCGATGCGGCTGACGCCCGCCTTCAGGCCGCCCTTGATCGCGCAGCCAAAGAGCGTGCTGCGGCTGCTCCCCCTTTGGAAGACGGTGCCGCTGCCAACGACGCCAAGGATGCCGAGGATCTCGCCTCTGCGGACGGCAACGGCGCTGAACCTCGTCTTCGCGCCGCTCTCCTTCAGCACGAGGCCGCAGCCCTCATCAACCTGCACGCCCAAGCTGTGGCCGTGCAGAACATCCGGCTGCTGGTCCCGCTTGACGTCGCCTCGATCTTCTACAGCCGCTGGCGAGAATCTTTCCTCCACATCGTCGGCCGGTACTCACTCGAGCGCCACATCCTCTCTGACGTGACTGCCCTCGACTCCTGATTGGGTTCGCATGGACTGCGTCGTGCGGACTTGGCTCTCCTGCACCATCACCGATGCTCTCGCCGAGACCGTTGTCGAGAACAGCACCCCTGCCCGCACCACTTGGCTGGCCCCTCGCAGTTCCGCGGCAACCGTGAAACTCGGGCCCTCCAACTCGACGCCACCTTCCGCAACTTCAAACAAGGCGACCTCGACATCACTGCATACTGCAGGAAACTCAAGGGCATGGCTGACTCCCTCCGTGATGGTGAGATCGTCAACGACCGCACTCTTGTGCTCAACCTTCTGCGCGGTCTCAATGGCCGTTTCGAAGCCATTGGGCTCCATCTTCGTCGCAGCCGCCCGTTTCCATCCTTCCTGCAGGCGCGCAATGATCTGTTACTTGAAGAGATCACCATGGCGGAGTCTACAGCGCCAATGCCCCCTGCAGCCACCGCCCTTGCTGCCACTGCGGGCGGCGGCCGTGCATCTACACCAGCGCCTTCTGCTCCACCTGCTGCGCCACAGCAGCGGCCGCCTGGCGTGCAGCAGCCCTCCAACTCCGGTGGGGACAAGCGTGCACGGCGTGGCAAGCGCGGCGGCTGTGGGCGTGGCAACAATGGCGGCTCCTCCAACAGCACCAGCGGCCCAGCCACCTCTCCATGGCCCAACCTGCATCAACTGTGGACTGGATCCATCAGCATGTGGCCTGGACCCCAGCCCTCGATGCTGCCGCACCCGCAGGCCTTGCTTGCTGGCGTACAGCAAGGTTCTGGAGGGCAGCAGGTGCCCCAGGCACTACTCACAGGCGCTCAGCAAGGCTGGGGGGTTCACCCCGGCATCCAGCAGTGGGCGCTACCTCCAGGCGGGATGTACAGCCCCGCCATTCCGCCACCTGGTTGGGACGCGTCCAGCCTCACCACCAATTTCTAGACCATGTCGCTTCAGCAGCCCCCATCGACCAATTGGTATTTCGACTCAGGGGCTTCCAACCACATGACGTCCGATGCTGGTATATGTACCCTTTCCTCCACATATGTCATCTCCATCACATATTGTTGTCGGTAATGGGAACCTTCTTCCCGTTGCTTCCACTGGTGCTACTAGTTTTCCACATAACCTTCATCTTAATAATGTCCTTGTTTCGCCTGGCCTCATTAAGAATCTCGTTTCTGTGGAGTTTGACCCTTTTGGCTGTTCTATGAAGGATCTTCCCTCTCAGAGAGAGAGATCATCAGGTGTGACAGCTCCGGCCCTCTCTATCCGCTGCAGTTCCTGGAGGCTGCCTCTGCTCTCCTCGCCACTACCAGTCCTTCACTTTGGCACCAGCGTCTTGGTCATCCAGGCCATGAAGTTTTCTCTCGGCTAGCAGTCATCTGCCATCTCATGTAATAATAGTGCTAGTCAAACACTATGTCATGCTTGTCAACTAGGTCGTCACACTCGTTTACCCTTTTATGCGTCGTCCTCCCGTACCACTCATCCTTTTCAGTTAATACATTGTGATCTGTGGACGTCGCCTGTTCTAGTGTTTCCGGTTGCAAGTACTATCTTGTTGTCCTCGATGATTTTTCGCATTACCTCTGGACTTTCCCGCTTCGGCTAAAGTCTGACACTTTTCCTACCCTGTCTAATTTCATTGCATGTCACCACACAGTTTGGCATCACCATTCAGGGTATCCAGTGCGAAAATGGTCGTGAATTCGACAACAATGCTTCCCGCGCCTTCTTCCAATCCCATGGCGTTCAGCTTCGGATGTCATGTCCCTACACCTCATCCCAAAATGGTAAATCCGAATGCATTATTCGTACTATCAATAATGTTGTTCATTCCCTCCTTTTTCAGGCTAGTGTCCCACCAGCCTATTGGGTTGAGGCTCTTTCCACCGCTACCCTCCTCCTTAACATTCTCCCCACAAAGACACTCAACTTCTCCACCCCCCACATGGTGCTCTACGGGTCTCCACCCTCTTATGACCACCTTCGTGTCTTTGGGTGTCGTTGCTACCCCAATCTTTCTGCCACTGCTCCCCACAAACTCGCCCCTCGGTTTTCCTTATGTGTCTTCCTCGGTTATTCCCCCATCACAAAGGCTATTGTTGCCTTGACCAGTCGTCTAACCAGATCATCATCTCCCGGCATGTGGTATTCGATGAGATATCTTTCCCATTTTCCGAGGACCCTTGCCGTCCTTCCTCCTCGGACTTCGAGTTTTTGGACTACACTGACCCTGTGATGGCACCTCCACGCCGTCATTTTTTATACCTGCAGGAACTCTCGGTGACTCCGCACAGCCACGTGCGGCTCTTGTTCCAGGGAACAGCGCCCCTTGGGTTGCTGTTGCTCCCCTGGACTTTGGTGGCCGGGTGCCCTCTATAGCTGGTCAGGTCGTGCCAGCACCGACGTCACCAGCAGCCGGCAAGGCTACACCAGGGGCTGCCCAGGCTACCACCCCGGCCAGCCAAGCTAGTGCTGCTGGCTCCTCCATTCTAGTAGTTGGTCGGCTGTCCACTCCCATGGCCAGCAGCAACTCTCCAAGCTGTCCGACTGCTGGCTGTTCGCCTCCGGCTCAGACCGGACCACCACCTGGCTTTCAGCACTCGGCTGGCCACTTCTACCATCGGCACCCACGGCCTCCTCGGCCTGACTTGGCTGTTCTGGCACCGGTCCCTCCAGTTCGGCTCACGTACAGCCGGCGTCCACGACCTGTTCCCATGCCGCCTGTCGCGTCCCCGGTGGCTGGGCTTCCTGTTCGCCTCCCTGTAGGGCGGTTCCCATGGTTCCTGTGGCTAACCAGCACGCCATGCAAACACGCGGGAAGGCCGGTTTTCAACAGCCGGTCACTCTTCAGGCTGATTCACTATCACCTATTCCGCGGACTTACCGTGCCGCGCTTGCTGATCCACATTGGCGTGCAGCTATGCAGGAGTTTTCAGCTTTGCTTTCCAACCACACTTGGGATCTCGTTCCACGCCCATCTCGATCCAATGTGGTGACTGGCAAGTGAGTGTTCAAGCACAAGTTCAAGGCAGATGGCTCTCTTGAGCGCTACAAGGCGCGTTGGGTTCTTCGTGGCTTTACTCAGCTCCCTGGCATCGACTATGATGAGACATTCAGCCCTGTTGTGAAGCCAGCAACCGTCTGGACAGTTCTGTCTTTGGCCGTCTCTCGCAAGTGGCCAGTACACCAGCTCGATGTGAAGAATGCCTTTCTTCATGGGAATCTCTCAGAGACAGTTTATTGTGCTCAGCCTTCAGGCTTTGAAGACTCCTCCCACCCAGAGTTGGTGTGTCGCCTGAATCGGTCGCTGTATGGACTCAAACAGGCGCCCCGTGCATGGTACAGTCGCTTCGCCACTTTCCTTCTTCAGTTGGGTTTTGTGGAAGCCAAGACATATACATCGCTCTTTGTATATCGGCGTGGCTCTGAGACTGCCTATCTCCTGCTGTATGTGGATGATATTGTGCTGACAGCTTCATCTTAAGATTTGCGTCACCGCATTGTTGCAGCCCTACAGCGGGAATTTGCTATGAAGGATTTAGGTGAACTCCATCATTTTCTGGGCATGCAGGTTCAGCACACTGCTTCAGGATTATTCCTGTCCCAACATCAATACATGTTGGACATCTTGGAACGTGCTGGTATGGCTGACTGCACGCCATGTACCACTCCAGGTTGATATCAACCCGAAACTCTCTGCAGATGGTGCTCCTATCTCCGATGCTACAGATTACCGCAGCCTTGCTGGCGCTCTGCAATATCTCACCTTCACACGGCCTGACATTGCATATGCAGTACAGCAAGTGTGTCTACATATGCACGACCCCCGGGAACCACATCTTGCAGCTTTGAAGCGGATTCTTCGCTATGTTCGTGGTACTTTGGACTTGGGCCTTCATATTCGTGCTTCCAGTCAGTCTGCTCTTGTGGTGTACTCAGATGCAGATTGGGCTGGTTGCCCTGACACTCGCAAGTCCACCTCAGGCTACGCGGTGTTGCTTGGCGACAACTTGGTCTCCTGGTCCTCCAAGTGCCAGAACACTGTCTCCCGCTCTAGTGCCGAAGCTGAGTACCGCGCTGTAGCTAATGCAGTTGTTGAGGCTTCCTGGTTGCGCCAGCTGCTGTCCGAATTACATACACCTCTGCCTCAGGCCACGTTGGTGTATTGTGACAACATCAGTACAGTTTACATGTCTTCCAACCCCGTTCAACATCAGCGTACCAAGCACATTGAGATTGATCTTCACTTCGTCCGAGAACGAGTGGCTCTTGGTGCTGTCCGCGTTCTTCATGGCCCGACGACGTCTCAGTACGCTGACATCTTCACCAAAGGCTTGCCTTCTTCAGTCTTCACGGAGTTTCGGTCCAGTCTCAACATCCGCCAACACGACGCTGCGACTGTGGGAGGGTGTTAGAATGTAAAAGTGTATATGCGTGTGTATATGGACCTGGGCCAGGTATAGCCGGCCGGTTCTCTGTTTTGGTTAGAGAGATATGAGATCTCAGTTTGCTCTTGTTTCTATAACCACGAGATCATCTCACCCCTATATATACATGTACATAGGTCCCTCAATCAATGAATCCACTAATTCCACGCAATCTTCATTGCTTTTAGGAGCATAATCCTTACTTTCATCGAGGGAGAGGATGACACTAGAGTTGGGGCAATTTTCTGGTTTATTTCTCACACAATGACACTAGAGTTGGGGCTACATATTTATAGGCTGCTATCCAGCCAAGCATATGCCTAGATGCTAGTCAAGATGCTGTCCTAACTGCTGTCCTAAAAGCAGTCAAGGAGATGCTAAAGTAGATGTTGTCCTAGATGCTAACTGCTGTCCTAAAGCAGTCAAGGATGCAGGGTACAAGGACCATGTGCTGCAGTGTGCTGCAGTCCCACAAAGACCAGCCAACACACAGACTTATTACTGTCAACCTCCACTGCCTCGCCGCGCACCCTGGAAGGCCTTGCAGGGCTGGTCGGACAGATCGCCTAGGACAGGCCGGCTTGAAGGCGGCCTGGACGAGTTTCCAGCCGTCGCCACGCAATCGTCACTGGGATCGCAGCCGGTTAGGTTTCCCTACGGCATGCCGCAGTACAGCGCGTCGGGAGTGCAAATCCATCTCATGCGCAGGCAACGTCACCGTCTCCGTTGCCGTCGTGGGTGCTGGGCACCGCGTCAGCGCCTGTCTACACGTTGGCCACCTCGCCAACCCCGATGTTGACCCTCACCATGGCGTCGAGCGGGCTGTTCCCACCACCGCCCACCTCCGGCATCTTCTACGGCGACGTCGACAGGAGCCTCTTCTATGGGGTGCATCTCACGTGGGGGCGTCCTTGTCCGTCGGCGGTAGCGGTCCCTTCGCCATTTTTCCGGCCGAGGACGGCACACTGGGCGCACAAGCGGCCCCCAAACTGCTCGCATTGGTTGAGCAGTTCTTCCGTGGTCAGCGCATCCTGGCCTCGGATCGCACCTGACTCGCTTCATACCACCTCCGCGGATCACCGCAAACCTAGTACTATGCACTGGAACAAGACGAGGGCATGCCAGCGTGGGAGCGCTTCCGCCAGCTGCCACGCCCAAGACCTCTCCTCTCACCAGAAGGCAGTCGTTTGTGTGTGGTTTGCCCGAGCACATCAAGGTGGACATGGACATTCGACAACCACCTAATCTTCAAACAGCGATGTACCTAGCACGGGCGTTCAAACGATGTGTGGCGGCTTTCCTTCCGGCGCCACAGCAGCGTGGCAATCGGCCTTATAGCTGCTCCAGGCTGCCACCTCTGCTACGACCACCTTAGGCGCCATCAGCGGGCCTCCCCGTGCCTTTCCAGCAGGCGTCCTCGATGCCAACCGCGGCTCCCAGCCGACCAGGTGGAACGGAGGCGCCAAGGGCTCTGTTTCAATTGTGACGAGCCCTATGTCAGTGGCCACTTTTGTCGGCGCCTATTCTACTTGGAGTCCACGGACTATCTCGACGATGAGGTCCCCACAGAGGTGGCTGTTGCACGGCGCCCCTGCTCCCGCAGCCGCTTGTGCGCTGGCCCTAGAGGTGGGGATCCCACCCACGGTCTCCCTCCACGCCATCGCTAGGGTTCGGACCGAGAACACCATGTTACTCTCGGCGACGGTCCACGGTCACCGTGTCGTCGCGCTACTCGACTCTGGCTCCACAACAAACTTCATCAACGCTGACCTCATGTGACACTTGCAGTTGACCACCGCCCCGCCACCTCACATGCGGATCCTCGTGGCTAACGGTAACCGCGTCAATTGTGAAGGCGTCACCCTAGCCATCGGCACAGAGTTCACCATTGGCTGCTTCGGCATACCCCTAGGCAAGTTTGATTTCATCTTGGGGGTGGAATTCCTCCACACGCTTGGGCCAATCCTCTAGGACATTGAGGATCTCTGCATGGCCTTCACGCGTGGCTCCCAGCGCATCCTGAGGAAGGTCCTCGGCTCCCCTCGCAACGACATTTTGGAGCCAGCTGTCCATGCTCTTACATTGTCCCTAGGACAACCGCTCCTAGACCGCCTGCTACAGCAGTTTGAGCGGGTGTTCGACGAGTCGTAGGGGCTGCCTCAGGCCCAGCCGTATGACCATCGCATCCATCTACTTCCGGGCACTGCGCCGGTTGTCATACGTCCCTACCGCTACCCCCAGCTGCACAACGACGAGCTGGACGGCAATGTGCCAAGATGCTCGCGCACGTCATCGTCCACCCCAGCATGTCCCCGTTTTCTGCCCGGTCCTCCTAGTGCGCAAGGCGGACAAGTCCTGGAGATTCTGCATCGACTATCACGCCCTCAACGCGCAGACCTCCAAGGACAAGTTCCCTATACCGGTGGTGGACGAGCTCCTCGACGAGCTACATTGCGTTTGCTTCTTCACCAAGCTAGATTTACATTCTGGCTACCACCAGGTGCGGATGCACCCGAACGACATTAGGAAGACGGTGTTCCACACCCGCTAGGGGCATGCCTTTTGGCCTCTCCAATGCCCCAGCTGCCTTCCAGACGCTGATGAACCATGCCCTCCGCCCATACCTACGCAGCTTCGTGTTGGTGTTTTTCAATGACTACTGATCTATAGCTCTTCTTGAGCGGACCACCTGTAGCACATTGACATCATCCTCAACACCTTCCGTGCCCACGCCTACACCTCAAGCACTCCCAAGTGTTCGTTTGAGGCATCTTCCGTGGCCCACGTCGGCCATGTCATCTCCGACGAGGTTGCCGTGGATGCCATAAAACCACGGCGGTTGCCTCGTGGCCTAGCCCACGCTCAGTCGGGGCCTGCGGGGCTTGGGGCTGTCCGGCTACTACCAGAAGTTCATCCGGGACTTCGGCATCATCGTGGCGCCACTCACGCATCTCTTGCGGCGAGATGCATTTGCATGGGACGATCAGGCTGAGGCAGCTTTCAGGGCGCTCTTACAACGGGCCTAGTATTCTAGATGTCGGACTTCGACAAAGGCTTCACGGTGGACAGCGACGCCTCGGGCGCGAGGTTGGCGTCGGGCCTCTCGCTTTCTTCAGTAAGCGCTTTGTTGCACGCCATCTCAAGCTGGCCGCCAACGAGCGGGAGCTTATTGGGTTTGTCCAGGCAGTGCGGCATTGGCGGCCGTACATGTGGGGCGACATTTCACTGATTGTATTGACCATTACTGCCTCAAGTACCTTCTGGACTAACGCCTCTTGATGGTGCCTCAACACCAATGGGTTAGCAAGCTCTTCGGCTTCTTCGCCGTGGAGTACCGCCCGGGCCGCCTCAACACGGTGGCAGACGCGCTGTTGCGCCGTGATGCCGAGGCCGCCCCTGGGGCGGATGGGGCAACAGCAGCGGCAGCCCTCTCCGGGCTGTCCTTTGCCTACCTCGACGACGTCTGTAGGGCAACAGTTGCCGCGTCCGATACCCAGCTCCTGCTGGAGTGCCTACACACGAGTGAGTTGGCCGCCCCGTGGCGTGAGGACGCGGTCCACCTATTGCATGGGACGCGCATCTACGTCCCCAACTTCAACGACCTCCGCCATCAAGCCCTACAACTGGCTTATAGGGCCGGTCACGAGGCAGTCCAGAAGACGCTTCACCGCCTCTGCTCCAACTTCTACGTCCCGGGCAATCGTTCCATGGTCCAGGATTGGGTGCGGACGTGCGCGACGTGCCAGCGCAATAAGACGGAGGCCCTACAGCCAGCGGGGTTGCTACAGACCCTTGAGGTTCCATCCCAGGTGTGGGCAAACATCTCCATGGTCTTCATTAAAGGGCTGCCCAAGGTCAGCGGCAAGTCGGTGATCCTCACTGTCGTCGACCGCTTCTCCAAGTACGTGCATTTTATTGCGCTCGGCGACCCTTACAAGGCTACCTCCCTTCACGGGTTCCCGCGTCCATCGTGAGCGACCGCGACCCCATGTTCACTGGCCATGTGTGGTGGGATCTTTTCAAGATGGCGGGCGTAACTCTTCGCATGAGCATGGCCTTCCATCCCTAGACTGACGGCCAATCGGAGGTGGTCAATAAGGTTATTGCAATGTACTTGCGTTGTGTTACAAGTGATCGACCAAGGGCATGGGTGGACTTGCTGACATGGGCGAAATATTGCTACAACACCTTCCACACTGCCCCTTGTGCCACGCCCTTCGAGGTGGAGTATGGCCAGCCTCCCCGGCCTCTCCTGCCATGCAGGGTAGGGACAGCGCACTTCGAGGCCGCGGACGCTCTCCTCAACAGTCGTGATGAGATCCTCGTCGAAGTCCGTCAACGGCTCATCTAGGCACAGCAGCCATCAAAATACTACGACGCCGACCATTGTGATGTGGAGTTCGAGGTGGATGCGTGGGTTTGGCTACGCCTCCATCATACGGCGCAATCCTTCGACCCGCGCGCCAAACACAAGTTGGGACCACGCTATGTCGGGCCCTTTCGCGTGCTGGAGTGCATCAGCCGCGTCGCCGCTTACAGCTTCTGGAAGGCGCCCATCTCCACGATGTCTTCCACGTCGGCCTCCTGAAGAAGCATTGTGGCGATCCCTTGGCTGCTTCAATCGTCCTGCCTCCGGCGCTGGACAGTCGCGTGCTCCCTGATAGATATATATATATAGCAAGTGTATATTAGGCAAGTCCACAATCGGTGTGATTAGCACCTGCCACAATCAGTGATTAGCACCTGCCATGTATTGCTTGTATACTCAGCCATATTGGCCATATATATATGAAGGTCACCCCCCATGTTGGGTGTGTGGTGTTTCCCAATCTCTCTACATTTCTACATGGTATCACAGACCGAGATCAAATCAGATCCCGGACCTCTTGCATCCGCCTCCTCCCTCTCCACCTCTCTCGGCGGCTAACCTCAGCAGCCGCCCATCTCAAGTTGCGCGCCACACCCTCCTCCAGCCACCGAGATGGCCACCGACGCCGCCACGGCTGCCGCCGTTGCCGCTGCTGCAGCCGCTGTTGCGGCAGCTCCTGCACAACCGCAGGCCGTCGTCATCCACCCAACACCGCTGTCCATGTGAAGACCCACATCCCGGTGATCTTGGAGATGAAAAATCCCAACTTCACCAAGTGGGCTTCGTTCTTCAAGGCCCTGTGTGGGAAATTCAATCTTCTCCCACACATCGACGGTCTGATCCTTCTCCTGCTGATCCATCGTGGGCCATTGCCGAGTGCACCGTCCACGGTTGGATCTTGAACACCGTCGATGACTCGGTCCTTGATTTGGCCATCACCGACGAGAACCAGACCGCTCGTGTGCTGTGGGAGGCCATTGAAGACCTCTTCCGTTCCAATCGCGCATCCCGGGCTATCTTCCTGCTTGAGGAGTTTCACTCCTTGAAGCAGGGCGACTCGACAATCGATGAGTAGTGCCAGCGCCTCAAGATCAACGTCGCCGCTCTTCGGGACACCGGCAAAAGCATCGAGGACACCCGGCTCGTCCTCAGCCTCCTTCGCGGCCTAAACCCGCGCTTCAGCGGCACCGCCGACGACATTGCCAACTCTGTTGTCCTGCCATCCTTCTCCAGGGCCCGCGAGATGCTCTCCCACAAAAAGCTGCGTCTCGCCAATGATGAGAAGACCACGGCGGCCTCCACCATGGTGGCCACTTCTGGCTCCACCTGCACCTCCATAGGGTGCCACTCTTTGTCTGATGTCTCCGTTGGTGCTCCTCCCAAGGGCTCCAGGGGCTGGGGCGGCAAGAAAGGCAAGGGCGGCAAGAAGCAAGGAGGTTGGCGTGGCCAGGGCAACGGTAACACCAGCAACGGCTGGCAGCAGGGCAGCAATGCCCAGGGCGGGGGCAACCGCCCCATGGGGCCATGGTTCTGCTACAACCCATTGGCCTCCTATGGCGGTGCTCCTTCAGGCCGCGGCTGGCAGCAAGGCCCCAGCCCTGGCGGCTGGCAGTAGGGCACCCGAGGCGGGCGCAACCAAGGCCTTTTGGGTGCAAACCCATAGGTTCACTTCGCTGCACCTCCGCCTCCTCCCCGATGTGGGATCAGGCTGGCCTCATCGCTGCCCTGAACCAGATGGCACTGTGGACTCCGGCGCCAACTCCCACATGCATAACACGGATGGTATACTTCTCTCTCGTCAGCCTTCCTCTATCCAATCCATCACTGTTGGCAACGGCCACCATCTTCCTGTGTCTTGCTCCGGCACATCCACATTACCTGGCAGCACCTCCTCTTTTTCACTTCGCAATGTTCTAGTTGTCCCCTCTCTAGTACGCAACTTACTTTCAGTTCACCAATTTACTCGTGACAACCATTGCACTATCGAATTTGACGCGTTCACCGTCCCTGCCACGCCACAAGCCAACATCGCCACCTCCACCAACCTCTGGCACCATCGCCTTGTTCATCCAAGAGCTGCTACCCTAGATTTGCTTAGACAAAATAATTCCATATCATGTAATAAGTCAGCCCATACTCTATGTCATTCATGTCAACTTGGCAAGCATGTGCGGTTGCCCTTTGGAAATTCTAGTTCAGTTTCATCTTTACCCTTTGGGCTTATTCACTGTGATGTTTGGACTTCCCCGGTCGCTAGTGTTTCTGGTGCGCAGTACTACCTTATCATCCTAGATGACTTCTCCCACTTTTGCTGGACCTTCCCTCTTGTCCGCAAGTCCGAGGTAGTCACTCACATCATTAATTTCTGCGCTTTTGTCCACACACAGTTCAGTCTTCCTGTCAAGGCTGTACAGGCTGATAATGGCACTGAGTTCGTTAATTATGCCCTCACCACCTTCTTTGCCTCCAACGGCATTCACCTACGACTCTCCTGCCCCTACATTTCCTCTCAAAATGGCAAGCTGAACGCATCATTCGTTCTCTGAACGATATCTACCGCACACTGCGCATCCACGCTCACATGCCGCCCAAATATTGGGCCGAGGCGCTGGCTACAGCTGATGAGGACATCCTCCACTATTACCAGCCGGCAAAGACGCAATAAAAAAAATGGGCCAAGTGGCCCAGTTGTAGTCGGACGGCGACCATGTGAGCCTCTAAATAATCCCACCTTGCTTAGCTTGGGAGGAGGAAGCCACCTTAAAAGGGATAGCCACCCTTCCCCCATCGAACTAGTCTTTTGGGGCGATTAGACCTTTTCCGGAAGGGGTGCGCGAAGTGCGATGCTAAGATTGCCGAGGCGCAACAAGAGGCCCTAGTGGCGTTGTAGCCGGATCGGTGCGTCGTAATTTCGGCTGTCGGTGTTGAGATTGCAGGATTCAGGGAATCTGGATCAGTGTGTCGGGCTTTTCATCCAACCCCGCCCATGTTGAGAGCTATTTTGAAGAAAAATTTAAACATGTGGGAGGAATGTTTGCCTCATGTGGAATTTGCTTACAATCAGGCGACACATTCTACCACTAAGGTAAGTCCTTTTCAGGTAATGTATGGTTTCAACCCTCGTGCTCCCATTGATCTTTTGCCTTTACCTACCACTGAAAGAACACATAGTGATGCCAATGCACGTGCTGAATTTATTCGTAAGTTGCATGAAACAACTAAAGAAAATATCAAAAAGATAAATGAAAAGTATAGAACTGCTGGAAGTGAAGGTAGGAAAGAAATTAAACTTGAACCGGAAGATTTAGTATGGTTATTTGAGAAAGGATAGGTTTCCAGAGCTGCGTAAGTCTAAATTAATGCCAAGAGCTGCTGGTCCTTATAAAGTTATTGAGAAAATAAATGATAATGCAAACTTGAGTTGCCACCCGAGTTCGGGGTTAGTCCTTTGAACATTGCAGATTTGACACCATACTTGGGAGAAGAAGATGAGCTCGAGTCGAGGACGACTTCGATTCAAGAGGGGGAGGATGATGAGGACATCACTCCTTCGGATACACTCAATGATCCTCCGCTGAACATTCAAGGTCCAATCACAAGAGCTCGCGCGATTAAATTAAATTCTGGTGAGCTCGTTCCAAAGTAACTCTTTATATGATTTAGAGAATAGATTACTACCTAATGATTATATTATGATTAGGAATCATGGAGAGGACCGGAAGATACATAGAGGGCTTGGAGGCGTGAAGGGCCAGCAAAGGCGCTCAAGTCAAGGTGGAGGCCCAGACCAAGTCGACTTCGAATCCATCTCGGAGTCCAGGAGCAGTCTGTACTAAATCGGACGCCCAAGATGCGTCTGGACTAAGAATTGGACGTTCTTGGACTCTAAAGAAAGATAACGAGAAGACCTTTCCAATGAGTCTTGTTGGAGGCCCAAATTCATCCGGAGTCATCGGAAATCTTCTGAACAAGTTGACGTTCAGAATCTGTCCCGACGCTGCGACGTCTAATTTTGGTCTTTGGGCCTTGTATCGTGTTGGAACCCATTAGGGGTGCGTCCAGGTGGTTTTGCACGACCTTAGACTCTTTATAATCAGTAGCCGCCGCCCAAGTTAGGGTTTGAGTTTTGCTTAAGATTATTCTGTCCATTGACAGTCACTATCTGTCGGTTGGTGGAACCCCAACTTGAGAACTTAATCATTCATTTGCAGTTTGTCCCAACTTTCTGAGCTGCGTTCTTTCGAGTTCTTGCTTGTGTTCTTCGTTTCGAAGGCACGGATTAACCTTCTTGGCGATTGGTGACACGGTTGATAACCCGAGGATTCGTGGTGCTAAGGTTGCAGGGTTCGGGTCTTTTGATCTGAAGCCGGACCGGTGTGTCGCGTTCCGCCCAAAGCGAGAGTTATCCAGAACCTAACGGAAGATCGGGAATCACGTCCCCATCAATAGCCACCTATCTCCTAAATAGGCGTCCCTGCTCAGCCATTGGCCATAGAGTTCCCTATGAGCAATTCCACCAGCAGCCCCTGACTACACCATTCTTCGTGTTTTCGGCTGCCTCTGCTATCCCAACGTCAGCCACCTATAAACACAAGCTAGCACCCCGCTCCACCGCTTGTGTCTTTCTCGGATACCCCTCTTCCCATAAGGGTTACCAGTGTCTCGACCTCACCACTAGACGGATCATAATTTCCCGTCATGTTGTCTTTGACGAGACGCAATTTCCCTTTAGTTCTGACCCCACCAGTGCGCTCCCTAGCTCTCTGGATTATCTTTTTACAAGTCCTACCGGCGCCCGGTGCTCCATCACTTCTTTGCCCGCGGCACCCCCCCTGCGGTCGCTCCGTCGCCAGCCGACGTTGAGCAGCCACAACACCGAGCTCATTTGGAGGAGCTCGCTAAGGACCCAGACAGCTTGGCCTGGTCCTTGCACCTACTCCGGCTCAGCCTGCTACGGCAGGCCCTCCACCCCTACGAGTCTACACTCGGCGGCGTGTTGGTGCTCCAGCACCAAATCCCGAGCACGCTGTGGCAGTTGCTCCGACCCCACCGCCCTCCCCACTGCCTCCTACCACGAGCCGGCCAGTGACACGCCTCCAGACGGGCTGGCTGACGAGTACAAGGCACTCATCGACAACAACACCTGGCGCCTTGTTCCCCGTCCGCCTGGCACCAACGTGGTCACCGACAAGTGGATCTTCAGGCATAAGTTCCACTTTGATGGCACCTTGGCTCGCCACAAGGCTCGCTGGGTCGTCCGCGGCTTCACCCAGCGCCAAGGCGTCAACTACGACAAGACCTTCAGCCCTGTCGTCAAGCCTACCACCATTCGAGTCGTCCTCAGCATCGCGGCCTCTTGCCAGTGGCATATCCACTAGCTGGACATGAAGAACGCCTTCCTTCACGGCATCTGAATGAGACGGTCTACTATCAGCAGCCCCTCAGCCTTGTCAACCCGGCGCGCCCTGACGCTGTCTGCCTCCTTCAGCGTTCACTCTACGGCCTCAAGCAGGCCCCTCGGGCGTGGCACCAGCGCTTCGCCACGTTCCTTCGACAGCTCGGCTTCGTCGCCTCTACCACCGACGCCTCCCTCTTCATCTTCACTGAGGTCAGTTCCACAGCCTACTTACTGTTGTATGTCCACGACATCATCCTCACTGCTTCCTCGGCTGCTCTGCTTCGACGACTCATCGACCGACTTCACTCTGAGTTCGCCATGACAAACCTTGGGGAGCTACATCACTTCCTGGGGATATCTGTCACTCGCTCCTCCGACGGTATCTTCCTCAACCAGCGGCAGTATGCTGTCGACCTTCTTCAGAAGGCAGGCATGGCCGAGTGTCACTCGACATCGACACTTGTTGACTCTCGTGCCAAGCTCTCTGCCACGGAGGGTGCTCCCGTCGCCGATCCGCCGCGTACCGAAGTCTCGTGGGCTCTCCTCAGTACTTGACGCCCACCCGCCCTGGCATATGTTGTGCAGCAGTGCCTGTTCATGCATGACCCGCATGAGCCTCACCTCGCGCTGATCAAGCGCATCCTTCGGTACGTGAAGGGTACGCTATCGGCTGGTCTTCACATTGGCGCTGGACCTGTCGACAAGCTGATTGCATACTCCGATGCTGACTGGGTAGGTTGCCCAGACTCCCGCCACTCCACATCAGGTTTCTATGTCTTCCTCGGTGACACTCTAGTGTCCTGGTCCTCCAAACGGCAAACCACGGTGTCACGATCTAGTACCGAGCTGTTGCTCATGTGGTCGCAGAATGTTGTTGGCTTCGACAACTCCTTCAGGAACTTCATATATATAGCAAGTGTATATTAGGCAAGTCCACAATCAGTGTGATTAGCACCTGCCACAACAAGTGATTAGCACCTGCCATGTATTGCTTGTATACTCACCCATATTGGCCATATATATATGAAGGTCACCCCCATGTTGGGTGTGTGGTGTTTCCCAATCTCTCTGCGTTTCTACTCCCAGCTCCAGAACGCAGCGCGCGGGCTCAGCAGTGACACGGCGTCTGGAAGGTGTTCATCAAGTGGCGTGGTTTGCCAGATGAAGACGACACCTAGGAAAACCCCGAAGAGTTCCGCAATGCCTACCCAGACTACCGGCACGAGGACGAGCTGTTTTCGCAAGAGGGAAGAGATGTTATGACCGGCATCCCTATACACAGCGAAGGCCCAACAGTGGCTAGGAGGGGCTGTAGGTGATCAAGGGGGCTAAAAGCCCATATTTATCTTATTTAGATATTATTATTATTAGAGTATTTCCTTTTATTATTAGAGAAGATATATATCCTGTAAAGACTCTTGAGAGGAATTAAACAGAAACAATCTATTGTTTCCGGCTTCCTAAGGGAGCCGAGAGAACCCCCGTGCCTGCCCTACTCTCTCGCGCGATCACGGTGCCGCCGCGCTGTATTCCTCGCATGCTCAAGCCTAAACCTCCGATCTCCCACTCATACAACCTTCGCTCGACGTCTGGTAGGACTAGGGTTCCTATCAAAGGTTCTCTTATTACCTCCTATATATATAACTTATAAAATACTACCTCCATTCCAAATTATAACATGTTTGGCTTTTCTAGAAACATTGTTTTAACTATCTAGGTGTATATCTAAGTGCATAGCAAAAGCTATGTATCTAGAAAAACCAAAGCATCTTATAATTTGTAATGGAGGGAACAGAAACAACAGAGACTGGATTTTGCCAAATGTTTGGTTAAAAAAAATGCTCAAATTTAAGGAATTATCAAAGGACAGGCATAGAATATAGTAAAAATGCACATAAACTGCAAGAACGTTAGGATCCCATTAACAATCTGTGTTATAAAAATATATCATGCAGTCTACATTAGGACATATCTACATGCCAAGAGAATGTCGAACAATAGCATCATGATAAGAAAATCAACAGAACAGCAGATAACAGAGGATAGCCTTTTCGTTTACCTCTTTAAAGCCCTTGCTGAGGAGAAAGCTTGATGCCTTCTCACATCGGATACCACCAGTGCAGTACATAGCAACTCTTGGTAGCTGTTTGGATTTGCTGGGATTAAGGGGTGCTGCTGGTTCACCAGTTCCATTATCATCTACCCCTGAACCTTGGGTGTCAGATCCAACCAATTGGAATTGATCTTCAACCCATGTAGGAAACTCTCTAAATGAGTTTGTACATGGATCAACAGCTTTCTTAAACTTTCCTATGCGTATCTCATACATGTTACGTACATCAATGACAACCTGTTACATGAATAATGTAAACAATCACACACAATGGAAAAGAAGTTCAACAATGCAAAGATAGGTGATGGAATGCTGCAGACTCTGAGATAGACGAAACACTTACGGTATCTGGATCACTTATCAAGTTATTCCAGTCTTTTGGCTTAACATATTTTCCAACCATTTTAGTTGGCATAACATCTGGGTCTCCAAAAGTCACTATCTGCAAACAGCCGAGGAGCAAATTAGCTGGAATGTTTCATCATTAAATATCCGATCACTCCACTAGCCAACCAACATGAACCATGTAGGCAAACTAACCTCCTTTTTCAATTTGACACGGACATGATCCCATCGGAATGGTGAATCTTCCCCAGCACCAACAGGGGAATGACTGGTATGTCCATGATGTATGGCCTCGTCCTCTGGCGTAACAGGTGACTGGATCATTCTCAACCCTTTTAAGCGGTCATCTTCTTGAATAAAGTTTAAAATTTTGTCCACAGCAACTGGGGTTCCACATATACTACCATTGATCCCCTCTGGTGCAAGGATAATGCCACCTGAAACACGCTGAGAAGAATCAGCCAGTAAACTGTGAGCCCAGTTTTGCAGAAATGAGATACAATATAGTGCGGTGATTGGTAGTTTCATCATCAAAATGTGAACACAAAGTCGTAGTCAGTGTTCTGATCACAGAATATTTTGTTGTTACTTATGGTCTAAGCTTTAGGGCAAAGAGAATGGAAATGGTGAGAGGATGGGTGAATATCCAAAAGGACCTAAAGTAACCAAATCACTTAGCTAACTGAATGACTTGTACTTTTCCTTAGGCAATAAACTTGGCTAGCAGCCAGCTCTATCTATGCACCAACCCCCATGTGTGGCATGGACATCTAGCCCCACAACCATATCTATTCCTCACCATATCATCGAATCGCTCCAGTTGGCTTTCAGAAGTTGGTTGACCATGTCAATGAATGAAAACTTGCCAAACAGCAGAGCAATTGGGTCAAGACAAGATCAGCAATGGAGGCATGCCAGAACTAAGAGCATCTCCAAGTGTTTGGTAAAAAAATATCCAAAAAGTTGTGTTTTAGGATGCTTCCAAAAACTATTGAAAGCCAAAAAAAAAAAAAAAAAAAAAAAAAAAAAAAAAAAAAAAAAAAAAAACCCTTACCTCTAATTAACCCTAACATAGATGGGTATACTGCCACTTTAGGCCCGATAGACCCATGACATACGCCTCTAACACTACACCCCTCATGCACAAGCAGCTAGTCCTCTAGCTGCAGCCTAACCAACTCATAACAAGAAATCGACATTGACACGAACCTAATACCTAAAAACAAGCCTTTTACATCTTGGCTTGTTTTTATTATTCTCAACAACAAATTGATTTGCATTCTTTATTTTTGTTGTATCTTCAATTGCTGGTGTACACCAGCCAGACGCATAAGCTGCACGTGGACAACCACCTAGATCCCATGGACACCATCTAGGCGGAAGGTGTTCATGTGCATGGCCACCTGGAAAAAGGCACCCTCGTGGCGGCTGGCGCTATGGTGTGCGCTCCTGCCAGTGACCCCATGCCTTCTCCCCGCCGTATGGCTGCTGGTCTGCACCGCACAGAGAAGAGAGGAGGGCTTCCAATGGAGAATGGCGAGGGGTGCACCTCCCCAATCATCACTGCTGCAGACTGAGTTCATCGCCCATTAGGTGAACGCCGCCCGCAGGTGGCACTAACATGCCCAAGATCCCCAACGTGGCAAATGAGATCGAGGTCCTCACAGCCAATCGCAAACTTGGAGGAGCTGCTATGGGGTACAGTGTTGAATCAGCTGCAGATCGTGCATCTCCAGCACTCGTCAACGCACTTGGAGGCCGCAAGCAGCAGCCTGCAGCCACACTGCCGCCGACACCTAGGGGGCACTCTCCTGCGCAATCTCCATCTTCTCGATCTGCTGCAAGGCTGCTGCTGCAGCTAGGCAATCAGCAGGGATGGCACAGAGCCACCGCTTGAACATGGTGCGCTGGAAGTTGGAACATGAAGGATGGACATGAAGCATGCAATGGAAGTTGGGACAGATCCACAGCGGAATCTAGCATGGCGATGGCTATTGTCCCATAGCCAGCCAAGCTGTAGGGGAACCCCGGCGGCATGGTGGTGGTGGTCGCCAACTGTCAGGATTCCAGGGCCTCCAAACGTGCCCAGAGAGAAGCCACCTGTTGGGTGAGGTCGGCCAGCACCTTGGCAATGGGATCTGGCGGTGGCTCATCAGAACCTGGCAATACCAGATTTTATGACGGCAGCTAGGGTTGCTAGGGCGAAAGGGGGTCAGCCAGGGGCCTTGCCCACGGCCAAACAAGAGAAGACTTTTCCTTCTAAATCTTGCTTGATTAGATTGATACATCTCGTCTCCTTAATATAGAGAGGTTTACTTGACCCCCTAAGCAAGGCTTACTTGACTCCCAAGGAAGACACCCTTATCTCTAATCAACCCTTATGAGCTATATTGCCACTCTAGGCCCCATAGGGCAATGACATACGCCTCTAACATCTGTCATGATCAGTAGTTGATCGATCTTGGGTATCATCCACGAGTGTCATCAGCACTCGGCGGTACATGTTGGCACGACATGTACGAACATTGCAAGCTGCAGGGCCCAATCCACACCATGAGATGAAATATGCAGGCACATCATATTGATTTCTGAATGTGTTTGCAGGTTCGGGAGGGCTGATCTCAACTGTCAGTAACGAGAGCCAAGATCCTCCGCAGTCAGCACCACTTGGCGTAGGGAGCGCCATTGCCATCAGCATCCTGTAGAGACCACATTCCCAATTGGGGCATGTTCTGCCACAATTGGTGGACCACACTCCACTGCTGCAAACTGGGCCTGGCGTGTTGCCTGTTCCTCCTTGCCAATGCTAAGGCACAATCGTCATGCCATCCGACGACCATGCTGCACCTCCCATGTTCTGCTATGTTCACAATCTATTTGGTGCCTTGGGAGCTGGACACCGGGATCTGAGGATATCCATTCCCTGTGCACGCAACATGGAAAAAAAATCACAGGATAGAAAAAAACCACCTGCCAAAGAGCGATTGGGAGTCCTGAGCTGCATGCCCCCTTCGGTCTTCCTAAGGCGATAAGTATTGGGAATCATATACAAACCCATTGGAGGGCACTTTTTTCCTTCCTAGCCAAAACCTGAGATTGGGAGTGTGATGAGGAGATCCAGCTCATCATGTGTTTGGAACATGAAGAGCACTCACCATCTAACACAGGTGATCATAATCATTGTCCACTTACACAAAGTCATGCCAAGAAACTACAAGAGCAGATGAATTCATTCCTAACTTCTATGCTATACTACCCAAGTGTTCTACATTGATGTTACACAGGATAACACGTGAAGATGTGGAAGACACGTAGGCTAAAGATCAAGACACAGTGCAACAAGCAAATATGTCTGAAGGGGACAGACAACCAGGCCATCTGGCAGGACCAACACAAAGAAACATTCATTACTCTTGATTCGCTAAAGCTTTGGAGATCCATAAGGACTTTCCGGAAAGCTTATCAAGTCTAGTTTTTAAAGCCACTCAGTCCGAGTACTTTGGATTTCCCATAAACGAGATCGAGTAGTTTAGTTGAGACTGCTCAGTTCTCTCGAGTCTGACAGTACCGTCACAAAGAAACTGCTATATCTCTTGACTCCCGAAGGTAATGGAGGTCAATACGTACTTGATGGAAAGCTTATCAAGGTATAGTTTCCAATGTCACCAGGTCCGAGTAGTTTGGATTTTCCACTAATGAGATCCAACTAGTCAAGGTTCAAAAAGGCGATGCCTCATCCCCGCCTAGGCATGCCTAATCGGTGGGCGACGGGGTTTCGCCTGGCCTATATGGGGGCAGGCGGACCCCAAGGCGGCCGGAGGTCGCTGGCGAGGGAGGAGCAGCCACGAGCAGAGTCAGATGGCAGGCGCGGGAGGTGACAAGCGCGAACTGAGAGCTGCGGGAGGGAGAGCAACCAGTGGCAGCAGGCACAAAGATGCAGGCGAGAAAGGGAGCGGAGCTGGCAATGGGATGGCGCAGAAGGGATGCGGGCAAGAGAGAGATGCGAGATGAGGGAGTGGAACTAGCGGCGGCGGGCACAGAAGCGATGCGAGCGAGCGAGAGAGATGTGGGAGAGGGAGAGAACATGCAGGAGAGGTTGTAGGGTGGAGAGTTGGGCCGCTACGTGGGCCTTTTTCTCTCTCTCCTTGTTTCATGCCCCTTAATATCCTATTTTTTTCCTTTTCTTAAGTATTTAGCTATCGCCTAGAAAAACGCCTAGAAACGCCTTAGGCTAGCCTAGGCTCTAAGCCGTGGGTCGTCGCCTAGAAACCGCCTGGCGTCTTGTTGAACTTTGTAACTAGTTTAGTGCAGATTGATTGATTAGAAGGTCAACAGTCTTCTCGGAAATAATATTGGTACAACTTCTCACTCGTACCATCCTGCAAAGATTCATGGTGCATGCTATAAATGGCTGGAAAGATAATCAAGTATACTTTCCAATGCAACAAAGGGCACATCATTTGGACTTCCCAAGAAAGAGTTTGGCCAGATTAGTGGAGACTACTCAAGAGGCTAACAGTCACGCGAGACCACATTGGGAATTCATCTCGTGGAGATTTTTCACATAGCCTATCCTCAGAAACTCCATTTCATTTCCACATCTAACCTAGAGATTGTCCTACTATCTCTTGTTTCTAAGCCAAAATGACTTTTAATAACTTTTTTTAAAATCTAGAAGGACCTTTTGATGAATTGATAAACCGCACGGTATTGCAGCCGAGCTGCTGAGTGTCTTACACCTTTGTTCATCCTTGTTCTTCTTGGATTTGTGAATAGATCCCTCTGGGACCCCCATGTTCGTGTTAGACTCATTGGGTCTTTTATTTGGGTTAGTCATGGATTATGGTTCTGCAGTTGATGGAGATCGAGCAGAAGTCCTCACGGTTTCGGTGCCTCTCTCCCCGCTGTTTGCTCGCATCCAACTTTTGTCAAGTACAAAGCTAGTTACCCTGCTGTTCACAGCAAGTTATATTCAGTTCGGCGACCTATTGTCGTGAAGATCGGGCAGTGAGGTTCCTTCTCAAAGTGGGTTTAGGAAACCATGGGAGTTGCTCTATACGTGATGCCTTGAACATCGAAACATGAAAGTATCTTGGATTAATAGATCAGCTAGAGGTAGCTCAAACACACACCCTGAGTGAGCTTTAGCCTTGACAACCATTACAATGAAGGCAGCGAAATGCAAAGATGGAGACACAACCAATAACCCACCCAAAAGCTTAATTCTTGGTGGTTCTTGTCATGGTAATGTTGTGCAGGAGAGCCGGCAATGTTCCCACATGGCTCTCTTCTACAACACATTATACTCTTGGGGGTGGTGGTGGTGGTGGTGGGGGGGTGGGGGGGGGCGGGTGGTTGGGGACAATCACCTTGAATAGTAGAAGCTTGGAGGGACTAGAAGGACTAACCAAACTAATCTGCATGGACATGGATAGCCCACACAAGTTTTCCTTGTTATCCTAAGCACAAGAATATTTGCATAATCTCAGCATTTTGTTTTACTTATCAAACCAGGACTTGCTGACTTCTTATTATATCAATAAACATTGAACTGTGACCAGACCCTTAGGTTGATAGCAGAGTTGCAACTACCACCAACCCACCTTGCCAGACCACCACACAGTAGGACAAAATCACATACAAACATGCATCTCTGACCATGTGAATCAAAAGGTGGAGCCATGACTTGGTAGGTGGTAGGGGATGTGTGATAACAACAGACAAGATGTAAAAAAAATGAAGCACTACATTTAGACTCCAATATAACATGGATAAGGAAGCATACCAGCAGGTGCTTACTTATACAAAAGAAACAATATCCAATTAATTTGCTTGGATGACAGAATATGTGAATTAATTTAAATCCAACTTTAGGACCATAAAAAAGATAGCAGACAAACATAATCCCATTTATGACTCAAAACATGATTTCTCAATATCAATACAGGTTTTCATGCTATGCCAAAGAAATCCATCTCTAGTCAGTGCTATGCCAAAGAAATCCATCTCTAGTCAGTGGATGCAGTTGACCCTCATCGAGTAAAAAATATTCAAAATATGTCACTCAACGGTTGCACAAAAGCTAACCCTTTTAAAAATATTCAATTCATCAAAGCAGCAAGGACAAACCATTAGAGGTTTAGATGATTGGGTATGTCAAGTTGGAAATGTACAAATTGACAGTCCAACTGAGCTTTTCCTTGTCTTTGTAAGCATTGGATCAATCATTTAGCTTTATTCAATATTGATCTGCAGCAATTTTGAGAACAAGTGCAACTTCAAGATTTTATTGGAGCAGGAAAGTAGCATACCTACGGACTGCAACGTAACTATGTAAGTTCCATTTTTAATACAAGAAAGGCTGCTGTAAAATCATTCCAATTTCAAGATGCAGGGAAAGTGACATACATGCTATTCATACCCGAGATCTCCCTCTCATGCCTCAAACAATAACATTTAGCATGATCTGTAAGAGGATCCTGACTATTTTTCTTAAGTCATCAAGGGTTAGACGGAATCCAATGCATTTAATGTAACCACAAAATTTATGTTGGAGTATCTGAGAGGACACAACAGCGATCTCCACAATGACTTCTTCCAAGTCTAGAAGTGACATAAATTTAAGTGAGTTAAGAACCTTAAAGGGAGCCTCCAACATCTCTTCGAAATTACTAAGTAACCCTAGCTAGAGTTCATAAGACTAAATTTTTTGTTAGGCCCCTATAACATTAAGTATAATGCTTGCTACAGTTAAATAAATGCTTATGAAAGATACCTGCTAGCAGTAAAGTTTTACTAAGTACAGCAAATTTTCCTTCAGCAGTTATATGCATGAGGAGCCCTTTAGACTATTGTCTCTTTTGATTCTATGTTCGTTCTAAATTTGGATAAAATAATGGAGATTCCCGTTGTGTACTCTCAAACACTCCAAGAGAAACATTGGGTTTAAAAATGCACTGGACTGTTTTTAACCTAGCTGATGACTTAAGAAAAACATGGATGTGCACTCTTATTGACAAGGTCGACTATAAGTATAAGACTGCTGTGAGAGAAGGCAGTCTCTCTCGGGAAACATGGCCCAATTTCTCTTCTTTCTTTTCACACGGGCAACAATTGGGAATAAAACAGACCATGAACATGAGTTTAAAATGTAAAAAAAAGAAAGACTTATTCTTGGAGGATAAGATAATTTTTATCTTATTTTTTGATGTTATTATGTGTTATTTACTACCTTTGGCTTTGGGAAAAGTTTTCTACTTTTGAAGTTCTTGACAAGTCCCAAGTTACGGAGATTAAGAGGTCATTAAAGAATTCTTCCTTTTAGTTCTCTTCGATGTATCGATCATGCATTCCTAAACCACATAAGCCGGGGGAGATGCGCCCCATTAGACAGCCTCATAAGGCAGACATCATTGTCATGGATACGGCTTTTGAACATCGTTTTTGATCTTTCTAACGTACTCCCATGGGTTTGTGTTTACTGAGGCAGCCCCATCCTTTTAAATCCCTGCACCACATCACTCTGGAACCCAATTCATAAGTAAGGAACTGAAGAAGGAGAAGTGAACCACTGAATCTGATAGGTCTTTCAGCTTAACTATATCCAGGCCCAAAATGGATTTTCCTACTTTTTTGGAGGGTGATAATCCAGTAGGATGGACAAGACAGTGTGAGAAATACTTTTATCTTGCTTGAGTTCCTCAGGGGATGTGGGTATCAATGGCCCCTCTTCATTGTTGTGGTAGAGCTTTTAGCTCGAAACATTAGTAGTTCCTCGCTTGGTAGGCATATAAGATGATTCGCTGGTTATGAGAAGGCTCGAAGAGGCACCATACTTCCGACTGCTCTAAACCGATGGTAAGGAACTCGATCCACCAAATGTAGAGGCATAGGTAGATTGGACCGTATTCGACTTCGCATGGACTCTGGGTAGGCAACTTACTCTCCAGGTATAACCGCGATTATGCAGGTGGTTAGCACATTCCAATTGGTTTGCTCGTATCTTTCGGTCAAGGTAGCCACTGGTTTCGTCATAGCTGATAGCCGCTTTCCGATTGATTCCTAGTCACCTCTGCTGTCGATTGGAGACTTTTTCACATTCAAAATGAAAACCCAATTCTCCATGTTTATGTTTACTTCGCGCGGGAAAAACTAGATTAGCTGCAAAGAAGACAGACGATGTACAGCCTAGTTCAGAGAGTAACGATTGAATCCAGGTTAATTCAGCAGCAGCTAGAGCAATACTCCGATATTGGTTTTCCGGGACACTCTCCATTACTGCCTAAGGTGCTGGAAAGAGGTCGAAAGTAGGCCTAGGGTGGGCCTAGCGGATTTTCTCATCCTCTGCTCGTAGCGTAGGGATCAGGGGCACAGACCAGAAGCTAGACAGAAGAATCACCTTATTTTCCTTTACTCTCTATTTGACCTTCGCTATTTGATTATTCTCTATGGTCTATGTGCTTGTAAAAGGAATAGGTTTACTTTAGCTTTTATGCTACTACGTACAGGGATATTTATGATTATGACAGGGTATTGCTTACCCTCGCTCTATAGATATAGAAAAGATATCCCTCGCTCTACCCAGGCAGGGCAGAGCTCAGTCTCTTCTTTGATTCATGGCATCACGAACAAGGGACATGAAAAGGAAAAGAAGAAATAGAATATTGGCTAATATGATGCCAATTAGTAATTTAAATATAGCTCAATTACAAGCAGCAGTTCAAGCAGCAGCTCCAGCCTTTCATACTTTTGTCTGGCCTACAACACAACACTTCCTTCTTCCCTCTTTTCACTACAACGATGTAGCCCGCAACAGGGATAATCATGGATTGGATGTTCGGCATCGAGTCCTAGTCCAGATATTGAGATTGGCATTGCCTAGCCTTTCTCAATTGATTGACTAGTTAGAAGGGTGGCATTAACAGCAATCGCAGTATACCTAGTCCCATTGATCCAGTGAAAGTAGGGATTTGTTTGAGGCTAGCCGACTTTCAATGCAAAGGAAATCACTATTGATAATGACCTACAACTTCTAGGAAAAGGAAGTTGTTTTGCTGCTTGTTGTCGCATTCGTACTATTGGACTTCCCCGGCATCCGTCAAACGAACATCAGCTAGTTGTGCTATCTTTCCTAGCTTTCCCTCGTGATACCCAGCCTGGGCAGAGCTCAGTCCATTATCAAAGTATACTCCATTCTCAAAGTCCAGGCTATGCCATTCATTCTCAAAGGGAAGGGTAGGCCATTCATTGTCACCGATAAAGGCTAGGAAAGTGTATTTTATTCATTATTCCAGGCATAGCTTGAATTTGTCTCTACCGATAGTGAAATGTAATTATCTGAATAGATAGTTCTCTTAAAAGACTAGGCAATCCATGTCATTCTTTTCCAGATTCTTCTTCTGATGATAGGAATCTTCCCTTTATTAGGTGGGTATAGCATAACAAAACAAGTACGTTATTATTTACTAAGATGGTTCCTCTGGTCGATTGCTAATGCTGAAATCACCTCTGGTTGGCTATGTGACATACCTGGCTCAATCGTACGACGAATACCACCTTCAGCGCATACGACGAATACCATCCTTTCCTTAGCGGAACAAACACTCCTATCTCCAGCCAAAGCAAGACCCGGCACACCGGGAAAAGAGGACTAAGGAGAAAGGGATGCCATACTAATAGACTGGGGCAAGCAAAGCAAGGGAAGCGTTCTCTCGATTGAAAGGTTAAGAAAAGGATGCAGATGGCATGTGGAACTACCGACATCGGGTATTACTTATTGATCGAAAGTAGGGGGTTATAACAAGCAATGATTACATACCGGGAAGGCCAGAGAGCTACCTACTCCTTACAGGGCGGCGTTTAGCCATTCCAACCCTAGAATAAATATAATAACCATATTCCATCTTCTCATCCCTTCACACTCGACTAGAGGGCGGGATTCATTCATCCAATTGATGGTGCTTTACTAAGATAAAAAAAGGGTCAGAAACCCCGTCAAATCGATTCAACTTGACAGTAGGGGCCTCTGTCTTCGAGCAAGTTCGAGTTATCGTTGGAGTACTTGGAGTACTAAGCGATTTCAGTATGGGAAGTTTACTATCGGTTCTTTCATATGCTAACTTTGCCAATGCCCTTCCTTAGCAACTACGGGGTCTTCGGCATAAGGGCATTCATGTGATATGATATTGGTCTAGTTTAGGCTGCTTGAACTTTCACTGCTTCATTGATTCATTGGCTATCGAGATAAAAGGAATCCAGGGCAGTCATCGATCACACAACCTCTTCTTGTAATGCCTCTGGAATTGCAGCTTACTCCCCTTTGAGTGATTCCTGTTGATGGAAGATAGGCTAATTTAGGGTTAGCCTAATAGCTCATCATTCCTCACTCTATTCTTTCAATTATAGTAATAAATTGGACCTATCAGATCCAATGAACTACTATATTTAGGACAAGCCCAACACTACTACTATTAGAACATGCCGGGTAGGTGGTATCTCCCAAAGTGAAAGGAAATATGACCTCATAGAAGCAGCCGCCAGGCCAGCCGGAAATTTACTAAGTCTAGTTTGAAATGACAATTCGTAAGTACAGTCACACACGTTAGACGACAATATGCTCTAGTCCTTCAATTCTAGCAATGATATCCACTGTGCTATTCAAAGGTATTTGAGTGGAATGAACTCATCTTAGCCTGGTGTCGGGGAATTGATGAAACGAGCCATTCCTTTAGGCGCAGGGGCAAGTGAAAGAGATGGACAGAGACTAGGGAGGAAGATGGAACGAAAGAGATGGAGAGAGGCGAGAGAGATTGAGTGGAGGGGTCGAATCGCAAGAAACGATTGGAGCGGATAGATCAATCGAAGACGAGATAATCGGGGATAAGGATCGAAGGAGGATAATTGCCAAACTAAAGTGAATGGTGGGATATACCTGAAAAGCCAAAAGCCTAAATCAGTTCTATTCAAAGGAAAGAAAATAATCTCTCACTTATCTTATGCTTTCCTAGCTATCAAACCGCGAACGAAAGAATTGATCTTGCTGGATTGAAGTGAAGTACATGCTTATGCCATTCACCTAGAGTTTTCTAGAAAGACTTTCCATTGATTTCAGGGCCCTATCTTGCTTATTGTTTCAGTGGGATAGGAGCACTACTTGCTTTGTCTTTACTGGCATTGCTTGAATATAGGCTCATAGAATATTCTTTCAGCATGCAAACAATCAAGTATAGTAGGTCAAGCCTGATAGTAGATAGAAAGATAAAGCAGCCTATCAAGTACTTATCTATGCCGGCAAGTAATATAGTATGAAGTAGTTTTGCGAAGAAGCTTGTTTGACAAGCTCAAATATTTTTGTGAACCCATGAAACTGAGATCTTGGATCAGCAAGTAATTTTTCCCTAAATAACTCAACCGGATGATACCAAATGACAATTACTTAATCTAAAAAGATGAAACCCATGTATTGCAACTCACAAGCACATTGATTTGACTAAATATACAAACAAACACAATAAACCACCACACTGCACCATGACAATGTCAAAGTATTTGAGATGACACAACAGTGGCCTCCATCAGAAGCGGTGGAGTATGTGCTTGGGTTGTTTCATAGGTGAGTTGGTTTGTTAGCAGCATGGTTTTTGTGGTGTTAGTGTGTGTGTTTCTCCTGTGTGTTCGAGAAAAAAAATGTACCAAGTGTAGCATTTACACTAAACCAAATGAGACTTAAGGGGGCCTCCAACTTTGAGAACTGAAACTAAGCTAGTGTGAGCTGTAATTCATAATACTATATACTTTTATTAAATGAAACAACAGTGAGAATACTATATACTTTTATTAAATGAAACAACAGTGAGAAATCATCCTAGTATCTATCTAAAGATGTGAAGTTATTCGCATCCATATCCTGCATCTCAATTTTAAAAGCTTAAAAATGATTCTACATGTGATTTAATTGGAGTTTGATAGAGGAAAAAGGGAAGATCAGACAGGCCCTTTACAAAGATCAAGAGACATTAAATAAATGCTTATGAAAATTTTTTTGTTCAATTTCAGTCTAAGTATGGCAAATGATTATTCAACTTCAAAATATTATCAGTGAGATGCAAAAGGAGCCCTTTGCATCCTACGCTTGATGGACAAAATTTTGGAGATCCTTGTTGGCTTGTTGTGTACTAACACTCCAAGAGGAAAATTGGATAGTTCTAGATGGATAACAGAAAGAGCAAGCCTAACAGGAATTTCAAAACCTCTAAGATTACATACAAACAATCCAAGTACAGCAGGACTCAAAAGACTCTTGCCATTTTATCTGGGGAAAAGCAACATCTATACATTGTCTAAATTCTACATCTTCCCTTACAAAAACATTCAGCCCCCAGCCCCTTTTGTTTGGATTTGGGATTCCAAATGTTACAATAAGCTAAGAGTTTTCTCATGGCTTCTACTCATGGATAGGCTGAACACAAGAAACATTCAAAAGAGGAAAAAACATAAGTTACAAGGGAACAACTACAACTGTATTCTCTGCACTAACAATGTGGAGGAAACTACTTTTCATTTGTTCTTCAGCTGCCCTATCAGTAAAGAGTGTTGGCAGTACTTGGGTATTCAATGGAACTATGCAAATGAATTCTTTCAGATGCTATTACTGGCGAAGCAACACTTTCAGAGCGCTTTTTATATGGAAATCTTCATCATCATAGCCTGGCAAATTTGGAAGAGAAGAAATGACGTCATCTTTGATAGAGGACATCCCTCCTTTAGTTCTTGGAAGAGGTTCATTGAGGAAGCAAAACAGCAAGCTCTGAGATTCAGTGGTACTAAACGACCAGCTTCCTCTCTTTGTATAGACTCCCGCTTAATTTCTTCTCCCTCTGTCTCACTTAGACTTATTGCTCTCTCTTCTGGTGGTTGTTTGTATAGTAGTACAGGCATCTTCTTTTTTAATAAAAAAATCTCTTACAGTGGGGAAAATGATGTATTATATTATCACTAAAAAAGGGATTTTTTGCAACACAACGGAGTTATGACTTGGGAAAAATGGATGAATAGTTTTCTTAAGCAGTTCAAATCTTTAAGTGGACATTGAAATTGAGAGCAAGTACTTCATTTCCTAGATCGCTCAATTGGAATATACTACAGCATACATATTTTAACTTAATTTTCCAAAAAGTGACACCAATGTAAATAATGCATGTATTGCAATTTGCAATTTAGAAGCATATTCATTAGAATAGATCTCCAGTCAAGTCCAGTTCTACTTCTAATTAAACCACTACAAACTACAGTCAGCTTGGTGATTGTAGCGGTAAATCAAAATTAATTGAAAATGTAGTATTGCGTGGTGTTACCTTGTCTTGTTATCCATGGCATTTTGGAGCAAATAAGCATGTGGTTTGGTATTGTTCTTCACTGTGTCATCCATGCTCTACAATCTACATAGTCACAATTATTTCTTGGACTGTCCTGTCCAAAATCATCTACCTCCCCCTGTCCACCCACCCACCCCTCCCCCTAACACACACAAAACAACTTTTTTTTTCTGGCCATGATTCTGCCTGTCTAACGTTTTCTGAAATGTTGTCACTACAGTTTTTATGTCATTCCAAAGGGAAAAAACAAGCCTGTTGAGCCTGCCTAATGTACACAAACAAATTCAAACAGAACAAATGGGTTATGCTCAGAGCTAGAATTAAGTGGTCCACCACTGTCCCATCTCTTAAACAACACCCTACAAGATAAAGGCACTTATGAATATGATCTCTCACAGCTTAACTCGAACAAGAACTTTTTGCAGCACAAGGTTATTACTGAATTGCTGTTTCTGCCTATAAAATCTTACCTGGCCTGTCCTTGTCTATATTATCACGTGCTCTTTTCTAACAGTTCAGCTTCAGAAATCTCCAAATAAAGCGATACACCATTCATAAATCGAACACATCACAGGCAACAATATCCTGACGTGAGTGAGATTTCTGTGCACTCACCAGCTCCTCGCAGAGCTCCTTAAGCGGCCGCCGGAATGCAGCATGGTCGGGGAAATCAGCGAACCTGTAGAACGACACCACCACCAGCGACGGGGACTCGCCATCCAGGACTCCGTCCCCCACTGCCACCGCAAAGTTCCTTCCCACCGGCGGTAGGGGGGCGCGCGGGACCGTGCACTCCTGCGGCATGCCGAAGCGGCGGCGCGGTACGAGATTAATCGGGGCAGAGGAGTTGGAGGATAGAGAGCGGACCGGGAGGAGGAGCCGGAGGGCGGCGCCACTCGCGGCAGCTGTGGCGGCGCGGCGGGCGGCGGCGAGTGGGGGGGAGCTGGTAGCATCTGCTCTTCGGGTGAGGGAGGCGCCCTAAAGTAGAATGGATTAACGAATTAACCAAACAACATTATAGGTCTGGCATAATAGGCTGAGAATATATTTGGACCCATTATAGGTCTGGCATAATAGGCTGAGCCGGCTTTAGCCGTTTCAGTTTAAGATATTTGATAAATGCCCATGCGATACAAAGGAAAAAACATAATACTAAAGTAATACTAGTATATTGTCCGTGCTAGCACTATAGAAATATTTGTGACAACACAAATTAAGCAACTAAAATGGTGGTGCAAATGCTTAGGTGATTTTAAAAAAAAATATTCACTTATTATATTATTATTAGAATAAAAAACATGATTCTAATAATACCCTGATACCAAATAAGGATTACTTACATGAAAAATAATGATATTGGAATACAGTAGATATATACAATTTTTAGTTTTTAACATACAATTAAAATAGTTTGGCAAACACCAAGAATTTACATGTTATAGCCTATAACTTCGGTGTTGCTTTAGATTTTACTTCGCACATGGCAGTTAAATTACACTTTGGTTGGGAGCCTTGCTCCCATTCCCCGTGCCCAGCAGCCTTTACACAATAATTTATATAGCATTAGTTGCAGAAACAAATTTTTGAAAAATATTATAATAAAAATTCCAAAAAAGTACAGGTCTTGCTTGAAATAGAACTACCGTTATATTTTAGAGTTTTACCAAAATTGTTTAGAATTTTTATAAAATGCAAAGATTAAGATTAGGTAATTCAGAGCCCACTTTCCACAGTTGAAAAGGGTATGAAAATAAATCATTTTCAGATGTTATCCATGTGTTAGAATTCGCAGCCACGTAAATAGTTAAAGATTTGTAACAATAGCATATCAACTTTGTTGGACGATGGGAAATTACTGGAGAGGATGTAGTTGAAAGGTCCTAGTTTGGTTTTGGTAATTGAGTGATAACCTAGGTGGACTAATTGTGCTATGTGAGATTTGCAGAGATTTAGTCCACAGGTACATGTGTGTGAGCAACTATGCCATGGAGGTGGAAATGGCTTGATTTGTTGCAAGGCTCACATATGTGATATTGTAGGAGCTTAATTGCATATGGAACATGACATAGAGTCATGTCACTAAGATGGAAAAGATCAAGACAAGACTTGGCTTGATGGACCGATTACAAGAGTGAAGGGCAAGTCGGAGGCTTTGAAGCCGTTGGTACCGAGTGTCGGGAGGCTTGAGCAAAGACTTTTTCACACTTGAGCCCATATGGACCGATGCAAAACCAACCAACATATAAGCGGTGAAGGGCAAGTGAGGTCAAGATCGATGAACTAATATGGTCACATGATGATATGGAGTGGATCATATCATTTGTGATTGTGTTGGTGTATGTGTTGCATCAACACTTGGAGGATTTGGAATGGAATGCGCAAGGCAAAGGTATATTTGTAGGGCATTTCATTTCACCGGTCATAGGTGTATAGAGAAGTTTATGACCGGGTTTAAGATTGATAGCTGTACTATAAAGAGGGGAAATCTTTAGGTTGCAATGGTTATCTAGTGCCACTAAGTGTGAGTCTCCTTTGCATATGTATAAGCGCTTAGTGACCTGCTGAGATGCATGAGAAAGCCCTAGAAAATTATTTGTGAAATGCTAACTAAGGTGCTAAAGTTATTTTAGCATGTTGGGAAGAGTTAGTAACTTTAAAGTGAAGAATTTGGAGAAGTTCTCGCGCTTTGGACAGAGAGGGTGAACCTGGAATTTCTCTTGGCCCTAGCTGGAATTTTGGGTTGTACGCTCAAGACAGAGAGGGTTCGCCTGGAAATTTATCCATCCCCTACACGGAATTTAGGTAGTACTTTGGCTCCCTAGATGAGATGCAATTGTAGAATACATAGATGAATACATAGAAGTGTAATAGAAGATACATGTCGTTGATTCTTTTGATCGTTGGAGTGAAAGAGCCATTGGAGGGCTTGCTTGGAAATTTTTCCTGCCCTACCTGGAATTTCCAGTTCAACTCAGATCTGAACGCCCCAACGGTTGGAGCGTGTGGTGACGGGATTTGAGGGGGCTGCAGCCCTTCCTTCTTCCTAACTCTCCCCCATTCTCACATTTGGAGAGCAAGTGAGCTAGGGTTCTTCCCTTCTCTTCCTCCTCTCCTCCTCCCATGATTTGAGCTAAAATTTCTTGGAGAGAGTGAGTGCCCTTGGTGGGTGTGGATGAGAGATTGAAGATCCACCTTCTCCCCTTCCTCTTCCTCTCATGCTTGGTGCTAATTTGAGTGAGGGATTAAGAGCCTAGTGTGTACATGTGAGGATTGCATTTGGTGGCACTAGGAAATCTTTGTGATTTAGGGATTTCTTGTTACTCTTGGTGTTTATCATCACCTAGACGGCTTGGAGGTTGTGATCTCCGTTGAAGCACGCAAAGAAGATTGTGCGGTGCTCCTGGAGAAGGATTTGTGAGGGGCTCTTGTGCTCATCCCCACGGGAGAATCGTGAAGAGCAACTATAGCAGAGTGAGACACGAAGAGTGTCAAGTGGTCCGGCCGTGTCAAGTGCTAGAGCTTGTGGTAAGCACTTGAAAGGTCCTAAATGGCTAGAGGGGGGTGAATAGCCTAATTTTAAAACTACAAAAGCACTAGAGCAAATATGTTAGTAAGACAAATGGCGAAATGCGGTTTGCTCTAGCTCTAATTGTTAGGCAAGCCACCTAATATCAATTCTAGTAAATTATAATTTCTATGGCACAGAATTGCTATGTCTCTACTTTACCACTAGTGAGCAAGAATCTTAGCTAAACAATAACTACAAAAGCTACTTCTACTCAACTAGCTACCACTAATGCTACATAAGTAAGAATAAATAAATACAAGGTAGAGAAGTGATTTTTATACCGCCGGTTGTAGAGATGATAAGCCAATCACCAAAAGAGGAATCATAAAATATATATATCAATGAAATCCAATCAATCACCGGGAGACAAGATGACACAATAATTTTTCTCCTGATGTTCACTTGCTTGCCGGCAAGCTACTCCCCATAGTTATGTCGACCAACACTTGGTGGTTCGGTTATCTAGTGCTAAGAGGTGTTGCACGAACCTCGCCCACCACGGGCACCGCAAGAACCTACCCACAAGTGAGGTAGCTCAATGACATGCGCAATCCAATAAAGTTGCCTTTTGTAATCTCCACAGGGAAGGCACAAGAACCCCTTACAAATCTTTGATTGGGGGCGGACACAATCACCAAATCCCCTCACCAATCAACCAAGCACCAACCGTCTAGGTGACGGCAATCACCAAGAGTAATAAGAAATCCACAATCACAACAATCACCTAGTGCCACAAATATGAATCACAAATGCAATGTCAAATAAACCTAGGGTTTCCCTTGATCCTCTCAAAAATAAGCCCTAGGCTTGGAGAAGGAGAGGAGAGGGAGAGGATGCTCTTGAAGCTCTCAAATCAATCACTAGGATTCAATCTCTCACTTTAATTGGAGCACAAATGCTAGAGAGTGAGAGAGAGGGGGGGAGGAGAGCTTTAGCTAAACAATAACTACAAAAGTTTCTCTATTCTTGCTTCTCGGATGCGAAAGTTCAAAAATGGGCAAGAGAGAAACCAGAGAAGGGGAGGCGCATGGAATATATACCGGGAGATAAGATGCCAACTACCACTTGCTCTCGGCCTACCAACACTTGGCGGCGGGGCGGGGGCCACCAGCGGGGCCCCCACAAGTGAGGTAGCGCAATGACGCTCCAAGCAATCTCCGGGAAGGCGGCAAAATCTTTGATTGAGAGCGGTGGCCTCCCTCGAACTTCTATGACGCTAATAAGAAATCCACAATCACAACAATCACCTAGTGCCACAAATGACTCACAAATGCAATGAACCTTTGCTTCCTTCCACGCCCTAGAAGTCAGCGAGCATGAGCACCTCGGCCACCCGACATAAATGCTAGAGGCGGGGAGGAGGCCGAAGAGTCGTCCGGCCGGCCCACGCGGATGAGCAAAAAAGGCGGCCCAGCACCTCGGCCACCCTTCCGAAGCACCCCTGCCTCTTCCCTTTTTCTATTTACTTAAAAAGAACGCCAGATCAGGAGATGCAAAGATACTCTTGTCAACACACATGCATGCTTACAATTATTTAAAGGCTATTCAGCATGCACGATTTGCATAAAAAGATGGACCAATGGCAAGGCTCTATTTTAAATTCAGTTTAAAGCACGCAGCCAAATTGGCCCTCTTCCTCTTTTTTTTTTTATTTCAAAGAGGACAGCAGCAGCTCTGCACTCACTATCCATAAAAGAAGCAGCAGCAAGGCATGCACTCCAGACCTGCTCCTTTTTAATTTTCTAATTAATTCTTTCAAATTGCTAGCACCAAATAATTCCAAACTAATTTAGCATAGAGACTTGCTTTTCACAAAGAAATTTCTTGGAGCTTTCTCATGCATCTCACCATGTCACTAAACGATAAGTATATGCAAAATGAGATTCACACTTAGTGGCACTAGATAACCATTGCAATTAAAGATTTTCCCTCTTTATAGTACGGTTATCTATCCTAAATCCGATCACGCACTCTATTGTGTCTTGACCGGCAAAACAAAATAGCTCCTATCAAAATATACCTTTGCCTTGACCCCATTTTGTTTCTCTCTTCTTTTCCAAATGTGGAGCTCATAATCATCACCATCCATCATCTAGCTCCATCAGTTGGTGTGTACCAATCTATCTTGCAAATCACTTATGACAAAGATTAGTACACATAGGTTTCATCAATTACCAAAACCAAACTAGAGCTTTCAATCTCCCCCTCTTTGGTAATTGATGATAACCTTTCACAAAGATAAATATTCAATTAAGATTTGAACTTGTGTTACTTGTCCAAGCAATTTGATCATGAATAAAAATTGGACAATCACCACAAATTCGATTTTGATAGTACTAGCTCCCCCTACATCTGGCTTGAAGCGGTCACATAGAGTAAGCTTCCAATCATAGACCGATATAATTTTTGATCCACCATATTGCCACTAGCACCACTATCCAAATGACCATTTGTCCCCATAGGTGTGCTAATAGACTTTGCATCTTATAACCTAAACTTCTTTATCATGTCTCTTATGTACTTGTCTTGACTAACAAATGTGCCATCCTTCATTTGTTTGATTTGAAGACCAAGGAAGTAACTAAGTTCACCAATCATAGACATCTCAAATTCATTAGCCATTATTTTTCCAAACTCCTCACAAAAATCTTGGTTGGTTGATCCAAAAATAATATCATCAATATATATTTGCAACATAAACAAGTCTTTACCAATCTTCTTGCTGAAGAGAGTGGTGTCAACTTTACCCATCTTGAACCCTTTAGAGAGTAGAAAATCCCTTAATCTCTCATACCATGCTCTAGGTGCTTGCTTCAAGCCATACAATGCGTTCTTTAACTTATAAACATGGTTAGGCTTCTTATCATCTTCAAAACCGGGTGGTTGTTCAACATAAACTAATTCATTGATGTAGCCATTAAGAAATGCACTCTTCACATCCATTTGATATAACTTGATGTTGTGGGCACAAGCATAAGCTAATAGGATTCTAATTGCTTCTAGTCTTGTAACCGGTGCATACGTTTCTCCAAACTCAAGACCCTCTACTTGAGTGTAACCTTGAGCCACTAGTCTTGCCTTGTTTCTCACCACCATGCCATCTTGATCTTTCTTATTTCTAAAGACCCATTTTGTACCAATCACATTATAGTTCTTTGGTCTTTCAACAAGTTCCCATACTTGGTTGCGGGTGAAGTTGTTTAGTTCTTCATGCATAGCATTAACCCAATCAATATCCATCAAAGCTTCTTCAATCTTGGTTGGTTCAAATGATGATACAAATGAATAATGTTCACAGAAAGATGCTAATCTTGATCTTGTTTGCACACCACTTTGAATACCTCCAATGATTTGATCTAAAGGATGGTCTCTTGCAATATTAGATGGTTGGAGCACTTGAACTTGATGGCTTATACTAGGTTGATCATTTGATTTGTTCTCATGAGATGAACTAGGCACATGCTGATTTTGTACTTGAGAGCTACTAGCTTGCACAATAGGAGTGGATTGCACTTGATCTTTATCATCTTGATCATCAATAACTCTAGGCCGAATATCACCAATGTCCATATTCTTCATTGCATCAACTAATTGAGATCCTCTCACATCATCTAGATTCTCTTCTTCATCTTGAGAGCTATTGGTTTCATCAAATTCAACATCATGAACTTCTTCAAGAGTACCACTAGCCAAGTTTCAAACTCTATATGCTTTGCTTGTAGTTGAATAACCAAGTAAGAACCTTTCATCACATTTCTTATCAAATTTTCCCAATCTAGTGCCTTTCTTCAATATATAGCATTTGTAACCAAACACTCTAAAATATGTAATGTTGGGCTTTCTTCCATTCAATAGCTCATATGGTGTCTTCTCTAACATAGGATGACAATAGAGTCGGTTGATATAATAGCATGCCGTATTGATAGCTTCGGCTCAAAATGATTGACTTACATTGTATTCGCTAAGCATAGACCTTGCCATATCAATGAGTGTTCTATATTTGCTCTCAACAAGGCCATTTGATTGTGGAGTGTACTTGGCTGAGAATTGATGTTTGATTCCAAGATCATCACAAAGCTCATCAACTCTAGTATTTCTAAATTCACTTCCATTGTCACTTCTTACTTTCTTGATGGTTGTTTCAAACTCATTGTGTATTCTCTTGACAAATGATTTGAAAGTTGCAAACACATCAATCTTATCAACTAAAAAGAAGACCCATGTATATCTTGTGAAATCATCCACTATAACAAAGCCATATTTATTTCCACCAATGCTAGTGTATATTGTTGGCCCAAGATCACATAATTGAGCAACTGATAGCAAATTGAAGTTCAAGCTCTCTACTAGCAACACATTTGATATGCTCATGTCATTGGATATAGCAATCTTACCAAGCCCCTTAACTTTGACTTTGCCATTATCACTAAAAGTAATACTATCAATATCATTGCCACTTGAATCAATAGAATTAAACATTCTTGAATCACCGGTCATATGTTGAGTGCATCCACTATCAAGAACCCAATGCCTTCCTCCGACTTTATAATTTACCTACAAGACAAATTAATGTTTCTTAGGTACCCATACTTGCTTGGGTCCTTGTAGGTTAGTGACTAAGCTCTTTGGCACCCAAATAGCTTTCTTCTTTGAGCCCACAATTGGTGTACCAATAAACTTAGCATGCACACCCTTCTCACCCTTGGTAAGTAAATAACAAGAATCAAAGCATATGGAAGATACATTAGTATTTTTCTTGTTCTTGTTTATTTTCTTGCAATTATGCTCTAGGTGCCCAACTTGCTTGCATCTATTGCAAAACCGACCATTGCTCTTCATAAAGCTAGGCTTGTGAGTTGCAAAGGCCGCCTTGCCTTTCTTGAGGGTATAGCCCAATCCCTCTTTATTGAGAGAAAATCTTTAGCTACCCAAGCACTTTAGCAAGCGAGCCTCACCACCATAGGCCTTGCCTAAGGTATGAGTGAGCTCATCCACCTTTCTTTTGAGAGTCTCATTCTCAACCATTAATGAGGCATCACAAGTGAAACCATCACTAGTAGTGGAGATAGAGTTAGTGTTGGTGGTGGTGGATGAAGAGCTGCAAGAAGGATTAGTTGGTGACACAATAATAGGTTGATAAAAGGATTCATCAAGTATATCACAAGTTGAGCCAATATCACAAGTTACAACAACCTTTTCCTTACTTTGTTTTAGAAGCAAGGAGTGAGCTTTTTCAAGCTTTGTATGAGCCTTAGTAAGGTCCTCATGGTCTTCCTTTAGACTCTCATGAGAAGCAATTAGCTCACTAAGGGATTGTTCAAGAGCTTTCACCTTCTTGAGCAATTCCTTACACTTCTTGGATTTAGAACTAAGTAGTGAATCGGCTTGCTCTAACATGTCCATAAGTTGTTCTACGGATGGTTCAATTTCATTATCACTATCACTATCATTTTCACTATCATCATCACTGTAACACCTCAAGTGTTTAGCATGCATTAGGCCAATAATTAATTAACTTGATCATCATTAAGCATGGCATAAGCATCATCAAGCATAAACCCTAATTTTTGCATTGTCATTTCATGTGCTTGCAATTTAAATTTATGCTTGTTGTTAATTGTTTGATTAGTTAATTAATTATCTTGCAAATGCTTGATCAAGTTTGGAATCCATTGCCCAGCATTTTGAAATATTTTGTCAAATTTTATTGCAAAAGTTTTGGAGCAATTTGGAGCAAAAAGAAATTTAAATGGAAAATCCCTTTTCAAGCCTAAATTTCAAAATGAATTTATAGTTCAAAATTTATTTAGAATTTGGACTTGAGCCTTAAATGAAAGTTGTTCATCTCAATTTTCTCTACAACTTTTATTTTGGGCACATCTCATGAAAATGCTTTTAAATTTGTCAAATGGTTGCATTTTGGTTCAGATTTAAATTTCAAAAAAAAAAGGAAAAAACTTACCGCGAACGAGCAGGCGATTTCGCCCCACGGCCCGCGGCCCACGCCCGCCCGCACGCGTGCAGCCGCGCCCGCGTCGTGGCCGACCGGCGTCGTCGGCTGCGGTCGCCACGCCGCCGCCGTCGCTGCCAAGCCGCCAGGCCGCGTGGCCGGCGATACTGGCGGGGGCCCCACCACGGCCGGCCCGCGCCCGAAATGGAAACCCACACCCCTCTCTCTCGCCCACACTCGCTCACTCGCTCGGCCTCGCTCGCTCTCGCGCTCCCTACCTCTCCACTCCGCCGGAAGCGCACGCGCAAGCAGCGGCAGCTGCCGCCGCCGCCGTTCCGCCCGCCGCCGAGCACGCGCGACGGCACGCCGACGCGCGCACCACCTCCGCCTTCGCCCGCTCCACCTCGCTGCACCACTAGCCGCAGCCGTCCGACCGCCGGCAGGGCCGCACGGCCACCTCCGTCGCCAACGCCATGGCGGGAGCCTGGCAAGCTCCGCGCCGCCGCGTTCCGGCCACCCCACGCCGCTGCTCTCCCTCTCCGCGCCCACGTGAGTCATCGGAGCTCGAATCGAACTCCGGTGAGCTCTATAGGGCCGATTAGGGCCCTGTCTCCCACGCCACCGCACTCGCCGCCACTCATCGCGCCGCCGCGGCCACCATGCATGCGACCGGGGCTGCGGGTTGCCCAATCGGGCAACCAACCCCTCGGTTGGCACCGCCGTGAGCTCGCGGAGCTCGCGCGACTCACCGCACCACGCCACCGCCGGGATGGTCGCCGGCATGGCCATGCAGGGCCGCCAAGCCGCCGCTCGTCGCCGGCATGATTCCGGCCGTCTCACGCGCAACCGACACCACCCCGATGCGCTCGTCGAGGGGAGCGCGTCGGTGCTATCCTCGCCGCCGGGCGAGCCTCGCCCGTCGGCGAAAGCCGGCCGGCGCCGCCACGTGGTCGGGCCGATCGACCGGGTGGGGGGTCGGTTTGACCCCGGGGCCAGCGTGTCAATGCGACCCACGGTCCACTGGACCGGGTGCATCTAGCCTTTAGGGTTTCGGTTTTTGTTTTATTCTTTTCCGAAAAATAGTTTAAATGCTTTTAAATTCATATCTAGTGCATATGTGATCCAAAATTGGTGATTCTTGTTTTGTTGGGTTCCTGGTAGATAGATCTATCTAAGAAAAATATGAGATGCAATTTTTGTGACACTTTACTGTGTATATTTAATTAATTGCTTAAAAGGCTGAAATCTGGTTAAATGCATAGTAAATTGTAGATTGCTCTGAAAAATATGATTCTTGTTTTGTTAGACTTGTTGTGTGATGTAGTTTCTGGGAAAAATATGTATCATGCAGTCCCTGTATAAAAATATTGAAATATGATTTAAATTCAATTCTAGGCTTATTCTTGAATGATTTTTAATAAATTAATTATGAGGAATTATGCCTTGGTAATTTTTTATGACAGATCTTGTGCTAAGAAGTTCTAGAGAAAAATATGAAATCTGTTGTTTGACACTTTTCACAGTACAAAGTTGTTAAATATGCATTTCTGTCCTGCTGCTTCATCTTTTTGTGTAGACTGTTGTACTTGATGAAATGTGATAAAAATTTTATCATGGCTCTGTTATGTCATAATGTAGCTCCTATAATTTTTGTAGATTTTCTGGACTGTTTAGACAGAGGTCACAGTTCGAGCCTATTATTTCACATGAAATGATAAGCCCTTGAATTAAATGATTTAATGGGTTTTATATTACTTCTTGTGCACTTTTAATTATGTTATGCTTGCTGGTCATGTAATGCAGTACCATAACTGAAATGTGATGATTTGGCTATAAGTAGTGGTACTTCTCTTTATTCATGTGATGTGTGTATGTGCGTGTGCCTAGACACACCACTCTTCTTTATGCACTTCTCTAAGTGTTTAGAGAAGAGATATGTACTTACACAGTAAAATGAAATATTAATCATCTCCATCCATGAGCATCATATGTTGTGCATTCGCCCTGCTTACGCATGTGCATCGCATTATACAGGTTCACAGGAGGACCCCTAGTTTTCGGAGATCGAGGAGAGTCATCAGGAGGAGCCCCAACAGGAGGTTTCACCAGAAGGAGACGAGGAAGATCAACCCGAGTGTCCGAATCACCGCGCAGCTGACTTCGAGCAAGGCAAGCACCGGAGCATCTACTTACCTATGCTTTTTAAGAGTCTAATTATGCTTTATGATTGTTGCATTAAGTATAGGAGTTGTGTGACACCATTGATGTATTATATCCTTGCTTTACCATTGATTATCCCACCTTGATACACCCTGTTAGTCTAGGGCGAGTAAACTGCTTAGCTTGCTTAGACGGTAGAAGTCGGGTGATTTCCTGTCATCCGCGAGATAGGTGGTTACTTATGATTGATGGAAAAGCTTATGTTGATATCATCTGGTTGATGGTTATGGTTATGATAAATGGAGACCGGACGGAGTCTTGTGGGGTTGCTGAACCATAGTGATTCCGTCTGTGTCGATTAAGGACCGTACCGTTGTTGTACCGCAAGTCACCGCGAAGCCTAACACTATCCAGGCCGGTTCTTGACCCGTTCGCACCGTACTGGAGATGGATGGGGGACCACAGGGGCGCGAAGAGTAAGTCCTGTAACAGAACCGACCAATTTATAAAAGCATAAGTGAAAAAATCACTCGCTAAGCAAGCAATTGTCACACTTAAGCCATTATAAACCCGGTAGTCCGGAAATCTCGAAGGATTTCAAACCAAACATCATCAACCAAGATCGTACAAGTTTAGCGTCACCATTCGCACGTTACAACATTTCACAAATAGTTCGACAACATCAGAGTACGGAAATAAAGTTATTACAAACCAAGTTCTTCAAATCCAAGTAGCGGAAACAAGATAGTTTTAAAGCTCAACCCACACACACAAACTTAAGTTTAATACAGTGCCAGCTCGATAGCCAATCCACAAAAGAAAGTGGGGAGAATATTAAGAACGACCATGCCCTTGGTACTTTAATCCACTGGGTAAAAGCAGGTCTCACAATACCCGTGGTAGGTATGGCCATCTGCACAAACAACAAGCAGGAAAAATCCTAAGTACGAGAAGGTACTCAGCTAGACTTACCCGTCTGACTCAAAATAAAAGACTCCAAGGAGTATGACAGGCTTTATGAGGGGATAGCTTGACTCTTTTGCATAAAGGCGATAGTATTATTTAAAGTGACAGCTCAGCTTAAACATTCCTAATTATGCTAGGTGAGCACCTATACTATACATCATTATAGTATATTAGTCATGATTAAGCAAGCAAGTAGTAACCATAAGCATAATCATTAGCTTAACTCATCATCATCATTAATCACATTCTATAATCATTACTACGATGGTGCAGCTCAAGTCAAGTGTTCACTGTCCAGGAACGATGGCGATTCGAATCGATTACTACTGAGCTCAGGGGGTATTCCTCATACAAACCACACTCACCCATCGGTGAGCTACAGATCACCGTGGCACATATCCCGAAAAAACAATTACGCGGACTCGCACGGAACCACCGTACCTAGGGACCGCCCAACTGCCTTAGCCAGCCATGCTGGACCTCGGACTTATTCTTCGCGCCCCTGTGGTCCCCCATCCATCTCCAGTACGGTGCGAACGGGTCGAGAATCGGCCTGGATAGTGTTAGGCTTCACGGTCGGAAGTGCTTATCCGGCCAGCTAAGTATGAGGCATGCGTTCAACATGACTTGGGGTACATCAACGGTACGGTCCTTAATCGACACAGACGGAATCACTATGGTCCAACAACCCCACAAGACTCCGTCCGGTCTCCATTTATCATAACCAAACCATCAACCAGATGATATCAACATAAGCTTTCCATCAATCACAAAGAACCACCTATACTCGCGGATGACAGGAAATCACCCGACTTCTATCGTCTAAGCAAGCTAAGCATATTACTCGCCCTAGACTAGCAGGGTGTATCAAGGTGGGATAATTCAATGGTAAAGCAAGGATATAATGCATCAACGGTTGCACACAACTCCTATACTTAATGCAACAATCATAAAGCATAATTAGACTATTAGAAAGCATAGGTAAGTAGATGCTCCGGTGCTTGCCTCGTTCGAAGTCACTCGCCCTGTGATCGGGACACTCCGGTAGGTCTTCCTCTTCTCCTTCTGGTGGAACCTCCTGTTGGGGCTCCTCTTGATGATTCTCCTCGATCTCCGAAAACTGGAGGTCCTCCTGCGAACCTGTAAGATGCGATGCACATGCATAAGTATGACGAATGCACAACATGTGATGCTCATGGATGAAGATAATTAACAGATCTTTTGACAGAATAGGTGCATATCTCTTCTCTACTAACAACTTAACTCATTACTGAGTACGTGCAAATCTCTTCTCTAAACACTTAGAGAAGTGCATAAAGAAGAGTGGTGTGTGTATAGGCACACACACATATGCACATCCCATGAATAAAGAGAAATACCACTACTCATAGCCAAACATCATATTTTAGTTATGGTACTGCACTACATGACCAGCAAGCATAACATAATTAAAAGTGCACAAGAATTAATATAGAACTCATTAAATCATTTAATTCAAGGCTTATCATTTCATGTGAAATAATAGGCTTAAACTGTAACCTCTATCTAAATAGCCCAGAAAATTCTACAAAAATTACAGGAGCTACTTCATGCTATAACAAGGCCATGATAAAATTTTCATTACATTTCATCAAATACAACAGCATACACAAAAAGATAAAGCAGCAGGACAGAAATGCACATTTTATAACTTTGTACTGTGAAAGTATCAAACAATAGATTTCCTATTTTTAACTAGAACTCCTTAGCACAAGAGCAGTCATCAAAAATAACCAAGGCAGAATTCCTCATAATTTATTTACTAAAATTCATACAAGAAAACAGCCAAAAATGCATTTAATTCACATCTCAATATTTTTACATAGAAACTGCATGGTTCATATTTTTCCCAGAAACTACATCACACAACAAGTCTAACAAAATAAGAATCACATTTTTCTGAGCTATATTTTATTTACTATGCATTTACTCAGTTTTTAGCATTTTTAGCAATTAAGTAATTCTATACAGAAAAGTATCACAAAAATTGCACCACATATTTTTCTTAGATAGATTCATCTACCAGGAATCCAACAAAATAAGAATCATCAATTTTGGACTCCATTTGTACCAGCAATAAATTGAAAAGCATTTAAACTGATTTCTGGAAAACAAATAAAAAGAAAAGGGGGAAACCCTGGCGGTCCATGGACTCGGTCCAGTGGACCAGAGCCACAGACACGCTGGCCCCCGGCGTCCATGGTCCCACCGGCCGCTTGGCCGAGCGGGGGCGGTACACGTGGGGCGAGAGCTCGCCGGGCGGTGAGCTTGCCGGCCAACCGAGGGCACCGGCGTGCTCCTCACGCCGAGGCGCATGCGGTGACGTGTTTGGCGCGGCCGCCGCCGGAACCCTAGCTACGGCGGCGGCGGTGATGGCGGCACGGCGGCTCGGGCGCGGAGGCGCGGTGGCCGTCTCCGGCACGGCTGGCCCCCGGTGAGGAGTGCACCGCGTGTGCGAGTGCGAGCGGCTAGACCTAGGGTTTGGGTGGCGGATTGGGTGCCGGAGCGCCCGACCGCTGCATGGCGGCACTGGCGGGGAGAACTCCGTGAGCTCCCCCGTGCGGCGGTGGGTAGGCGCGCATTGCCCCGATTGAGTGCGCTGGCCGTCGATTCGGGCGTGGCGCTACGGCGTCGTCAGAGAGAAAGGGAGGGAGCCAGGTGTGGCGGCCACCCCGAGCTCCGACGAGCCCGCCATGGCGCGACGGCGGCCGGCTACGCTCGCGGCTTACCAGCGAGCGACGGCGGTGCTAGGCAAAGCAGTGAGGTGGAGCGGGTGAAGGCGGAGCGGTGTGCCGGCGCTGGCTCGACGGCGGCAGTAACGGCGGGAGAGTCAGCGGGCGGCGGCAATGGCGAGCCGCGCGCGCTTCTTCTTGTGCGAGGTGGAGCGGAGAGCGAGCGAGGCAGAGGCGAAGCGTGGCGAAATGGAATGCCGGGCGTTCCACTTCGGCGAGGGCGGGTGAAGCGCCCAGCCGGTGGGGCCCGGCCGCCAAAGCTACGGCCACGCAGGCGCGGCGGCCAGCGCGACGGCGAAGCGCGTGGCGCTCCGGCCTGTGGCCGGTCGGCCACGACGCTGGCGGGCGCTGCGCTGGGCGCTGACGCTGGTGGGCCGTCGCGGGCGAAATCGGCCGCTGCTTCGCGGTGAGTTTTTCCTTTTTTTTTTTGAAATTTTGAATCAAATCTAAACTGAACAAAATGTCTCTTTTTGACCCATTTTAAAGCATTTTCAGGGAAAGTGCCAAAAATAAAAGTTGTAGAACTTTTTGAAATGAACAACTTTTATTTAAGGCTCAACTCAAAATTCCTAATAAATTTTGAACTACAAATTTATTTTGAATTTAGGCTTAAAAAGGAAATTTTCTAATTCAATTTCTTTTGCTCCAAAATCCTCCAAAACTTTTGCAATAATTTTTGTTAAAACTTTTCAAATTGTTGGGCAAGGGATTCCAAACTTGATCATGTCATTGGCAAGGTAATTAATTAACTAATTTAAACTACCAACAATCAAGCAAGCAATTTAAATGCAACACATGAAATTATGAATGCATTTTAAGGTTTGATGCTTGATGATGCTTATGTTATGCTTAATGAAGATTAAATTTAATTAATTACTAGCCTAATGCATGCTAAACACTTGAGGTGTTACAAGTTCGAGGTCCAGCATGGCTGGCTAAGGCAGTCGGGCGGTCCCTGGGTACGGTGGTTCCTCAGGCGAGTCCGCGTAATTGTTTTTCCCGGATATGTGCCACGGTGATCTGTAGCTCACCGACGGGTGAGTGTGATTTGTGTGAGGAATACCCCCTGAGCTCAGTAGTAATCGATTCAAATCGCCATCGTTCCCGGACAAAGTGAACACCTTGACTTGAGCCGCAAAGATCGTAGTAATGATTATGGAATTTGGTTAATGATGATGATGGGTTAAGCTAATGATTATGATTATGGTTACTACTTGCTTGCTTAATCATGAATAATATACTATAATGATGCTTAGTATAGGTGCTCATCTAGCATAAATAGGAATGATTAAGCTGAGCTATCACTTTAAAAGTTACTACCGCTTTTATGCAAAAAGAGTCAAGCTATCCCCTGATAAAGCCTGTCATAATCCTTGGAGTCTTTTATTTTGAGTTAGATGGGTAAGTCTAGCTGAGTACCTTCTCGTACTCAGGGTTTTTCCGCTTGTTGTTTGTGCAGATGGCCATACCTACCACGGGTATTGTGAGACCTGCTTATATCCAGTTGATTAAAGTACCAAGGGCATGGTCGTTCTTAATATTCTCCCCACTTGCTTTTGTGGATTGGCTATCGAGCTGGCACTGTATTAAACTTAAGTTTGTGTGTGTGGGTTGAGCTTACAAAACTACTTTGCTTTCACTATTCGGATTTGAAGAACTTGGTTTGTAATAACTTTATTTCCGCACTCTGATGTTGTCAAACTATTTGTGAAATGTTGTGACGTGCGAATGGTGACGCTAAACTTGTACGATCTTGGTTGATGATGTTTGGTTTGAAATCCTTTGAGATTTCTGGACTACCGGGTTTATAATGGCTTAAGTGTGACAATTACTTGCTTAGCGAGTGATTTTTCACTTATGCTTTTATAAATTGGTCGGTTCTCATTACAGTACCGCATCGAGCAAGGTTTAGCGGTTACTGTTCACATGTCTATTAAAATAAAAGAATTTGCTTTCAAAACCAGATTTCAACTTATAGATCTATGAGTCTTTTGAGAAAAAAATCTCGTTTGCCAAATTAAGAGTGTGCCAGTGGTCATATCCTTTATGCCCAAATAAGGACTCTAGATGGCTATTTAAGTACTAACTTGGGGGCTTGCATCATATTTGTTTTCACTGTTGTCCATACAGCAAGGTAATTGTATGGGTTCCATTCGCTTGAATGGTAATATGTGGTTCAAAATGCCTCTACGCCTCGGTAAGTGGGAGTTGGGAGAGCATGGTTGTCCAACCGGCAATCTAGGGGAGTGCTAGTGTGACACCGGAAGTACTTGCATGTCAAAACCATGTACTTACCAAGGTGTTTAATTATGGGTTGTGCCGTCTGTTGAGACGATGCCGTCATGTGGACGAGGATCGGGTAGTTGTACTACATGTGAGTGTATTGGGAATGCACGTATGTGTGAGTATTTAATCTTTATATTTCTGCAATGCATTTATTCATACTGTTGGGATGGGCTGAAGTGGATTTTCTGCAGGTACATAACAGCGCTTTGTGTAGAACGACTAGTTACGCTATGAGAGAACGTTGTATGCCACCGTATATCCGCTAGAATTATTTTTGCTAAGTTTGTGAGAACGTAAGATACGTGCATACATCATGTTTATTCCTCTCATGCCATTGCATTTACCTTTCCTTATAAATTGATTACTTCTGTTAATTAAAATTGGTTAATCAATAACTTGTCTCACCCGGGATAAATTTCTGACAGATGGCTCGCACAAAGCAAACCGCACGCAAGTCCACTGGGGATAGGGCACCCCGTCGTTAGCTTGCACCTCGCACTGTGATCAGGGAGGATCACTTTCTAGAGGAGTTTGGCATGGCCACACTTCTCTGGAGGGTGCTTGCACACGCAGGGTATACGGAGGAGCAGCGACCCGTATACTCCTGGGCTACAGAGGAGCCGAGCAGCGGCGATGACTTGGTTGCTATGGAGATCACCGTTCCCCCACTCCATGAGGATTCTGGGTGGGAAGGATGGCGTATCCGGGCCTCTGGTGTCACTGCACAGGATGGGGCTAGTAGAGCCGCATTCTATGTCCTTCGCTCGATCATGGAGCGCTTTCCTCTGAGCCTAACACAGGCCTTGGCAGGGACTTTTCCTAGGGATGATCCCTTGACACTTTGTTTGGGGAGCAGATCCCCCGAAAGCAGGCACGCCGGCCGGGATTGATGAGATTGATGGCAAAGAACAATGCAGGCGATGAGCGCAATGTATGCCATGATGCGGGCATACGATGCTACTAAGGCAACCATGTACAAGCTGAATGACTGTAACAAGACCTTGTGGAAGAAGGAGAAGGAAATGAAGAAGAGACACTCGGACCAAGTCCGAGAGCTGAGGCAGCAGATGGACCTTATCATAGCTACCAGGGACGAGGCTGAGGCCAATGAGAGGGAGGCCAACAGGGGTGATCGGCCGACCACACGCACGCCGCTTGCACGCCACGAGCAAAGATGAGAGGAGCAAATGACAGGGATGATGGCATAGTTGGTTCTGAGAGAGGAATGAAGTCCTGAACGACTCCCACCACCGGGGCACCGGCTCTTTGACCGTGAGCGCACATCGACCACCGCATGAGGACTACCACGTCTTTGTACAACCGGATGCACCCTCACCACGAGCCTGGAGCTGCTGAGCTGGAGCCTGGAGTCATCGACGCCGATGGAGGCGAGGAGGATGCTGACCTTCCACCTACACCTGAGCCTGCACCCGACGACAACGTTGTTCTTGCTGCCGAGTCTGACGTTGGTAGCGAGCATGAGTAGGCTAGTAGTCTCATCGCTAGTCGTAGTTGCGCTCTTGTTCTTTTGTTGTTGGCATGTAACCTTTATGAGATGTGACTCATGTATGTTGGATCTTCATGTGTTGTGGTGCTATCTGAACGCCTAAAGTCCAGTGTATGTATGCTGGCAATTTTGGATGTTGTATGCCTTGGATGATGCTTTTATTCAGTAATATAATTAGTGATGTTATGAATTGTGGAAATGAATCTTTATGCCTGTGTGTTGTTGAATGAATTTATTTCTTCCAATAATTCATTGGCATGATTATTACATTCGCTTACAATGTTGTAACATCACCTAATAATTACTTGATGCTGAAATATGCAGATGGTTGGAACTCACCGCACCGTGAGTGGCTCCTTGGTTGGTGATGGTTCTGGCCAAGGCGGAGGCGATGATGATAACGGAGGCAATGGTGGAAATGGTGGAAATGGAGGAAATGGAGGCAATGATGGAAACGCTAGGGGTAACCTACCACCACCACCTCCTCCACCGTTGACTGCGGAGCAACTGTTCCAACAGTTCCTGGGCAGTCAGAGGAACATGGAAGCAACGCTACGGGCTATCACAGCCAATACCAATCAGGGAGGCTACCGTGACCGTCCAGTCAATCAGTACAGCACCTTCAAGGACTTTCTGGATACCGATCCACCCAAGTTCCTGCAGGCTAAGGAACCACTTGAGGCTCTCGAGTGGATCAACACAATGGAAGACAAGTTTCGCCTGCTGCGTATGACCGAATCTCTGAAGGTTGAGTATGGGGCGCATCAGCTGCAATGCCCGGCTGGAATTTGGTGGTCCCATCAGCGCACCACTTTCCCGCCAAATCGTCCCATCACCTGGGCACAGTTTACACAGATGTTTCGCAGCACCTACGTCCCACCTGGGTTGATAGCTATGAAAGTGTCAGAGTTTATGAGGCTTACCCAGGGCAACAAGAGCATGAATGAGTATCTGCAGGAGTTTAACAACTTGTCCCGCTATGCTCCATCATATGTGGACACTGAAGAGAAGAAGATAGCCAGTTTCAAGAGGGGTCTGAACACCAAGATGGCCAAGACCATGGGCATTAGTTTGAGAGCTACCTTCAATGAGTTTATCAGTGACTACTTGACTCAGAAGAACAACAACTTGCATGCTGCTTCCAAGAATCGCAAGAGAAACTTCGAGGAAGGATCTTCTTAGTTCAGGCCTCCAATGGCTAATCGTCCGCAGTACCGCCCTCCTGCTCAGAATTCAAGGTTCCGTGCACCAGCTCCAAGGAGGAATCCTACATCTCCACCACCTCTGAAGAACCAGAGGGGCTATCGTCCACCTACCCCGCAAGCTCGCGCCAAGACTGGGGGTTCCACGGCAGCTGCTCTCGCCGTGAGAGGCCCATGCTTCAACTGCAACCAGATGGGTCATTTCGCCAAGTACTGCCCCTACCCGAAGAAGCAGACGACCTACCCTGCCGGTGCACACCATACCACCGTGGATGAGATCCCCAAAGGAGAACCAGTCACTGCGGGTACGTTTCTTATCAACAAACATCCTGCAGTTGTTTTATTTAATTCTGGATCATCGCATTCTTTTATTAGTCAAGCATATGCACGGTCACATGAGTTAGAACTTAAGCAATTAGATTATGGGTACCGCATCAGCTCTACTGGTGTTGATGTCCTATCTAATCAGATGCTTGAGGGAGCAACCTTTGAGATTAAGGATAAAGTATATAGAGTTAATTTGGTGGTACTACCTGGGTTAACTATGGATGTGATCTTGGGGATGAATTGGATGAAAGATAAGCATGTGGTGATTTATACCGGGAATAGACTAATCACTCTCAAGGAACCTAGAAGTGACAGCACTTTCCAGGTGTTATTGCCTCGAGTTGCAGACATGACCAAGTTGACATATGCTATTCGAGCTTCTTCTCTTGCTGAGATTCCAGTGGTTTGTGAGTTTTCTAATGTTTTTCTTGAAGATTTGCCTAGGCTACCGCCTGACAGAGACATTGAGTTTGCAATTGATCTAGTACCTGGTACAGCTCCGATATGCAAGAGACCTTATCGTATGCCTCCCAATGAGTTAGCAGAGTTGAAGAAACAGTTATATGAGCTGAAGAAGTTGGGTTTTATCAGGCCAAGTACTTCTGAATGGGTTGTCCAGCTTTGTTTGTGAAGAAGAAAGATCACTCTTTGAGGCTGTGTGTTGATTATCGGCCGCTCAATGCCGTAACAATCAAGAACAAGTATCCTCTGCCGAGAATCAACATTCTGTTTGATCAGTTGTCTAAAGCAAAAGTGTTTTCCAAAATTGACTTGAGATCAGGGTATCATCAGATCAAGATTCGTCCGGAAGATGTGCATAAGACTGCTTTCGTCACCAGATACGGGTTGTATGAGTATCTCGTTATGTCGTTTGGCTTAACAAATGCTCCTGCATACTTTATGTATCTTATGAATTCAGTCTTTATGCCCGAATTGGATAAGTTCGTGATTGTATTTTTGGATGACATTCTGATCTACTCTGCAAATGAAGAAGAGCATGCCCAGCATCTGAGAGTTGTGCTTACCAGATTAAGAGAACATAAGTTGTATGCCAAGTTCAGCAAGTGAGTTTTGGTTAAAGGAAGTTGCCTTCCTTGGCCATATCATTTCTAAAAATGGTATATCAGTTAACCCGTCAAAGGTACAGGAAGTTATGGATTGGCAACCACCCACGTCTGTGCATGAAGTTCGGAGTTTTCTTGGAATGGCAGGGTATTATCGCTGTTTCATTCTAGATTTCTCTAAGATTGCCAAGCCAATGATGAGTCTGCTACAGAAAGAGCACAAGTTTGTCTGGACAGAGGCTTGTGAGGCAGCCTTTCGCACCTTGCGAGAGTTGCTAACCATAGCTCCTGTCTTGGCACAGCCTGACATCGAGAAGCCGTTTGATGTGTACTGTGATGCATTGAAAACCGGTTTGGGTTGTGTGTTGATGCAAGATGGCCGCGTGATTGCTTATGCTTCACGTCAGTTGAGGAAGCATGAAGTCAACTATCCCACGTATGATCTGGAGTTAGCTGCAGTTGTGCATGCATTGAAGATATGCAGACACTATCTGCTGGGAAATGTGTGCAATATCTATACTGATCACAAGAGTCTCAAGTACATCTTTACCCAGCCCGAGCTTAACATGAGGCCACGAAGATGGTTAGAGTTAATCAAGGACTACGACTTGACAGTGCACTATCACCCTAGCAAAGCCAACGTAGTTGCAGACGCCTTGAGTCACAAGTGACATCACCATGCTATGAAGCCGTTGTTTGAAGAGAAGTTCAATCTGATGCATCCTGCAGTCCTGCATGATATCCAAGTTCAGTGTTCTCTGGACCAACAGATCATTGAAGGTCAAAAGACAGATCCTGGCATCTATCACCTCAAAGAAAAGATGAAGAAGGAATCAATTCCGCACTTCAAACTGGATGACAATGGTGTACTTTGGTTCGACGCTTGTCTTGTTGTGCCGAAGGATCGTGAACTCAAGAATAAGATAATGGATGAGGCTCACCTTTCCAAGCTATCCATTCACCCTGGAAGCAACAAGATGTATCATGATCTAAGACCTCGGTATTGGTGGACCAAGATGAAGAAAGAGATAGCAGCGTATGTGGCTCGATGCGATACCTGTTGTCGTGTCAAGGCCATTCACATGAAGCCGGCAGGTTTACTGAAACCTCTACCAGTCCCTGCTTGGAAGTGGGATGATATCAGCATGGATTTCATCACAGGTTTACGAACTACATAGAAAGGGAATGACTCAATCTGGGTGATCGTTGATCGACTAACCAAGTCGGCTCACTTCTTACCTGTCAAGACTACCTACAGACCACCTCACTATGCTGATCTCTACATCTTTGAGATTGTCCATTTGCATGGGGTACCCAAGACCATTGTATCTGATCGAGGATCACAGTTCACTGCTCACTTTTGGACCCGTTTACATGAAGGTATGGGAACTAAGTTGCTACACAGCACCTTTTATCATCCTCAGACTTCAGGTCAGACTAAAAGACTTAATCAAGTTCTTGAAGATATGTTGAGAGCATGTGTACTATCTGCAAAAGGATCGTGGGAATCTTGGCTACCTCTGGCCGAGTTCTCCTATAACAACAGTTATCAAGAGAGTATCAAGATGGCACCGTTTGAAGCTTTGTATGGCAGAAAGTGTAGAACTCCGTTGAACTGGGTCGAAGCGGGAGAAAGGAGATACTATGGTATTGACTTTGTTCCCGAAGCTGAAGAGAAGGTTCGAACCATCCAAGAGCACATGAAAGCTGCACAGTCCCGATAAAAGAGTTATGCCGACAATAGAAGAAGACCTTTGATGTTTGAAGTAGGTGACTGTTTACCTAAGAGTTTCACCGATCAAGGGTACACAAAGGTTTGGGGCCAAGAGGAAACTTGCACCAAGATATGTGGGTCCATATAAAATTCTCGAAAGAAGAGGTGAAGTTGCTTACAAGTTGCAGTTACCAGAGTCGATGAGTTCTATCTTTCCGATCTTTGACGTCTCTCAACTGAAGAAGTGTTTGCGTGTGCCCGAAGAAAGAGTTGATGAGCAAGATTTGAGGCTAGCAGCTGACCTGGTCTATAAAGAAGAGCTTGTGAGAATTGTTGATAGCAAGGAAAGAGTTACTTGGAATCGTTTGGTGCGTACCTACAAGGTCGTGTGGAGCTACCAAGATGATAGAGATGCATCATGGGAAACTGAGGATTACCTGAAGAAGTTTATCCCGAATTCAATAAAACCTGGTTAGTAAACCCAAATCTCAGGACGAGATTTCTTTAAGGGGATAGGGCTATAACACCTCAAGTGTTTAGCATGCATTAGGCCAATAATTAATTAACTTGATCATCATTAAGCATGGCATAAGCATCATCAAGCATAAACCCTAATTTTTGCATTGTCATTTCATGTGCTTGCAATTTAAATTTATGCTTGTTGTTAATTGTTTGATTAGTTAATTAATTATCTTGCAAATGCTTGATCAAGTTTGGAATCCATTGCCCAGCATTTTGAAATATTTTGTCAAATTTTATTGCAAAAGTTTTGGAGCAATTTGGAGCAAAAAAAATTTAAATGGAAAATCCCTTTTCAAGCCTAAATTTCAAAATGAATTTACAGTTCAAAATTTGTTTAGAATTTGGACTTGAGCCTTAAATGAAAGTTGTTCATCTCAATTTTCTCTACAACTTTCATTTTGGGCATATCTTATGAAAATGCTTTTAAATTTATCAAATGGTTGCATTTTGGTTCAGATTTAAATTTCAAAAAAAAAAGGAAAAAACTTATCGCAAACGAAAGCGCCAATTTTGGCCCACGGCCCACGGCCCACGCCCGCCAGCCTTTGCGCTTCCACGCCACGCCTGCCGTGGCCGACCGGCGTCAGCCATGGTCGCCACGCTTCGCCGTCGCTCCGCGCCCGCCAGGTGGCGCGCTGCTGGGCCCACCCACCCCACGGCCGGCCGCGCCCGAAATGGAAACCCACACCCTCTCTCTCTCGCCCACACTCGCTCACTCGCTCGGCCTCGCTTCGCTCTCTCGCTCCCTGCCTCTCCACTCCGCCGAAGCGCACGCGCAGCAGCAGCCGGCACCGCCGCCGCTGTTCCGCCGCCGCGAGCACGCGCGCGGCACGCCGACGCCGCAGCACCACCTCCGCCGCCCGCTCCACCTCGCCGCACCACTAGCCGCAGCCGCCGACCGGCCGCCGGTAAGGGCCGCCGCGGCCACCTCCGTCGCCAACGCCATGGCCGGAGCCGGCAAGCTCCGCGCCGCCGCGTTCCGGCCACCCCACGCCGCTGCTCTCCCTCTCTCCGCGCGCACGTGAGTCGCCGGAGCTTGAATCGAGGGGAGCGCGCGGTCTTATCCTCGCCGCCCGGTGAGCTTCGCCGTCGGCCGGCCCGCCACGGCCCGCCGCAAGATGGTGGTCGGGCCGACCGACCGGTGGGGTCAGTTTGACCCCGGGGCCAGCGTGTCAGCGACCCACGGTCCACTGGACCGGGTGCATCTAGCCTTTAGGGTTTCGGTTTTTGTTTTATTCTTTTCTAGAAAATAGTTTAAATGCTTTTAAATTCATATCTAGTGCATATGTGATCCAAAATTGGTGATTCTTATTTTGTTGGGTTCCTGGTAGATAGATCTATCTAAGAAAAATATGAGATGCAATTTTTGTGACACTTTACTATGTAGATTTAATTAATTGCTTAAAAGGCTGAAATCTGGTTAAATGCATAGTAAATTGTAGATTGCTCTGAAAAATATGATTCTTGTTTTGTTAGACTTGTTGTGTGATGTAGTTTCTAGGAAAAATATGTATCATGCAGTCCCTGTATAAAAATATTGAAATATGATTTAAATTCAATTCTGGACTGATTCTTTAATGATTTTTAATAAATTAATTATGAGGAATTATGCCTTGGTAATTTTTTATGACTGCTCTTGTGCTAAGAAGTTCTAGAGAAAAATATGAAATCTGTTGTTTGACACTTTTCACAGTACAAAGTTATTAAATATGCATTTCTGTCCTGCTGCTTCATCTTTTTGTGTAGACTGTTGTACTTGATGAAATGTGATAAAAATTTTATCATGGCTCTATTATGTCATAGTGTAGCTCCTGTAATTTTTGTAGATTTTTCTGGACTATTTAGACAGAGGTCACAGTTCAAGCCTATTATTTCACATGAAATGATAAGCCCTTGAATTAAATGATTTAATGGGTTTTATATTACTTCTTGTGCACTTTTAATTATGTTATGCTTGCTGGTCATGTAATGCAGTACCATAACTGAAATGTGATGATTTGGCTATAAGTAGTGGTACTTCTCTTTATTCATGTGATGTGTGTATGTGTGTGTGTGTCTAGACACACCACTTTTCTTTATGCACTTCTCTAAGTGTTTAGAGAAGAGATATGCACTTACTCAGTAAAATAAAATGTTAATCATCTCCATCCATGAGCATCATATGTTGTGCATTCGCCCTGCTTACGCATGTGCATCGCATTATACAGGTTCACAGGAGGACCCCCAGTTTTCGGAGATCGAGGAGAGTCATCATGAGGAGCCCTAACAGGAGGTTTCACCAGAAAGAGATGAGGAAGATCTGTCCGAGTGTCCGAATCACCGCGCAGCTGACTTCGAGCAAAGGCAAGCACCGGAGCATCTACTTACCTATGCTTTTTAAGAGTCTAATTATGCTTTATGATTGTTGCATTAAGTATAGGAGTTGTGTGACACCGTTGATGCATTATATCCTTGCTTTACCATTGATTATCCCACCTTGATACACCCTGTTAGTCTAGGGCGAGTAAACTGCTTAGCTTGCTTAGACGGTAGAAGTCGGGTGATTTTCTGTCATCCGCGAGATAGGTGGTTACTTATGATTGATGGAAAAGCTTATGTTGATATCATCTGGTTGATGGTTATGGTTATGATAAATGGAGACCGGACGGAGTCTTGTGGGGTTGCTGAATCATAGTGATTCCGTCTGTGTCGATTAAGGACCATACCGTTGTTGCACCGCAAGTCATATTGAACGCATGCCTCATATTTAGCTGGCCGGATAAGCACTTCCGACCACGAAGCCTAACACTATCCAGGCCGGTTCTCGACCCGTTCGCACCATACTAGAGATGGATGGGGGACCACAGGGCGCCAAGAGTAAGTCCGAGGTCCAAATGGTCGGGCTAAAGCGTCGGGCGGTCCCTGGGTACGGTGGTTCCGTGCGAGTCCGCGTAATTGTTTTTCCCGGATATGTGCCACAGTGATCTGTAGCTCACCGACGGGTGAGTGTGGTTTGTGTGAGGAATACCCCCTGAGCTCAGTAGTAATCGATTCGAATCGCCATCGTTCCTGGACAATGAACACCTTGACTTAAGCTGCAGCATCGTAGTAATGATTATGGAATTTGGTTAATGATGATGATGGGTTAAGCTAATGATTATGATTATGGTTACTACTTGCTTGCTTAATCATGAATAATATACTATAATGATGCTTAGTATAGGTGCTCATCTAGCATAAATAGGAATGATTAAGCTGAGCTATCACTTTAAAAGTTACTACCGCTTTTATGCAAAAAGAGTCAAGCTATCCGCTGATAAAGCCTGTCATAATCGTTGGAGTCTTTTATTTTGAGTTAGACGGGTAAGTCTAGCTGAGTACCTTCTCGTACTCAGGGTTTTCCCGCTTGTTGTTTATGCAGATGGCCATACCTACCACGGGTATTGTGAGACCTTCTTATATCCAGTGGATTAAAGTACCAAGGGCATGGTCGTTCTTAATATTCTCCCCACTTACTTTTATGGATTGGCTATCGAGCTGGCACTGTAATAAACTTAAGTTTGTGTTATTTCCGCACTCTGATGTTGTTGAACTATTTGTGAAATGTTGTGACGTGCGAATGGTGACGCTAAACTTGTACGATCTTGGTTGATGATGTTTGGTTTGAAATCCTTCGAGATTTTCGGACTACCGGGTTTATAATGGCTTAAGTGTGACAATTACTTGCTTAGCGAGTGATTTTTCACTTATGCTTTTATAAATTGGTCGGTTTTGTTACAATCACTCTCATTTATTTTAACCTTAGGGCCCTTGGCCATGAAGCATGATGGAGTGTCAAATAGTGAAGGCTTGTTGTTGATTGCAATAGATGCATAGGCTTTCTTCTTGGATGTCTTCTCATCATCACTAGAATAATCATCATCGGTGGAGGCATCACTATCCCATGTGACAACATAAGAGCCACCTTTCTTCTTTTTTTTGAAGGTCATCTTGCTCTCTTTCTTCTCTTTCTTTTCTTTCTAACTCTTTTTCTTGTCATCTTCATTATCACCATTGTAGGGACAATCCGCTACAACATGATCCGCACTCTTGCACTTGTAGCATAGCCTCACATGATTCTTGTTCTTGAAGTGATCTCTTCTCTTTCTTGAACCATAGCCCTTTTTCTTCATCATTTTGCCAAACTTTCACACAAAAAGAGCAAGTGCCTCATCATCACTATCATTATTGGAGCACTCTCCATCACTTGAATCTTGCTTCTTTGCCTTTCCCTTGTTCTTGGATGATGATGCTTTAGCCTTGAAAGCAACATTCTTCTTCTTCGTGTCTTCCTCTTTTGCATCTTCTCATCATTGTATTGATCCTCGGTTATTACTTCACCAAGGATTTCATTTGATGTCTTTTCCTTCATTCCTTCTCTAAAGATGATGGTTCTCAATGTCTTGAACCTCTTTGGCAAGCAACTCAAGAATCGATGAGAGAAGTCTTCATTGCTAACTTTTTCACCCAAACCCTTGAGATCATTGATGATGACTTGCAATCTATAGAACATCTCCGGAATTGATTCATTATCCTTCATCTTGAAATTTGTGAGCTTGTCCTTGAGCATGTATAACTTGGCACTCTTTACCATTGAAGTGCCCTCATAGGTTTCCTCTAATCTCTTCCACACTTCAAATGCATAGTCAAGATCCTTGATTTGCTCAAACACCTTTGGATCAATGGCATTATACATGGTGTTGAGAGCCATTGTGTTGCATTGCTTCAACTCGGCTTCTCTAGGAGTTGGATCGGTGGGATCAAGAATGACGAATTCCTTCTCGGTTACATCCCACACCTTGTCATTGATTGAACCAAGGTACATCTTCATCTTTCTCTTCCAATAGTCAAAAGATGAGCCATCAAAGAACGGTGGTTTGCCCCCAACATGGTTGAACACAACTTGAGCCATATTTTACACCGAAGGATGTTAAGCCTTGATTGAAACGGTGACCACGGCTCTGATACCACTTGAAAGGTCGTAAATGGCTAGAGGGGGTGAATAGCCTAATTTTAAAACTACAAAAGCACTAGAGCAAATATGTTAGTAAGACAAATGGCGAAATGCGGTTTGCTCTAGTTCTAATTGTTAGGCAAGCCACCTAATATCAATTCTAGTAAATTATAATCTCTATGGCACAGAATTGCTATGTCTCTACTTTACCACTAGTGAGCAAGAATCTTAGCTAAACAATAACTACAAAAGCCACTTCTACTCAACTAGCTACCACTAATTCTACATAAGTAAGAATAAATAAATACAAGGTAGAGAAGTGATTTTTATACCGCCGGTTGTCGAGATGATAAGCCAATCACCAAAAGAGAAATCACAAAATATATATATCAATGAAATCCAATCAATCACCGGGAGACAAGATGACACAAAAATTTTTCTCCCGAGGTTCACTTGCTTGCCGGCAAGCTACTCCCCGTTGTGTCGACCAACACTTGGTGGTTCGGCGGCTAAGAAGTGTTGCACGAACCTCGCCCACCACGGGCACCGCAAGAACCTACCCACAAGTGAGGTAGCTCAATGACACGCGCAATCCACTAAAGTTTCCTTTTGTAATCTCCACGGGGAAGGCACAAGAACCCCTTACAAATCTTTGATTGGGGGCGGACACAATCACCAAATCCCCTCACCAATCAACCAAGCACCAACCGTATAGGTGATGGCAATCAACAAGAGTAATAAGAAATCCACAATCACAACAATCACCTAGTGCCACAAATATGAATCACAAATGCAATGTCAAATGCACCTAGAGTTTCCCTCGATCCTCTCAAAAATAAGCCCTAGGCTTGGAGAAGGAGAGGAGAGGGAGAGGATGCTCTTGAAGCTCTCAAATCAATCACTGGGATTCAATCTCTCACTTTAATTGAAGCACAAATGCTAGAGAGTGAGAGAGCAGGGGAGGAGAGCTTTCTGTTCTCTATTCTTGCTTCTCAGATGCAAAGTTCAAAAATGGGCAAGAGAGAAACCAGAGAAGGGGAGGCGCTGGAATATATACCGGCTGGCCAGCTACCTGCTCTCGGCCTACCAACGGCAGCAGCAGGAGCGGGGCCCCTGTCGAGCGCACGCTCCAAGCACGGTGAGCGGCAACGGTCGAGAGCGGCGGCCTCCCTCGAACTTCTATACGCAAACAGCGGCAGGAACGACTCTGAACCTTTGCTTCCTTCCACGTGAAGTCAGCGAGCATGAGCACCTCGGCCACCCGACGGGCAGGCCAGCAGGCCGTGCGGCCCACGGATGATGAGCAAAAGCGGCCCAGCTGCTTCCAGGAAGCACCCTACCTCTTCCCTTTTTTCTATTTACTTAAAAAGAACGCCGAAACAGGAGATGCAGCATACTCTCGTCAACACACATGCATGCTTACAATTATTTAAAGGCTAATGCTAATTCAACATGCACGGTTTGCATAAAAAGATGGACCAATGCCAAGGCTCTATTTTAAATTCAGTTTAAAGCACGTAGCCAAATTGGCCCTCTTCCTCTTTTTTTTTATTTCAAAGAGGACAGCAGCAGCTCTGCACTCACTATCCATAAAAGAAGCAGCAGCAAGGCATGCACTCCGGACCTGCTCCTTTTTAATTTTCTAATTAATTCTTTCAAACTGCTAGCACCAAATAATTCCAAACTAATTTAGCATGAAGACTAGCTTTTCACAAAGAAATTTCTCGGAGCTTTCTCATGTATCTCACCACGTCACTAAACGATAAGTATATGCAAAATGAGATTCACACTTAGTGGCACTAGATAACCATTGCAATTAAAGATTTTCGCTCTTTATAGTACGGTTATCTATCCTAAATCCGATCACGCACTCTATTGCGTCTTGACCGGCAAAACAAAATAGCTCCTATAAAAATATTCCTTTGCCTTGAGCCCATTTTGTTTTTCTCTTCTTTTCCAAATGTGGAGCACATAATCATCACCATCCATCATCTAGCTCCATCAGTTGGTGTGTACCAATCTATCTTGCAAATCACTTATGACAAAGATTAGTACACATAGGTTTCATCAATTACCAAAACCAAAGTAGAGCTTTCAATCTTCTCCTTTTTGGTAATTGATGACAACCTTTCACAAAGATATATATTCAGTTAAGATTTGAACTTGTGTTTCTTGTCCAAGCAATTTGATCATGAATAAAAATTGGACAATCACCACAAATTCGATTTTGATAGTACTAGCTCCCCCTACATATATGCTTCATGAGTTTGGTACATTTGTTCACATATGTATGGATAAAAATTATGGGAGAGTAGTAACTACCAAAATGATGCTAAGGTGTAAGAGATGGACCTTTGAAGCGTGATACCAATCAGAGTACACCATTTACACCATCCTTAGCACCATGAGTAGCTAGATACCCTTGATAGACACTTGATAGATCATGTAAAACCACAAACACTAGATACCTCATGAGATCAATATTATAAGCAAGGTTCTAGTACCACTGATGAAAAACAAAGTATCTAGCTTTCACCTATGCATGTTAGTAATTTATTTCATCATCCAAATTCTATTACTAGCATACACCACACAAGCATGGATATAATATTAAAAACAAGTGCCATGCAGCAAGCATATGATAAATGCACATTCAAATGCAACAAATAAGTCTCATAGGCTTGCTCCCCCTATTTGTGTGCTCAAATTTTCAAATTTTAATTTGATCCTTTTCTTTCTCAAATCTTTTTCTCTCCTCTATCTTTGTGACTATCTCTCCCCCTTTGTCATCACTTACTAAAAAGTTATGGTCAAGTTGTGGAGAGTAAATTAGTCAAGTTCTTTTGATGGGGAAAATTAGGATCAATGTTTCATAATTTTGGTTCAATCTAGATCACTTGCCTAAGATATTTATCTCCGTTTGAACAAAAGACAAGCTTCTTCACACCTTATGCAGGGGTTATCTTGCCTATGTTGAGATAAACACTTATAGCTCATTCTCTAGATTAAACACTAGGATTACAAGCCCACAAACATGTCATATGCTACCACTAGATCATACCAAGCATAGCAACAATAGTGGTACCATCCATACATCAAATTCATTTGATTTTCATGAATGCTCCTAAAGAATCACTTGTCATGCCTATATGCACTAAAAATGTCCTTAGCAAAGCATGAATGGTATGTCATATAATTTTACCTTTGCTTTGTCGAAGGAGAGGCATGTCATATAAGTAGGGATGCATTCAACTCATGTTTGAGAAATCAAGGATGTTCAATTCATTCCTTAGCTTGCAAAACCTCTTCTCATCAAGTGGCTTGGTGAATATATCGGCAAGTTGATCATCGGTACCAACACTCTCAATACAAATATCACCCTTTTGTTGATGATCCCTTATGAAATGGTGCCTAATGTCAATGTGCTTTGTTCTTGAATATTGAACCGGGTTGTTTGTCAATTTGAAAGCACTCTCATTATCACATAGCTATGGGACTTGCTTGAAATTGATGCCAAAATCACTCAATGTTGATTTCATCCATAGCAATTGAGCACAACAACTACCTGCACTAATGTATTCAGCTTCGGCGGTTGAAAGTGCAACACTATTTTGTTTTTTTGATGACCATGACACAAGTGATCTTCCCAATAGTTGACATGTGCCACTAGTGCTCTTTCTATCAACCTTGCATCCCGCATAGTCTGAGTCAGAGTAACCAATCAGTTGAAAGTTTGACCCCTTAGGATACCAAAGTCCAACATCTTGTGTATGCTTCAAGTACCTCAATATTCTTTTAGTTGCCTTAAGATGACTCTCTCTAGGTGAGGCTTGAAATCTTGCACACATACATACACTAAACGTGACATCTGGCCTTGAAGCGGCCACAAAGAGTAAGCTTCCAATCATAGACCGATATATTTTTTGATCCACCATATTGCCACTAGCATCACTATCCAAATGACCATTTGTCCCCATAGGTGTGCTAATAGACTTTGCATCTTGTAACCCAAACTTCTTTATCATGTCTCTTATGTACTTGTCTTGGATCGGCGGGATCAAGAATGACGAATTCCTTCTCGGTTACATCTCACACCTTGTCATTGATTGAACCAAGGTACATCTTCATCTTTCTCTTCCAATAGTCAAAAGATGAGCCATCAAAGAACGGTGGGTTGCCCCCAACATGGTTAAACATAACTTGAGCCATATTTTACACCGAAGGATGTTAAGCCTTGATTGAAACGGTGACCATGGCTCTGATACGACTTGAAAGGTCCTAAATGGCTAGAGGGGGTGAATAGCCTAATTTTAAAACTACAAAAGCACTAGAGCAAATATGTTAGTAAGATAAATGGTGAAATGCGGTTTGCTCTAGCTCTAATTGTTAGGCAAGCCACCTAATATCAATTCTACTAAATTATAATCTCTATGGCACAGAATTGCTATGTCTCTACTTTACCACTAGTGAGCAAGAATCTTAGCTAAACAATAACTACAAAAGCTACTTCTACTCAACTAGCTACCACTAATGCTACACAAGCAAGAATAAATAAATACAAGGTAGAGAACTGATTTTTATACCGCCGGTTGTAGAGATGATAAGCCAATCACCAAAAGAGGAATCACAATATATATATATATCAATGAAATCCAATCAATCACCGGGAGACAAGATGACACAATAATTTTTCTCCCGAGGTTCACTTGCTAGTCGGCAAGCTACTCCCCGTTGTGTCGACCAACACTTGGTGGTTCGGCGGCTAAGAGGTGTTGCACGAACCTCGCCCACCACGGGCACCGCAAGAACCTATCCACAAGTGAGGTAGCTCAATGACACGCGCAATCCACTAAAGTTTCCTTTTGTAATCTCCACGGGGAAGGCACAAGAACCCCTTACAAATATTTGATTGGAGGCGGACACAATCACCAAATCCCCTCACCAATCAACCAAGCACCAACCGTATAGGTGACGGCAATCACCAAGAGTAATAAGAAATCCACAATCACAACAATCACCTAGTGCCACAAATATGAATCACAAATGCAATGTCAAATGCACCTAGGGTTTCCCTCGATCCTCTCAAAATAAGCCCTAGGCTTGGAGAAGGAGAGGAGAGGGAGAGGATGCTCTTGAAGCTCTCAAATCAATCACTAGGATTCAATCTCTCACTTTAATTGGAGCACAAATGCTAGAGAGTGAGAGAGCAGGGGAGGAGAGCTTTCTGTTCTCTATTCTTGCTTCTCAGATGCAAAGTTCAAAAATGGGCAAGAGAGAAACCAGAGAAGGGGAGGCGCTGGAATATATACCGGCTGGCCAGCTGCCTGCTCTCGGCCTACCAACGGCAGCAGCAGGAGCGGGGCCCCTGTCGAGCGCACGCTCTAAGCACGGCGAGCGGCGGCCTCCCTCGAACTTCTATACGCGAACAGCGGCAGGAACGACTCTGAACCTTTGCTTCTTTCCACGCGAAGTCAGCGAGCATGGGCACCTCAGCTACCCGACGGGCAGGCCAGCAGGCCGTGCGGCCCACGCGGATGAGCAAAAGCGGCGGCCCAGCTGCTTCCAGGAAGCACCCTGCCTCTTCCCTTTTTCTATTTACGAAAAGAACGCCAGAACAGGAGATGCAGCATACTCTCGTCAACACACATGCATGCTTACAATTATTTAAAGGCTAATGCTAATTCAGTATGCACGGTTTGCATAAAAAGATGGACCAATGGCAAGGCTCTATTTTAAATTCAGTTTAAAGCACGTAGTCAAATTGGCCCTCTTCCTTTTTTTTTTATTTCAAAGAGGACAGCAGCAGCTCTGCACTCACTATCCATAAAAGAAGCAGCAGCAAGGCATGCACTCTGGACCTGCTCCTTTTTAATTTTCTAATTAATTCTTTCAAATTGCTAGCACCAAATAATTCCAAACTAATTTAGCATAGAGACTAGTTTTTCACAAAGAAATTTCTCGGAGCTTTCTCATGTATCTCACCACGTCACTAAATGATAAGTATATGCAAAATGAGATTCACACTTAGTGGCACTAGATAACCATTGCAATTAAAGATTTTCCCTCTTTATAGTACGGTTATCTATCATAAATCCGATCACGCACTCTATTGCGTCTTGATCGGCAAAACAAAATAGCTCCTATCAAAATATACCTTTGCCTTGAGCCCATTTTGTTTCTCTCTTCTTTTCCAAATGTGGAGCACATAATCATCACCATCCATCATCTAGCTCCATCAGTTGGTGTGTGCCAATCTATCTTGCAAATCACTTATGACAAAGATTAGTACACATGGGTTTCATCAATTACCAAAACCAAACTAGAGCTTTCAATCTCCCCTTTTTGGTAATTGATGACAACCTTTCACAAAGATAAATATTCAATTAAGATTTGAACTTGTGTTGCTTGTCCAAGCAATTTGATCATGAATAAAAATTGGACAATCACCACAAATTCGATTTTGATAGTACTAGCTCCCCCTACATATATGCTTCATGAGTTTGGTACATTTGTTCACATATGTATGGATAAAAATTATGGGAGAGTAGTAACTACCAAAATGATGCTAAGGTGTAAGAGATGGACCTTTGAAGCGTGATACCAATCGGAGTGCACCATTTACACCATCCTTAGCACCATGAGTAGATAGATACCGCTTGATAGACACTTGATAGATCATGTAAAACCACAAACACTAGATACCTCATGAGATCAATATTATAAGCAAGGTTCTAGTACCATTTATGAAAAGCAAAGTATCTAGCTATCACCTATGCATGCTAGTAATTTATTTCATCATCCAAATTCTATTACTAGCATACACCACACAAGCATGGATATAATGTTAAAAAAATGTGCCATGCAGCAAGCATATGACAAATGCACATTCAAATGCAACAAATAAGTCTCATAGGCTTGCTCCCCCTATTTGTGTGCTCAAATTTTCAAATTTTAATTTGATCCATTTTCTTTCTCAAATCTTTTTCTCTCCTCTATCTTTGTGACTATCTCTCCCCCTTTGTCATCACTTACTAAAAAGTTATGGTCAAGTTGTGGAGAGTAAATTAGTCAAGTTCTTTTGATGGGGAAAATTAGGATCAATGTTTCATAATTTTGGTTCAATCTAGATCACTTGCCTAAGATATTTATCTTGGTTTGAACCAAAGACAAGCTTCTTCACACCTTATGCAAGGGTTATCTTGCCTATGTTGAGATAAACACTTATAGCTCATTCACTAGATTAAACACTAGGATTGCAAGCCCACAAACATGTCATATGCTACCACTAGATCATACCAAGCATAGCAACAATAGTGGTACCATACATACATCAAATTCATTTGATTTTCATGAATGCTCCTAAAGAATCACTTGTCATGCCTATATGCACTAAAAATGTCCTTAGCAAAGCATGAATGGTATGTCATATAATTTTACCTTTGCTTTGTCGAAGGAGAGGCATGTCGTATAAGTAGGGATGCATTCAACTCATGTTTAAGAAATCAAGGATGTTCAATTCATTCCTTAGCTTGCAAAACCTGTTCTCATCAAGTGGCTTGGTGAATATATCGGCAAGTTGATCATCGGTACCAACACTCTCAATACAAATATCACCCTTTTATTGATGATCCCTTATGAAATGGTGCCTAATATCAGTGTGCTTTGATCTTGAATATTGAACCGGGTTGTTTGTTAATTTGATAGCACTCTCATTATCACATAGCAATGGGACTTGCTTGAAATTGATGCCAAAATCACTCAATGTTGATTTTGTCCATAGCATACGAGCACAACAACTACCTGCACTAATGTATTCAGCTTCGGCGGTTGAAAGTGCAACACTATTTTGTTTCTTTGATGACCATGACACAAGTGATCTTCCCAATAGTTGATATGTGCCACTAGTGCTCTTTCTATCAATCTTGCATCCCGCATAGTCTGAGTCAGAGTAACCAATCAGTTGAAAGTTTGACCCCTTAGGATACCAAAGTCCAACATCTTGTGTATGCTTCAAGTACCTCAATATTCTTTTAGTTGCCTTGAGATGACTCTCTCTAGGTGAGGCTTGAAATCTTGCACACATACATACACTAAACGTGACATCTGGCCTTGAAGCGGTCACATAGAGTAAGCTTCCAATCATAGACCGATATATTTTTTGATCCACCATATTGCCACTAGCATCACTATCCAAATGACCATTTGTCCCCATAGGTGTGCTAATAGACTTTGCATCTTGTAACCCAAACTTCTTTATCATGTCTCTTATGTACTTGTCTTGACTAACAAATGTGCCATCATTTATTTGTTTGATTTGAAGACCAAGGAAGTAACTAAGTTCACCAATCATGGACATCTCAAATTCATTAGCCATCATTTTTCTAAACTCCTCACAAAAGTCATGGTTGGTTGATCCAAAAATAATATCATCAACATATATTTGCAACACAAACAAGTCTTTACCAATCTTCTTGATGAAGAGAGTGGTGTCAACTTTACCCATCTTGAACCCTTTAGAGAGTAGAAAATCCCTTAATCTCTCATACCATGCTCTAGGTGCTTGCTTCAAGCCATACAATGCCTTCTTTAACTTATAAACATGGTTAGGCTTCTTATCATCTTCAAAACCGGGTGGTTGTTCAACATAAACTAATTCATTGATGTAGCCATTAAGAAATGCACTCTTCACATCTATTTGATATAACTTGATGTTGTGAGCACAAGCATAAGCTAATAGGATTCTAATTGCTTCTAGTCTTGCAACCGGTGCATACGTTTCTCCAAAGTCAAGACCCTCTACTTGAGTGTAACCTTGAGCCACTATTCTTGCTTTGTTTCTCACCACTATGCCATCTTGATCTTGCTTATTTCTAAAGACCCACTTTGTACCAATCACATTATAGTTCTTTGGCCTTTCATCAAGTTCCCATACTTGGTTGCGGGTGAAGTTGTTTAGTTCTTCACGCATAGTATTAACCCAATCAATATCTATCAAAGCTTCTTCAATCTTGGTTGGTTCAAATGATGATACAAATGAATAATGTTCATAGAAAGATGCTAATCTTGATCTTGTTTGCACACCACTTTGAATACCTCCAATGATTTGATCTAAAGGATGGTCTCTTGCAATATTAGATGGTTGGAGCACTTGAACTTGATGGCTTATACTAGGTTGATCATTTGATTTGTTCTCATGAGATGAACTAGGCACATGCTGATTTTGTACTTGAGAGCTACTAGCTTGCACAATAGGAGTGGATAGCACTTGATCTTTATCATCTTGATCATCAATAACTTCTCTAGGCCGAATATCACCAATGTCCATATTCTTCATTGCATCAACTAATTGAGATCCTCTCACATCATCTAGATTCTCTTCTTCATCTTGAGAGCCATTGGTTTCATTAAATTCAACATCATAAACTTCTTCAAGAGTACCACTAGCCAAGTTCCAAACTCTATATGCTTTGCTTGTAGTTGAATAACCAAGTAAGAACCCTTCATCACATTTTTTATCAAATTTTCCCAATCTAGTGCCTTTCTTTAATATATAGCATTTGCAACCAAACACTCTAAAATATGCAATGTTGGGCTTTCTTCCATTCAATAGCTCATATGGTGTCTTCTCTAACATAGGATGACAATAGAGTCAGTTGATATAATAGCATGCCGTATTGATAGCTTCGGCCCAAAATGATTGACTTACATTGTATTCGCTAAGCATAGACCTTGCCATATCAATGAGTGTTCTATTTTTCCTCTCAACAAGGCCATTTGATTGTGGAGTGTACTTGGCCGAGAATTGATGTTTGATTCCAAGATCATCACAAAGCTCATCAACTCTAGTATTTCTAAATTCACTTCCATTGTCACTTCTTACTCTCTTAATGGTTTTTTCAAACTCATTGTGTATTCTCTTGACAAATGATTTGAAAGTTGCAAACACATTACTCTTATCAACTAGAAAGAAGACCCATGTATATCTTGTGAAATCATCCACTATAACAAATCCATATTTATTTCCAGCAATGCTAGTGTATGTTGTTGGCCCAAATAAATCCATGTGCAATAACTCAAATGCTTCGCAAGTGCTCATTGTGCTTTTCTTAGGATGAGTATTTCCAACTTGTTTACCGGCTTGACAAGCACTACATAGTTTATTCTTATCAAATTCAACATCTTTCAAGCCTCTAACTAGATCATGCTTCACTAGTTTGTTCAATTGTTTTATTCCAACATGACCAAGCCTTCTATGCCATAACCAACCCATGCTAGATTTAGTGATCAAACAAGTTGACAATTGAGTTTCACTAGCATTGAAATCAACAAGGTAGAGGTTCTCATATCTAAAGCCTTTGAAAATCAAGTTACAGACATCTACGCTTATGATCTCTACATCATCCACACCAAATATGCACTTGAAGCCAAGATCACATAATTGAGCAACTAATAGCAAATTAAAGTTCAAGCTCTCTACTAGCAACACATTTGATATGCTCATGTCATTGGATATAGCAATCTTACCAAGCCCCTTAACTTTGCCTTTGCCATTGTCACCAAAAGTAATACTATCAATATCATTGCCACTTGAATCAATAGAATTAAACATTCTTGAATCACCGGTCATATGTTGAGTGCATCCACTATCAAGAACCCAATGCCTTCCTCTGGCTTTATAATTTACCTACAAGACAAATCAATGTTTCTTAGGTACCCATACTTGTTTGGGTCCTTGTAGGTTAGTGACTAACCTCTTTGGCACCCAAATAGCTTTCTTCTTTGAGCCCACAATTGGTGTACCAACAAACTTAGCACACACACCCTTCTCTCCCTTGGTAAGTAAATAACAAGAATCAATGCATATGAAAGATACATTAGCATTTTTCTTGTTCTTGTTTATTTTGTTGCAATTATGCTCTAGGTGCCCAACTTGCTTGCATCTATTGCAAAACCGACCATTGCTCTTCACAAAGCTAGGCTTGTGAGTTGCAAAGGCCGCCTTGCCTTTCTTGGGGGTATAGCCCAATCCCTCTTTATTGAGAGAAAATCTTTGGCTACCCAAGCACTTTAGCAAGCGGGCCTCACCACCATAGGCCTTGCCTAAGGCATGAGTGAGCTCATCCACCTCTCTTTTGAGAGTCTCATTCTCAACCATTAATGAGGCATCACAAGTGAAACCATCACTAGTAGTGGAGATAGAGTTGGTGTTGGTGGTGGTGGATGAAGAGCTGCAAGAAGGATTAGTTGGTGACACAATAATAGGTTGATAAAAGGATTCATCAAGTATATCACAAGTTGAGCCAATATCACAAGTTACAACAACCTTTTCTTACTTTGTTCTAGAAGCAAGGAGTGAGCTTTTTTAAGCTTTGTATGAGCCTTAGTAAGGTCCTCATGGTCTTCCTTTAGACTCTCATGAGAAGCACTTAGCTCACTAGGGGATTGTTCAAGAGCTTTCACCTTCTTGAGCAATTCCTTACACTTCTTGGATTTAGAACTAAGTAGTGAATCGGCTTGCTCTAACATGTCCATAAGTTGTTCTACGGATGGTTCAATTTCATTATCACTATCACTATCATCATCACTCTCATTAATTTTAACCTTAGGGCCCTTGGCCATGAAGCATGATGGAGTGTCAAATAGTGAAGCCTTGTTGTTGATAGCAATAGATGCATAGGCTTTCTTCTTGGATGTCTTCTCATCATCACTAGAATAATCATCATCGATGGAGGCATCACTATCCCATGTGACAACATAAGAGCCACCTTTCTTCTTTTTCTTGAAGGTCATCTTGCTCTCTTTCTTCTCTTTCTTTTCTTTCTTACTCTTTTTATTTTCATCTTCATTATCACTATTGTAGGGACAATCCGCTACAACATGATCCGCACTCTTGCACTTGTAGCATAGCCTCACATGATTCTTGTTCTTGAAGTGATCTCTTCTCTTTCTTCAACCATAGCCCTTTTTCTTCATCATTTTGCCAAACTTTCACACAAAAAGAGCAAGTGCCTCATCATCACTATCATTATTGGAGCACTCTCCATCACTTGAATCTTGCTTCTTTGCCTTTCCCTTGTTCTTGGATGATGATGATTTAGCCTTGAAAGCAACATTCTTCTTCTTCGTGTCTTCCTCTTTTGCATCTTCTTTCTTGTCCTCATCATTGTATTGATCCTCGGTTATTACTTCACCAAGGATTTCATTTGGTGTCTTTTCCTTCATTCCTTCTCTAAAGATGATGGTTCTCAATGTCTTGAACCTCTTTGGCAAGCAACTCAAGAATCGATGAGAGAAGTCTTCATTGCTAACTTTTTCATCCAAACCCTTGAGATCATTGATGATGACTTGCAATCTATAGAACATCTCCGGAATTGATTCATCATCCTTCATCTTGAAATTTGTGAGCTTGTCCTTGAGCATGTATAACTTGGCACTCTTTACCGTTGAAGTGCCCTCATAGGTTTCCTCTAATCTCTTCCACACTTCAAATGCATAGTCAAGATCCTTGATTTGCTCAAACACCTTTGGATCAATGGCATTATACATGGTGTTGAGATCCATTGTGTTGCATTGATTCAACTCGGCTTCTCTAGGAATTGGATCGGCGGGATCAAGAATGACGAATTCCTTCTCGGTTACATCTCACACCTTGTCATTGATTGAACCAAGGTACATCTTTATCTTTCTCTTCCAATAGTCAAAAGATGAGCCATCAAAGAACGGTGGTTTGCCCCCAACATGGTTGAACACAACTTGAGCCATATTTTACACCGAAGGATGTTAAGCCTTGATTGAAACGGTGACCACGGCTCTAATACCACTTGAAAGGTCCTAAATGGCTAGAGGGGGGTGAATAGCCTAATTTTAAAACTACAAAAGCACTAGAGCAAATATGTTAGTAAGACAAATGGCGAAATACGGTTTGCTCTAGCTCTAATAGTTAGGCAAGCCACCTAATATCAATTCTACTAAATTATAATCTCTATGGCACAGAATTGCTATGTCTCTACTTTACCACTAGTGAGCAAGAATCTTAGCTAAACAATAACTACAAAAGCTACTTCTACTCAACTAGCTACCACTAATGCTACACAAGTAAGAATAAATAAATACAAGGTAGAGAAGTGATTTTTATATCACCGGTTGTAGAGATGATAAGCCAATCACCAAAAGAGGAATCACAAAATATATATATCAATGAAATCCAATCAATCACCAGGAGAGAAGATGACACAATAATTTTTCTTCCGAGGTTCACTTGCTTGCCGGCAAGCTACTCCCCGTTGTGTCGACCAACACTTGGTGGTTCGACGGCTAAGAGGTGTTGCACGAACCTCGCCCACCACAGGCACCGTAAGAACCTACCCACAAGTGAGGTAGCTCAATGACACGCGCAATCCACTAAAGTTTCCTTTTGTAATCTCCATGGGGAAGGCACAAGAACCCCTTACAAATCTTTGATTGGGGGCGGACACAATCACCAAATCCCCTCACCAATCAACCAAGCACCAACCGTCTAGGTGACGGCAATCACCAAGAGTAATAAGAAATCCACAATCACAACAATCACCTAGTGCCACAAATATGAATCACAAATGCAATGTCAAATGCACCTAGGGTTTCCCACGATCCTCTCAAAAATAAGCCCTAGGCTTGGAGAAGGAGAGGAGAGGGAGAGGATGCTCTTGAAGCTCTCAAATCAATCACTAAGATTCAATCTCTCACTTTAATTGGAGCACAAATGCTAGAGAGTGAGAGAGCAGGGGAGGAGAGCTTTCTGTTCTATTTCTGCTTCTCGATGCAAAGTTCAAAAATGGGCAAGAGAGAAACCAGAGAAGGGGAGGCGCTGGAATATATACCGGCTGGCCCGCTACCTGCTCTCGGCCTACCAACGGCAGCAGCAGGAGCGGGGCCCCTGTCGAGCGCACGCTCCAAGCACGGCGAGCGGCAACGGTCGAGAGCGGCGGCCTCCCTCGAAATTCTATACGCAAACAGCGGCAGGAACGACTCTGAACCTTTGCTTCCTTCCACGTGAAGTCAGCGAGCATGAGCACCTCGGCCACCCGACGGGCAGGCCAGCAGGCCGTGCGGCCCACGCGGATGAGCAAAAGCGGCGGCCCAGCTGCTTCCAGGAAGCACCCTGCCTCTTCCCTTTTTCTATTTACGAAAAGAACGCCAGAACAGGAGATGCAGCATACTCTCAACACACATGCATGCTTACAATTATTTGAAGGCTAATGCTAATTCAGCATGCACGGTTTGCATAAAAAGATGGACCAATGGCAAGGCTCTATTTTAAATTCAGTTTAAAGCACGTAGCCAAATTGGCCCTCTTCCTCTTTTTTTTTTTTTTTTTTATTTCAAAGAGGACAGCAGCAGCTCTGCACTCACTATCCATAAAAGAAGCAGCAGCAAGGCATGCACTCCGGACCTGCTCCTTTTTAATTTTCTAATTAATTCTTTCAAATTGCTAGCACCAAATAATTCCAAACTAATTTAGCATGGAGACTAGCTTTTCACAAAGAAATTTCTCGGAGCTTTCTCATGTATCTCACCACGTCACTAAACGATAAGTATATGCAAAATGAAATTCACACTTAGTGGCACTAGATAACCATTGCAATTAAAGATTTTCGCTCTTTATAGTACGGTTATCTATCCTAAATCCGATCACGCACTCTATTGCGTCTTGACCGGCAAAACAAAATAGCTCCTATCAAAATATACCTTTGCCTTGAGCCCATTTTATTTCTCTCTTCTTTTCCAAATGTGGAGCACATAATCATCACCATCCATCATCTAGCTCCATCAGTTGGTGTGTACCAATCTATCTTGCAAATCACTTATGACAAAGATTAGTACACATAGGTTTCATCAATTACCAAAACCAAACTAGAGCTTTCAGCACTCCACGTGGGAGAGTGTGACTTGCGGGTCACCTCTAGCAAGAGGACCGGCGGCAACCTTGAGCTTGTCTCAACGGGGACTAGCTTGGTGGCAACCAAGTGAACCTCAGGATAAAAATCATCGTGTCGACCTTGTTCATCCCATTGGTTTGCAATTCCCTTACACAAGCTTGTATTTATTCCTTTATATATTGTGCTTGTGTTGTTGCTCTTGTAATTAGTTAGCTTGTGTAGCTTACTAGTTGCCCTCTTGCTTGTGTAGCATAGAAGTAGATCCATTGCATGACTAATTGGCTTGTGTAGCCATGTTAGTCATATTGCTTAGTTTGTGTAGCTAAGTAAATTGAGCTCACTAGTTAGACTTGTATAGCCGTGCTAGTGAGAGCTACTAGTGTGCTTAGGCTTTGTGCATTTTGCTCACTAGTATGTGTAGGTGCTCTCTGGCTTGATTGGGTACTAGTTGCTTAGGTGTGTGTGACCTTGCAACCTAGTATTGGATAGGCGAGCACTACCTAGCCTTGCACCTTAGTGACTTAATTAGAATCTTTGTAAGGTGCTTAGATAGAAGGGTGTAGTCCTAGTTAGACCGATAGTTTCAATTCTGTATTAATTCGGTCATCTACTGCGATTAGATTTTAGAAAGGACTATTCACCACCCCTCTAGTCCGCCATCTCGACCCTTTAGTAGTATGTCATCGCAGGCAGTGTAAATAAGCTCTCATTGTTGCAAGCCCATGCAAAACTCCCTTGTCTGGTGAACTAAAGATGCCATGCTCAGATTGAAGATTTTTCGGTTGAAAGAAAGTTCATTCCACATGTATTGACATTGTATATTTAACAAACCTATGGTCTAGAATGATTGCACAACTCTTAGATTTTTCTATTTCATCAAAGAACTGGCAACATATATTTGTTTCTCACTCTCACCATTATATCCAAAGAACTGGCAGCCTCACTTTCTTTTCTCTAGAGTAGCTTCATACCTGTCGCTGCTAATCAAATTTTGCATAAAAAAAGAAAAACATTAAGATAAGTATATGCACGATATTTTGAGCCTAGATAGCAAACAAATAAGACAAAGCTGAATGCCACCATCCTCTCGCTGTCAGCACCCATCGTCTGTACGTTGATGTCATCCAAGGAGGCACTACTAGAGAAAAAAGGCTTTGGTTCAATTGCATTAGTTTCGGCCAAATTTGCATCCGGGACTAAAAGAAGATATAGTCCTAGTTACATATACCAACTGGAACTAAATCCAATTGCCAATAGCCATGGCAACACCATGGCAGCAGCCTTTGTAGGCCGAGCGACCTTTAGTCCAACTGGGACTAAAATATTTAGTCCTAGTTGTAGTCTCAAATTGGGACTAAAATATTTAGTCCTAGTTGTAGTCTCAAACTGGGACTTATATTTGATCTCTAGTCCAGGTTGCAGCAACAAACCGGGACTAAAGTTCCTGGCATATGTACCACTTTTCTTCCTCCCCCAACCCGAGCTAGAAAGCAAGCTCTTTCTGTTTTACATCTTTAAATGCACATAGAGATGTTTTTGTATGTGATACCGAAATATCTCTAGTTGACATGAAATTGAATATATTTTTAATATTACTAGCTGATAGTGATGTTTTAATGTGTATTAGAAATTTGTCTTTAATGGTGTAGGGACGTTTTTTGTTATGAAACTGAAAACGTGTAACCTACCTAGAGGTACGGTGTTAGAGCATCTCCAACAACTTTTAAAAATTGACTTGTCAAATCTTGAGTTTTAGCAAGTTGCTAATTTGTTTGGCAAGTGAAAAAAAGACTTATCTCCAACAACTCCTTAAAACTCACTTGCCAAAACGAAAAAGCTCATTAACGAATGAAGAGGCCTGCTAAGCGAACGAAGAGCCCCACTAAGAAACGAAGAGCCCCGCTAACTTCTCTCGATAGCAAGTCCTTTCTGCGCGCGGATATATACGCGCGCGAGGCCCGTGAATAGCAACTTGGGATGAATAACAAGTTGGTTTGAGGAGTTGTTGGAAAGGGATTTTTGTGTTTTGCCAAATTATTAAGAATAGCAACCTCATTTGAAGAGTTGTTGGAGATGCTCTTATAAGCTAACTTGATAAGGAATTAAAAAATAGGCATGTATACATATTATTCTTACCTAGAGGTACGGTGTAGGGATGTTTAATGTGTATTAGAAATTTGTCTTTAATGTGATGCAGATGCTGTCATGGGCTTAGACCTATCGAGAGATGGTTGTCGTGTCTCTCCCACGTCTCCGACAGGGGCGCCGCCGACCAACCCCACCATGGGAGCGACAGTGGTCGAAGACGGGCAACATGGGGAGGTGCGCTCGCGCGATGAGCACTGGCCGCGGGCATCTCCGACAGGGGCGCCACCGACCAAACCCACCACAGGAGCGATGGTGTTCGACGACGGACACCATGGGAAGGCACGCTCGCGTGATGAACATTGGCCATGGAGACACACCTCGCCATCACTGGTGAGGTTCGGACCTGGTGACTTCCCGTCACTAAGAGACTCCAGACATGCCAAGGTAAGAGAGCATGGATACTCCCGTCCTTTTGACACAACGAGTCTTGGATTCAAGCACACATCTATGACATGAAGTTTCCCCTTCGAAGAGATTGAGGAGGATGCCCTCAAAATCAAGCGTACTTCGATTCACTTGTGTTGGAGTCAGGTTCGGTGGAGCAGAAGCGCTGACGACGTCAATCGCTCATCCATCGATGGTCACCCCGTCAGTTACAGCGTAGCGACGGAGGTTGAGGATAACATCAACAGCAGGGTACCAATGGAGTTTAGGATGCCCAACCATATGCATTATCGGCAGCAAAAGTGATTCCGATCACCCCTTTTGTTCAGGAGGTGGTAGGGATCCTGGGTGCATATCCATCCAATGATACACGTGGCAAGATCCTGGAGGAAGGCGAATCTTAGGTGAGGGATGACCCTGAGTCAGGGCACCCCTCACGCGATCGAACAAAGGAAGAAATCTGAGCCGGATCCCCTGAAATTGATCCAAATCCTCCTCCACTTCCCCTCTTACCAAACCCTAACCTGCCTTGTTGGCCACTTGTGGCGGCACAAATCCACCAAATCCTTCACGGCGGTGGTGCATGCCGAGTCGGCACCCACTATCGAAATGCAGCCACGCAGTGGAGGAAGGAGAGGGGGTTTCGGCCATGGGCGAGAAGGGTTCAGAAGTGGGCGGCAGGATCGCGATTGTGGAAGAACTGGTGGAAGGTTCAATACTTGGAGAAGTGTATTGAAGAACCCAAGATAGAGGATTGTGTGCTAAGAGAGCCTGAAGATCAAGGTGCTGGTTCGCACGATCCAGAAAAAGCTACAGACAAATAGGAAGGTGAAAGCACCTAGGAAAAGGAAAAGGGACAATGGGGAATAAGGATTCGGCTGGCTGGAGTGGTGAAGGTAAAGACCACATACCTAACCCTCACCCAGTAGATGATAATGAGAATTGGCCTTCCTGTGAGATCTGTGGCTTGAATAATCATGATACAAAGGAATGTAGGAAAATCATATGTGAGCTCTGTGGTTCTAATGGTCACTTATATTATGACTGCAATGGTAGTGTACCATGGAATGCTAGACCTGAGTTATGTGCAGCCCAAGTAGAAGACCAAAGCTTCTTTTTCATTGATGAATGCATTGATAATAGAGTTGTTCAAGAGAAGGCCAGTACTATTGTTATTAACATCTTAAGTGGTTCTGCTAATGCTAAGCAAATTGAGTTGGAGTTCATGAATTTGATTAGTTCTAACTCCTGGAGATGGAGAGCTCATCCTATGGCTGATAACAAGTTTCTAATGAGATTTCCTACTGAATGGAGCAGGTTGAGGAATCTAACTCTAGGGGATGATGCTCAAATTAAGATTGAACCTTGGTCTCCTGCTAGTGGGGCTAAAGGAGTTCTCCAAACCAGTTTGTTCAGAGTAAGTGGAATCCCTACTGATCAAAGATCCATCAGAACACTAGCAAAAGTGGGTGGTCTTGTGGGCAAAGTTATTGAGATAGATGAAGGAGCAAGGTACAGATATGACTATGTCAAACTGAGAATTGCATGCAGAGATGTCACCAAGGTTCCTAAGAAAGCTGAAAGTGCTCTGGGAGTGTATGTGATTGATTTTGGCTTTGAGAGAGAAATTCCAACCACTGGTGCTAAGAAGACACTAAAAAGTGGTATCAAGATAGATGATGACAATCAGCACCCAAACAAGAAATTCAAAGTCAGTGGCAATCTTGAGAAGGAAACAAAAGGAAAAGAAAAGGAGGTCAGAGATGAAAGTAAAAATGGTGATGGCCTACTCCTTCTAAAGTTTATCAAAGAACAAGTGAGAGTTCATGGCTAATGCACAAAAGGCATACAAGGAGCCTCATATGGGTGATGATGATGGAAAAGTGCACATACCAGACACCTTGGAGGATACTGACTCTGATGATGATTCATTGGCTGAAAAGCTGTAGAAATTGTCCAATGATAACAACAATCAGTTTAGGAATCAGGGCAGAGGAGAATCTTTGGATAGATATGGATCATGAAAAACTCAGAAGAGGTTACTCAATTGGATCTAAATCCAAGTCATTGGAAACTGGAGGGGAATTAATGAAGACAGTGGTGACCCATGGAGGAAATGCTTGTGATGATCTAAAATGTCCTGAAGCTGGTACTTTTCCATCTTCTCCTAAACTTTTCATAACAGATGATAATATAGTAAACACCCAAGAAAGTGTTAATATGGTGGTGGAGGAGGTAGAGAAGAGTAAACAACTTGCTAGAAATTCAAAAACTGATAGTAGGCAAAACAAGATGGCTCAAAATACTGATGCTTAGATGATGCAGGAGAAGAGGAGTAAAAGGCTGAAAGAATCAACTCACCTGACTACTATGGAGAAGGGTGAGGCTATGGCTAGGAAAGGAAACTTGGAAGGTAATCTATTAACGAAATATCGGTGCCAGTCTACCACGGGTATACTGCATGCGTAGTGATTTATCGGTGGAGGCACGCTTGGACTACAAACAAAACATAACAGGAGAACAACACACACGGTTTACCTAGGTTTGGGCCGTTAGGTGCGGAATACCCTACGTCCCGCTCTTATGTTATTGATTGATTAGATAAGAGATGCATTTGAGGGGGTCCCTATCCACCTTATATAGTCCGGAAGCAGGGTTACAGATCCTAAGATCCCAATATGGTCAGTTACAAACAGATCGTATCTTACCAGGATACAATTGGTTTTCTAACCGACTAGTAACCTTGCATGACAAGTAACTCTTGATTGTTACCCTAAAAATCCAACCAGGCCTAAGAGGCTGGTCAGTTTTGGTCTTGTGGGCTGGACACCTATTGACGGTAGATAACGATCATTTTTAACTGTCAACTAAATGCATAAAGGAGATCACCATTAGAAAACATAGGGGCTTTAACTGACAATTTCTATGAGTTTTGGTGATTTCATATTTTTTGCAGGATTATTTTAGAAAAGAGAAATTAGAGGATTTAATTGCAAGATTAGCACAAAACTTAACCACAATAGAAAATATGTGCATCAGACTCAGGAAGGATCTAGCATACACCAGAATGAAGCGGAGGCATGGGGCCCACAAGGTGGGGATGGCCAGCTAAAGCCCTAGTTTGGTTTTAGTTGATTGATGAATCCTAGTGTGGGGATATAGACCCCCTATACCCTCACGGCTGGTCTTGGGCCTGCTTAGATGCGGCAGCCCAGCCCACAAGAGCAAAACCAATCGACCTCCTTTGGCTGGTCGGGTTCTCAGGCGGACAATCAAGAGTTACTAGTCATGCAAGGCAACTAGTCGGTTTGGAAACTAATTGTGTCCTAGTTGGATATGATCTGCTATAACCGACCACATCGGGATCTCAGGATCTATAACCTTGCCCTCCATACTATATAAGGCGGGCAGAGACCCCTACAAACGTATCTTTTCATCAATAACAGGAGAGTAGGACATAGGTTATTATGCACCTAGCGGCTCGAACCTGGGTAAACCGTGTGTTCTGTTCTTTTTGTTACGTCTTGTTTGTGATCTGAGCGTGCCTCCACCAACAAACCACTACCGTTGGTATACTCGTGGTAGACTGCAGCCGATATTTCATCGATAGTGGCGTACTAGGTATGGGTGCGTGTATGGATTTCGAGACGAGCAAGATGGTTTCCTTTTGCCGCTTCCATGGAGATCGAGGCAGGTCGGACCTTCACCGTTGGTTCCTTCACCTAGACCACCAATGTCAGGACCCCCACCGGTGTAACAGAACCGTCCAAATTATAAGAGCACAAGTATAAAAACAATCACTAAAGTGACTATATTTTCACACTTGAGCCCACAAGTATAAAACCAACCAACATATAAGCCAAGATCGTACTGATTCAACAAAACAAGTCAAATGTTACATCCTTTTCAAAGCTAGTTCAATATACATCGAGTGCAAAATAATTATTACAACATAAGTTTGAAAGTAGCGAAAACAAAGTACTTTAGATTAACATCATTCTTGGTTTAAATACACGCCAAACACCATAGTCAATTCCAACAAAAGCATTTAGAGATAAGAAAGCTAAGAAGGATCATTCCCATGATCAAACTCCTCCGCTATGGTAGGAGCCATCCAATTCTTGCAATAGCCATGATACATCACAACCTGCAACAAGTGGGAATAAACCCTGAGTACGAGAATATACTCAGCTAGACTTACCCGTCATAAACTAGAAATAAAGTGACACCAAGGAGTATGTAAGACTTTATGTAGGTAGGACTAGCTTGACAATATTTTACATAAAAGCATAAGTGATATGAGAGTATCAATTTATTATTATAGCAAAGCAGATTCTTATTAATCAACCTTTCATCTAGATTAGCACCTATACTAAGCAATCACTTGATTATATACAACATTAATAACCATATCAGGTTTATTCCAGCTATCAACATTATCATCATCATCATCATCAATATTAGAACCATCATTATTTAGTGAGTTCTACGATGCCAGGCAAGGTCAAGTTCTCACTATCCGGGAGAGACGGCGATTCGAATCGATTCCAACTGAGCTTAGGGGGTATTCCCAACACACACCCATGCTTCCCCTGTCGAGGTTGCAAGCGGGTCACCCTTGGTACAACTCAGGCGCGGGTCAGGTTTATACATCGGCAAGACCGGAAAGACGGTAGCCAGGATGTTCAAGCCATGCTAACCTAAGGTCGACGCCAGGACAGTTATACATGCTTGCCCTTGGTCTCTTATGCCACTTCCCGTGAATTGCCCAACCACCCCCCGCGTCCCCGTCTTGAGTTGAGCTACTCGGCTTCACGGTCATGGCACTCAGGTCTGGCCAGCTATGTGTTGGGCTGCGTTCAACGTGACCAAGAGTGAAACAACGCGTTCAGTCCTTAATTGACTCAGACAGGGTCCACTGTCCCTGCCCAGTCTTCTTTTATTTAACACTTGGTTCTTTTCCATGATAGAACATATAGCCAACCGTGACCAGACAAGTAACAACCTATATCTCACGAATGATAGGGAATCACCCGACTTCTACCGGTCTAAGCATGGCTAAGCATTTATCTCGATTCCTAAACTTAAATAGGATTCAAGGTGTAATTTGCTGGATAAGGAGAGGATATATATGCAGCAAGTGTTTCCAATCAACTGCTATAACTTAATGTAATAAACAACATAAAGTACTCAATTGCATTTTATAAGGGATGGGAGACTTAGAATGCTCCGGGGCTTGCCTGGAATATGACGCAAAGTCAGTCAAGTTAGCTTGCACCATTTTCAGGTTCGACTCCAACATCTTGTCCTTCACGTAATTTAGATAACGTACCTAGATGAGATGCACAATGCATATGTATCAAAACATAGAAGTGCAATAGATGATGAATCGCACAATAAACAAAACAAGCTAGCCTAGTTACACTAGATGACATGAGCACATTGGGGAGCAAGCTATTCACAATCATGCAAAACATATAGATAACAAGTATATGGAACATGACACTAATATCACAAGAACTTATATTACTTAACAATCAATAAAGACATGAGTCACACTTAGCAACACACAAAGCAAACAACTAGAACTAGAATTAACCAAATTCTGGACATACATGTAGCAGCTGAGTAAATAAATCATATCTAGAGTTCTACAACTCTAAATGACTTACAACAAGACAATCTAGAAAGCTTATGAAATTTTATACAAATCACCTTTAATCATCAAAGAATGATTCAATATCTAACAAAGTCAAACAATTCAATCTCTTCAATCTGGTCAGGCAAATTTTAGAGAGCAGCTATTTCTGAAGCTGAATAATACACAGTCATAACTCACAAACCACAAAGACTATAGCTATGAAAATTTAACACAAACTAGATATGTAAGTTATCTACAACTTTTGTATTCATAAGTTTCACAGAAAACATCATTACCAAGGTGAAATCATTATAATGCCAAAACCTGTCCTGAAAGATCTTGAATTGAATAAATAGAGCAAATAATATTTCACTTATGTTTCAGACATCCATTTGAGTATAACCAATATTACCAACAGTTAGATAATATTAAACAAACACTAAAAAATATGATGACCAAGCTCAAATAAATTATTATCATGCACTTTTCTATTTATTTAGATAACAAGGTGACTTAAAGGGCATATATGGAACATCTATTAAATGTGCACAGTAAATTCTAATACAATTACAGTAGCTTACATACGTTATCAATATACTACTGTATAAATTTCATAGCATTTTCATAAGAATAGCAATCTCTATAAAAAAGATAAATTGCTACAGCAATAAACCATGTGAGAGAAAGTTAATTCTAAAACTCAATACTTTCAGTAAATACATGGCCAAGTTAAGCATCCACAGGTTACAACAACATCATGCAAAGGTAGTGGAACCATATTTTCCATTTTATCATTTTTATTTGAATAATAATCAATTAAATCAGATTCCTAGGCATCAAGCAAGATAAATCAATAACTCAATCAAACTGCATCTAATAAATCTCAAATGTTTACCATAGTATACACATAATATCAGTAGCCTAACATTCAAATTTCACATCATTTGGAGCACTCCAACTTCAGATATGAATTTAACAAGAGCAAACCCTAGAAAAAAGATCTATTTTTACTGTACAAACTTTCTACTAAACCATGCAATATTATCACACCACTAAATAGATCTACTCACAAGGATTCCAAAAGGTGCTCATTTGCTATTTTACAATTTTTCCATGAATTTTTATGATTTTGCAAAGATCCAACCAGAAATCACATAAAACAAAAGATAAAGGAAAAACCGATTTGCATCCAGGCCCCTAGAGGTTTTGGGAACTATTCGGCACTATTCATATGAGTCTATGGATGTGCATATAACCCCCTAACTTATGTCGAATTGTTGCCCGAGGTCCCTGGTCGCGAGTCGAAGCAAAGGATGCGGCTCAGCTCGCGATTTCCGGTGAACCGGCGGCACATCGATGGCGGCGGGAGTGTCGGGGACCAGCGGGGGAGCCGATGCGCACCCGTGGAGCTGCTCGGTGGGGCCGGAGACGGCCCGGTGGCCCAGCCACGCCACGCACCAGCAGCCCGTGGCGACGGTGGCACGACCGCACAGCGCTCCGGCGCGACTCGCGACCGAGGAAGAAACGCAGGAGGTGCGGCGCTAGTTGGACAAGATGGTGGCGCACTAGGTGGAGGATGAGGAGGCACGCGCAGGGGCGAGAACGAGCGGCGGCAGTGAGCTCCGCTTGCTGTCCATGGTGGCTACGCCCCCACACGGCGAGGACAACGAGGGAGAGGCAAAGGGAGGGCGAGGGGAGCGTCTGAGGATGGCAAGGAGTGACCTTGGGCTTCCGCACTGCGAGAGGAAGGGCCAGGACGCGCGGCAATGAGAGGAAGGCGCTGCCCGCACATGGCAGACGCGTGGTCGCCACGCGTCACCCCTCTACGGCATTTCCTCGAGCTACCGGCGGGTGTCGATGTGGGCTCGGTGTGGCCCATTTTTGGGCTACTTACAAGCCGATTTGGACAATGGGCCTTTAAGAAAAGTTGTTTTCCTCATGTTACTCTTCAACTTTTGTTAAGGCACTTTCTTTAGTCATTAAGTGTTCAGATCAGCAGGTAATTAAGGTCCAACACAACCATGTCAATGTTTTGATTAGGGTTAACCTTTGACGCACTTGATCCCCAAATTGACAGCCAAAACTTTATCAAAGTGATCCCAACTTTTGGCATGTTCTTCCTCAACTAATTAACTTCAACTTCTATTTTTGGAGAAACTTAAGTTGCTTAACAAATTTCCGAGAACGCGGGACGTCAACGTCGTGGACAAAGAATTCCAGACTTGGAATTATTCAAGTGCTGAAACTGCAACAGATTCGATATTCTGTGCTCTATTTGACTTGCTTAAAAGATGAATCATGATTAGGCCCTTAAATCAAGTTTGTTGTACACAACCCAAACTTCAACTTTTATTTAGGGTCCAACCTCAGAATATGAACATAAGCTATACTTTTCTATTGATCAATGCAGTAACTTGATAAAGCTCCCAACTAGGGTTTTAGCTTCATTTGAGCTCTTTCTTGACATTTGCTCAACACAAACCCTTCATGACTTTTGTTGTAGAATTAATGTAGAGTTATCTGAGCAAGGTTGCATGACTTGGTTGACCCTTCATATGCTCATGCACTTGATAAGGCCTTTCAAGCGAGGATAACGCTTAACATTTCATGTGATTAATTGATTCCAATTTTCACGAAACGTTTCCAATGATCAAGGTAGATGGAGATGGTATGATCTAGAGATTAGGATCATCTCTTGTCATATCTTGATTAAGTCCAATCTCACCGCTTAGCTCGTGACTAACACCTAGAGTGTTACAACCGGGGCCACGAGGGGAGCTCGATTGGCCTCGGCGTCGACATCTCAAGCTGCACCATCGGCTTACCAGGGCTTTAGGATCGGTCCCAAGGACGGCGACTCAATCACAACATCACCACCAAATGAGACAGGCTGATAATTCTGACCTGATCTGATCTATCCATCAAGTTGGAAGAGGCCTGGTCGAAGTACTCGATTGGCTAGATTTGACCTAGGGTCGACCTAACGACGACGGCTTCACCCTCATCCATCGGCACCGGCGTAGGGCTCGGACCAGCGCCAACCCACTTCGCTGCCCAGATCCAAATGCGGGCGCGGCTCGACCTCGACATGGTCCACATTGACTAGCCTCGCAGCCCCCGTTGAAATCGGCCATGGCTCGACCTCGACACGACCCCCCCCAAGTCCGCGTCGACTAGCTTTGCTGCCTAGAACCAAATCTAGCCATGGCCCCACTTCAACATGGTCCTCAAGACCACGCCAACCAACGAAATCGCTCAGATCCAAATCTAACGGCAGTCTGATTGCCACCCAGGCCTCGAGTTCATCCTTGATCGCAACCGACAACTGGTCGGAACAGTGCAGAGCATAGCCGGATAGCCGGGGCTCGGAACCAATTCCCCTTTAGATTGGCTGATGCCTCATCGGCATTCCAACAACAGGTGAGGGATCTATTTCAAGATCGGGCTCCGACGCAGCCACCTCTAGCACGTCGAGTTCCAGCTCAACGGTACTGCCAGGCACGTTGTCCATTACATACAGAGCGGAGAGCCTCCTAGTGACCCTCAGACGACTGTCCAAGAAGACGGGACTTCGAGCCTAATCTCTGGACTGGACGGAGCCACTGTATCCACAAGTACCGTGTCTGTGATGGATGATGATGAGTTTCCTAAACGAATCAAGAACTTGCTTGGTGCCGACGAATTCCTAGAATTTCCACCAGGATTCAGGGGTGCCGTTTTCTACATCAGCAACGACGAATCACCAGCCATCGTCGAATCCCAAGTGGAGGCACAGGCGAGGGAAGATCGTAACACAGATCATACACGTTGTCGAGCACTCGAAGCTACGGTAGCCGGCGCGGCAGCGGCACCTGCTGCTCCAGAGGCTAATCCTGCTGCCCCGTAAAGAAGCAGGCTCCAACCCCACAATCTTGAGGGCAAGTTTGACCTAGTCAGAGATCGGCAGGTCCACAAGACGCCCAACGCTAACATTGGTGTCACAATGCCACAACTCTAGGGCATGCCTACCACCCCCACGCTCGAAGCTGTCCTTGACCACCTCAAGGCTGCAGAGGCACAAGTCAACTTTATGCACGAGAATTCGGCCGACCCATCTTACAGCCACCATTCCCGCAGCACTCACCGCGGTCACAGGGACTGAGCAGAAGGGGGCGATGCCAATGATCGAGACCGAGGGAGTGATCAGGGTGCTCAGGTCGACCACAACTAAGGCCGTAACCATCGCCATCAAGGGGGTGGCGACAGACGACAGCCTCGCAGACCTCAAGAGGTCGACCAACCTCACCTAGAAGAGCTCCGCAACATCATTGATGATAGATATTGAGCTCATTACGGGGCACCGGGCCCTAAATCCATTTCTGAACGCCTTCGCTAAGTCCTTTTCTGAACGCCTTCGCTAAGTCAACTGGGCTAGAGGCTTTGAGATCGGGGACTTGAGGCACTACGACGGCAAGGCTGACCTCGAGCAGTGGGTCATCGTCAATGAAACAACCGTTTGGGTGGCAGGCAGTGATGAGCAAGTCATGGCCAAATATCTCCCTGTGGTGCTCTGTGAATCCGCCAACCACTGGCTTCTACGTCAGCGAGACGGTTCCATCCACACCTGGCCGCAGCTCTGGTAGATGTTTATCGAGAACTATAAGCCTACCTATGAGCAGCTCGGCACCAAGTATGAGCTCGCCCAAATCCATAACTCCCCACATGAGTCACTGCGGCATTACATCTAATGCTTCTCTAAAGTTTGGATCACTATCCGCGACATCAGTGTTCCAGAGGCTATCAGCATCTTCATCACGGTTAGTAACAAAAATGATGCTCAAAAGAATTCTGCGCTAGCCTACAAGAGAAGGTGTTTGCAAGCCTCCTAACCAATCAACTAGCAACCTAATATACTAGAGCACACTAAGAGTAAAGTCCTTAGCAATCAAAGTACTCTACACACCCTAATATGCTACTCGCTCAAAGTAAAGAGGGGATCGAAGTATGCAAACCGAGCCTTGGGATGTAGCCAATCATCATCTTGATTCAATCAATAGAAATCCGGTTGATGATCCAATCAATTCAATAGAGAGCAAGTGATCTCGATGGATCAACCATAAGAAGACCCACGTGCTTGCCAACACGCTACGTCCTCGTTGTGTCCCCCTTGACCATGTGGTTCAGTGGCTAATCAGTATCACACACCTAGCCTGTCAAAGGCGCCACAAGAACCTACCAAGGCTAGGAGTTGAATGACACGCGCATTCCACTAGAGTACATTTGGCAATCTCTACGAGAAAAGGCCAAGAACTCCTCACAACTTGTCGGTGTGGCCAAAAACAATCACTGGGCTTGCTCACACCTTCTCCTCGCTGCTCCAACCATCTAGGTGGTGGCAACCACCAACAGAATAAGCAATCACACAGCGAGAACGATCACTAGTGCCACTAGATGCAAGAACTCACAAGCAATACACTAGAATCTCTCCCAATCTCTCTTTGGATGTAAGCAATCAAGCAAGATGAGAGGGAGAAGGTTGGCTCAGCTCTAGGGTGATCAAGAATGATCAAAATGCACAAGAGTTACACCCTAAGTCGGCCAACATGCATATATACCCACCACTCAGACAAGTGAACCGTTATGTTCTAGGTGGGGCAGACTTGGGGCCATCGGACGCTTCCAACGCCTGCCCCCGAGCACTGGATCATTGCCACGTGTCCTCGTTTGAATTCGATCGTTACCCACGCACTGAGGAACCATCAGACGCTCAGATGACCCACACCAGATGTGTCCGACACACGTACGACTACACTGAAACTGCACGTGTTAGATGGCCTACACCGGATGCCAGTCGTAACTCCAGACGCTATGCGAGAGAGGCCCCAAAACGCACACACCCATCGGACACATCCGACGGGTGGCATCGAACGCCCCCAGCGTTAGATGAACATACTTCTCACTTTTTGACACCTCGTTGCTTTGCACCGGTCATGCAGACGTTTTACCGTCGGACGCTTCGATGCACGTTCTGTGCATGTGCCAATATTCACAAGGTCATCGGACGTGTCCGATGCCTCAAGACCCAATGTCCGATGACTCTATAAGTGTTTGTTTCTCTCTGAAATCTCCGAAAAAGTGCCTGGGGGGCCATCGACACTCTGATGCCCGTCCACTACCCAAGAGAGGGATGGCCCCAACAAAACACTTTACCCTTGCATCCGAGTAGCTAACCATTTAGTGTCTATCTTTTGTGCACGTGTGTTAGAAATTTCCAAAGCATTTTGCAAGGGTTAGAGGTAGGCACACTAGGTTCTAATGCAATGCATGAAGTCAAATACCTAGCACTTGGATAACCGCTTCCGACATAAGATCACTCCTCTTAATAGTATGGTTATCTATCCTAAATGTACTCACTATAACAGAACCGCCCAAATTATAAGAGCACAAGCGCAAAAACAATCGCCGAAGCAATTTATCTCGCTCTTGAGCCCATATAATCCCGATAGTCTAGAAATCTTGAAGGATTTCAAACCAACAATCATACAAGCCAAGATCGAACGCAATCCAACATAACTTACCATCCGTTACATCAGAGTTCACAAATAGTTCACAAGTAGCATCACATAACGAATACTTAGTTATTACAACACAAGTTCGGGGTAGTAAAAGCAACATAGTTTGAAACCATCAGAGTACACCACACTTAGTTCAAATACATGCTAGGTTCATAGTTTATCCCACAAAAGCACATGATAAGGTAACAGAACTGATCTTTGCTCGAGATCTAGTCATCATCCCTAGCGGGGTGAAGACATACCTTGCAGAAGCCATTATAGAGAATATCATCTGCAACAAGAGGGAATAAACCCTGAGTATGAGAATGTACTTAGCTAGACCTACCCGTCATAAACCAAAATAAATGACACCTAGGATTATGCAAGGCTTACATTGGTGGAGCTAGCTTGACTCATTTTGCATAAAAGCATAAGTGGCATTGGAGGAACAAGTTATTATACTAGCAGCAGCTTAAATCAATTTAACCGACCAACTTAAGTGAGCACCTGTACTGAACAATCACTTAATTATAACAAGCATTAATAACCATATCCAGTTTAGTATACCTTTCATCATGATCAATATCAACATTAGAACCATCATTAATTAATGACTTCTACGATGCCAGGCGAGGTCAAGTTCTCATTATCCGGGAGAGACGGTGATTCGAATCGATTCTAATTGAGCTCGGGGGGTATTCCCAACACACACCCAGACAGACCTAACTAGGGTCGTCTTAGGTTACCCTTGGTACAACTCAGGTAGCGGGCCTGGTTATCACGTCGGCAAGACCGAAAAAGACGGTAGCCGGGATGTTCAAATCATGCTAACCGAAGGATGACACCAGGATCAGTTAGACATACTTGCCCTTGGTCTAGTATGCCGCTTCCCGCAAATTGCCCAATCGCCGCCCGTGTTCCCGTCTTGAGTTGAGCTACTCAGCTTCGCGGCCCTGACAAACAGGCCTGGCCAACTATGTGTTGGGCTGCGTTCAACATGACCAACAGTGAAACAACGCGTCCAGTCCTTAACCGACTCAAACAAGGTCCACTGTCCCTGCCCGGTCTTCTATTAATTTAACACATGGTTCATTTTCCCACGATAGCACATATATCCAATCATGACCAGAGAAGTAACCACCTATAGCTCGCGGATGACAGGACATCACCCGACTTCTACCGGTCTAAGCATGGCTAAGCATCTGCATCGATCTTAACCTAGGACATAGGATTTAGGGTATAACATATATACTGGATAAGGATAGGATAAATGCAGCAAGTATTTTCAATCAACTCCTATACTTAATGCAATAAACAACATAAAGTACTCAATTGCATTTATAAAAGATGGGAGGCTTAGAATGCTCTGGGGCTTGCCTTTCACAAAGGTGGATGGCTCGTGGTTTGGGCACTCAGTTAGCTCTTCTTCTTCGATGGAGTTGCTTTCACCGGCTGGTTCCTCTTGCTCCTCCTCCAGTGCTCCTGGTCCAGGCTCACGAACTCCAGCCAGCGTCACCCCCTTCAAATAACCTATTGAATGCAATGCATAAATGGGCATAATGAATGCAAATGATGATCATGTATGAGAATGAATCACAACAACAATAATAAACCCTGCACCTAGAGTGATGAGCTCTATTCAAATCACTTTAATTTACTGAGTATGTGCATATCTCTTCTCTACCCAAACTCGAATACTCACCAAGCAATTTAAGGTACAACTTTTTATCATCAGTTAAAGAATTACATTCTGCACCTAATCAACTTATATGAATTAGCAAGATATCTACAAGATATAACTTCACACACAAAGACAAACACACACTTGTAGAGCAATTCAGCATTTCTGACCTATAGACAGTAGCTGCAAGAAACAACTGTAACTTGAGTTCTATAACTCCAAATGACATGCAAGAGGACATTCTGGAAAGATTATGAAATATTCTACAACTTCTATTTAAACATCACAAGCAGATTCAAACAGTAACAAGGTCAAATAAACAAGTCTCCCAGATCTGTCCAGAAATTCCAGAGAAGAACCTTTTTATGGAATTTCAAAAGATGACACTATAACTCCTAAACTACTCAACCAAATGCTCTCAAATTTTAACAGCAATTAGATAATGAAATTATATACCACTTTGCTACAGATCATAAAGTCAGAAAGAATCATCTAAAATATGCAAAAACCAAAAGTATCACCAGCTGTCCAGAAAAAACTTAAATTGAGAATTAATTAATTACACATGTTCAAACTTGCCATATAAGCTCACCCAACTTAATCAACAGTTAAAGCAGGACTAATGATCAACAGAAAAACCTAACAACCCACCTTAAAACATTTATTTAAATACCCTTTTTATTTAATCCCATTATTTAAGGGCACAAATAAGCACATAGTAAAATTACATAGACCACAGTTCAAATTTCACATTAAGATTCTAAGTACAACTCCCTGTAGCAAAAGAAGAAGCTACACAAGCTTAAAAGATGATAATTCACAAATCTATTTGAAAAGTATCAAACAACAGATTTCATAATTTTCTTATCATCATCATATCATAAGTATACGGTGTACCAAATTTCACCTCAATAGCATGTATATAGAAAACATGATAAATAGCTCACCAATCAAGGCATTAAATCAAGATATTTAGCAAACAGCTACACAAAACATAATTATATGCCAACCAATATTTTTCCTTGACATAGCATGTCAAAACAAAGCTAACCCCACTAGTTTCACATTTTTAGCATGAAGAATTAATTAGTTATGCATTTAACCAATTTCCAAGACATAGAACAAAACAAATAGACCAAGCAAATTCTACTGTAGAACATGTCATGTCTCATATGTTTAATAACAACTAGACACTTAGAGGAACTCAACAAAATTGGAACCACTGCATTTGGACTTCTCTAGCTCAAGATATGATTTATTTAAGATCTAAGCATTTTCTAGAAAAAGAATAAAACGAAAAACAAAATTGAAACCCTGAAAAGACTTGGTGCACCCGGTCCATACACCCTGAGGCGCTGACCGACGGGCCCAGGTGGCCAGTGGCCCACCGGCCAGAGAGACAGAGAAGGGGCGACCAGTCAGCAAGCCAGAGCTCGCCGTCGGCGAGGTTACCGGCGGCGAGAGCCGTACCGTTGGACTCCTCTCATCGCCGCGAGTCCGAGAGAGGTAGGTAAAGTGGGGTGCTCGGCTTCTAAGCAAGGCGGCGGTTCGACAATGGCGGCTCGGCGGCCGTGCTCGACGGTGTGCTTGCGTAAGAAGACCACCACGGTGCAAACGGAGACTTGGCAAAGCATGTACGGCAAACCCTAGAGCAGGTTTTGGGTGCTTTTTGAGAGCCGGACGAGGGCTTGGCATGGCCGGCAACGACGACGCGACAAAGAACGTTCGTGGCGGCGCTGGCAGTGTTCCGTGAGGCGTTTGCAAGAAAGAGCTCGACGCCTACGCGACTAGCTTCCTAGACCTAAGAAGAAGCGCAAACGAGGAAGAGACGGGACGAGTAGGCCTTGACAAGCACCACCGCGTTGAGCTCGAGCTCGGTGGCGGCAATGGTGGTCACGATGGCGACTATGGCATATGACGCTCACCTAGCAACGAAGGTCAGCGGGCTAGGCTGAGGGCAAAGAAGAGGCCATGGAGGAGCTTCGGTAGGGGAGGAATTGAATGGAGGAGGTGCGGTGGCCGGAATTTTTGTGAGAAGACGGCGGCGACGCCTCGCTGCTCGTCTGCATTGTGAAGAAGAAGGAGAGGGAGGAAGTAGGGCGAGTGAGAGGGAAAATGGGAGGGAGAGAGGAAGCGAGCCGTGAGATCCTCTTCCCTTTCTGCCTAGACGCCCGATGTGGCCAGTAGTGGGTGGGCGTGCATGCCATGCGGCGACGATGCCCTACACGCGGTCGGGCACCGAACCAAATTCAAACAAGAGGCGCCGATTCGCTTAATCCATGGCCGACCAAAACCAGCGTTTTCTAGTGATGATAACTTCTAAGCCGTGCGGTATTAGCCAAAACTCTATCACTAAAACATGTAGCCCTATTGATGCTCTACAACTTTGGTTACTGGATGTTCCACTGGTTCGGCTTGGTTTGGAAACTACAAGGCGATGAAGTACCCCTAAAATGAAACTGAAATGCAGTTTCAGACTTAACCATTTTTCAGAGGCTCAATTCAGCACTGATTTCGACAGAAACATGCAATTTTGAGCACCTTGCACCCATTTTCATGACATGAGCCTTAAACAAAGTTTGTCCTACTTAAAATTCTCTACAACGTTTATTTAGGGTTCACTGCCATGCAGAACTCCTAGCTAGCACCTAGGAGTATAATTAGACAATGTGATCAACATGACTATTGTTCCATGAAGTGTCCTAAGTCTAGTTAATCTACTGTAGAGCACATTTGGCAACATTACATGTCATGACAAAGGATCAAGCAAGCAAAGCACTTCTAGCTAGATCCTATGCATGCTAGTTATCAATTCATCAATCAAATTCTATGTCTAGCATGCATCACACAAACAAGAGAGATACCACTTGAAATATAAACTAGACAATATTCTACAAGTGCAATGCAAGCAATCATATAAATATGCACATCCAAATGCAATCAATTATGTTCATGAGCTTGCTCCCTCTACTTACATGCTTCAAAAATTTTGATCCCTTTTCATTCTTCAATCTTTATCTTCTCTCCCTATTTCTTCCTTTTTCTATATATTTTCTCTCCCCCTTTGTCATCAATGACCAAAAAGGGATATGATCATGCTTGGTATAGACTTGAAATCTTGAGAGTGCTTGGAGTAGAGAGATGATCACTTAAAGTTGAGGATCATTTATTTCCATAAACTTCCTTCTCTTTTGGTCCAAACTGGTAAACTTGCATAAATAATCTAGCTCGGTTTGAACCAATGATAAGCTTCTTCACATATCTTTCAATGGTTATCTTGTCAATGTTGAACTAGACCCTTTATTGCTCATTTAACTAGATTAAACACTAGGTTCACATTCTCATGAACAAGACATATTTAACCACTAGATCATACAAGACATAGAAGCGATAGTGGCATAATATGTACTCAAAATCATTTTATTTTCATGAATGACCCTAATTAAAAAAATATCACTAGAGAGGATGTCTATATGTTCTAATCATGTCCTTAGTGAGTATGAATGCATCATGCTAAACAATTTCACCTTTGCTTTAGTTAAAGGAGAGGCATGTCATATAGTTGGGGGTGCATTCACTTCATGTTGGAGAAGTCTAGGATGTTCAATTCATTTCTTAAGGTGCAAAACCTCTTCTCATCAAGTGGCTTAGTGAATATATCGGTAAGTTGCTCACCGGTACCTACACGTTCAATTGAGATGTCCCCTTTGGCTTGGTGATCTCTAATGAAATGATGCCTTATGTCAATGTGCTTTGTTCTTGAATGTTGAACCGGGTTGGTGATGATCTTCACGGCACTTTCATTGTCACATAGCAATGTCACTTGTCTAAATTTAATTCCAAAATCCTTTGATGTGGCCTTCATCCAAAGTAATTGAGCACAACAACTCCTCGTGCTTATGTATTCAGCTTCAGCGGTAGAGAGTGGAACACTATTTTGCCTCTTGGATGACCATGAGACAAGTGAGCTTCCCAACAATTGGTATGTTCCACTAGTGCTTTTCCTATCCACCTTGCATCCCATATAGTCGGAGTCCGAATATCCAATCAACTCAATGTTTGACCCCTTGGGATACCAGAATCCAACATTTGGTGTGTGCTTGAGATATCTCAATATCCTTTTGGTTGCCTTCAAATGTGAAGCTTGAAACCTTGCACACATGCATAACATGACATCGGGTCTAGAAGCGGTCACATAGAGTAAGCTTCCAATCATAGACCGATACTACTTTTGATCCACCATGTCACCACTTGTATCCAAGTCAAGATGTCCATTTGTACCCATTGGTGTTCCAATTGAATTTCTATCTTGCATTCCAAACTTCTTTATCATGTCCTTGATATACTTGCTTTGACTAACAAATGTGCCCTTCTTCAATTGCTTGATTTGTAGATCAAGGAAGTAGCTAAGCTCTTCAATCAGACATTTCAAACTCTTTTTGCCATAATGTTGCTAAAATCTACAAAAAATTTTGATTTGTTGATCCAAATATGACATCATCCACATAGATTTACAACACAAACAAGTCATTTCCAATCTTCTTGGTGAAGAGAGTAGTATCCCTTTCCCATCTTGAACCCTTTAGAGAGTAAGATGTTCCTCAATCTCTCATACCATGCTCTAGGTGCTTGCTTTAATCCATACAATACCTTTCTCAACTTGTAGGCATGGTTGGGCTTCTTGATATCTTCAAAACTGGGGTTGCTCAACATACATTGCTCATTGATGTATTCATTCAAGAATGCACTTTTCACATCCATTTGATCTTGATGTTGTGGACACAAGCATAGGCTAATAGGATTCTAATTGCCTCTAATCTTACAACCGGTGCAAAGGTTTCTCCAAAGTCAAGACCTTCAACTTGAGTGTATCCTTATGCTATCAATCTTGTTTTGTTTCTCACAACTATGCCATCTTGATCTTGCTTGTTCTAGAATCCCCACTTAGTGCCAATGACATTGTAATTCTTTAGATGCTCAACTAGTTCCCAAACTTGATTTCTTTCAAAGTTGTTGAGCTCTTTATGCATAGCATTGACCCAATCATAATCCATCAAAGCTTCTTCTATCTTCTTTGGTTCTATGGATGAGACAAATGAATAATGCTCACAAAAGGATGCCAATCTTAATCTAGTTTATACACCACTTCTTATATCACCAACCACTTGATCTAGAGGATGATCTCTTGCAATATGTGTCGGTTGGAGAACTTGTGGTTGATAGCTTGAGCTTAGTTGTTCACTTGGTTGCACAACTTGAGATGAACTAGCTTGTTGCACTTGAGCTTCACTGTCTTCCTTGTTATCATGAGAGCCACTCCCACTTACTTGATCTTGATTTGGTTGCATATTTGAAGGTGATAGCACTTGTACACATCATCATCATTATCTTGCTTAGGCCTTATATCACCAATATCCATTTCTTTCATTGCATTGATCAATTGAACTCCTCTAACATCATCTAGATTTTCTTCTTTATCTTGAGAGCCTTTGGTTTCATCAAACACAACATCATGCACTTCTTCAACAATGCCATGAGTAAGATTCCAAACTCTATATGCTTTGCTTGTGGTGGAGTACCCTAGCAAGAATCCTTCATCACACTTTTTCTCAAACTTGCTTAATCTTGTGCCTTTCTTGAGAATATAGCATTTGCATCCGAACACTCTAAAGTATGCTATGTTGGGCTTTCCTTATTCAATAGCTCATAGGGTGTCTTTTCTAGCACGCCATGACAATAGAGACAGTTGCTACAATAGCAAGCCATGTTGATAGCCCAAAATAAGAAATCCACATTATACTTACTAAGCATTGATCTTGCTATGTCAATCAAGGTTCTATTCTTTAACAACACCATTTAATTGAAGTACTTGGCCAAGAATTGATGCCCAATTCGAATATCATCACATAGCTCTTCAACTCTTGTATTCTTGAACTCACTCCTATTGCACATTACAGAGAGCACATCTAACTGGCTGATCAAGGTCGATATATGCCACCACCGCCTAACTCGATTTTTTTCAGAAACCTAAGGCCAACCTAGTGATGCCAAGCAGATTCCAGACTTAGAGACAACGCCAAGCTATGAGCTGAAACTTTAAACAAATGAAATTTCTGAGCCGATTGAAAAACCACTTATTGAAATCATTTTGCAAAGGAACAAATTGCATTGCGCTCTACAAAAGTTGCACTACAAACTTTATTTAAAAGTTACATACATGTTCTATACTATTTTTACTCAATAAAAATTGATTTTAAACCTTAAGTGATATAAAGAGCAAACGCAATCAACTACTATTTAATAACTTTATCGGCATTTCCAAGTCACAAGCAATCCTCTACACATTGCAACACATGCATAACACAAAATCACGATGCTTAAGAAAGGATTTGGCAAGAGGTTAAGCGCCAGAACAACACCGGGGTGTTACATTCTACCCCCTTAAAAAAGAATCTCGTCCCCGATTCGAGTGGTAAAGAGAACGAGGAAACACGGTTCCATTTCATTGAACCGATACGGGGGTTTACATGATTGACGCAGCTCGGCACACTCGACCCCTCAATCTAGCAAAATGAGCGAAACGGGGACAATGAAGGTACAACAGATGACGATGATCCGCACCATAGCATAGGTCCAGCAGAGCCGAAAAAGGGAATATCAAAGTCAAACACGGTAAGCCCCATGACCATCTACTAACTTGGGACGAACCCCTAAGAAACTAGTTCCTCTTTTCTTCTCAACCACGCCTCTATCTCGGCTTGCCACCTTCTTCCCAAGGCTCGAAGCGAAACGCCTTGATTGCACAAACACTCCCCGAGGGTTGTGGAAGGAGGGGGTATGCCGGGGCTTTTATAGCGGAGGTAGGGAAATGTAAGAGGGCGCAAGGAGCGGCACAATCTAGAAGTGGGCGTGGAGTGGGTGGGGGAAAAAAAAAAGAAGGAGGGACAACAGGGGTGGGGTCGGTATTAAACACGCATGCAATGATGTTGGAAAAAAAGAGCGTATTCAAAGTGAACCCTAGGAGAAAGAGGAACAGAGGGGAGGGGACAGGGGTTCGCGAGACATGGAGACGGTGTAAGCGACCGAGGAAAAAGAGAGGGGACCGTACGGACGTGAAAAACTGAAGACACGGGCACCAATTGTACAGAAAAAGAGGATGGCAATCATCATCTTGCACGTGGTCTAAAACTGTACTAAAGGTTTATCGATACGCAGAACTAAGGTGATTACCTAACCATCCTGATCGACCATGTTCGGCAAACATTATTAATCAAGCATAACAAATTATTGTAGGAAAAAAAAATGAGATACGTTTAGAAACCGCACACCACAAAGACTAGGGCTGCACGACAAACATACCTTTTTTAGGGTACAACAAAAAGGGGGTACAACGGAAGGAGAGCAACATCCGAGAAGGCAAGGACACGCTCAACGAAAACCATGGTACATCACCACAGGCAACTAGTCTACTTCATCGAGGCAGAGGGCTTCACGATTGCTTTCCTGAGCCTCTTCGGTGGGGCCAGGTTGGGTGCAGGGAAGGAGAGACTTATCCTCAGAGGCCTCCACGGGAGTGGGTGGCGGGGCGACAGGTGGTGGCACATGCCTCTCCGCCTCCCGTGGGGAAACAGTATCCCCCCCGGATGCGGGGTTGTTGTCCATCAGACGCAGGAGTCCTCCGCTGGTCTCGGGTGACGAGGTAGGCATCTCTCAGCTGCCTGGCATAATGGTCTCTCACCTCCTGCAATGCTTCAGCAATGGCGGTCTCACGACTTTCGGCGGTGGCAGCTTGAGCACGTGTCATGGCAAGGCTCACATGGAGCTTCCGGATGAAGAGCTCGGCCTCCTCGGCTCGGGTGATACACTTCCTCAACTCAGAGGCCAGCAGATCATGGTGCTCATCCAGGGCCAACAGATACATGGCTAGAGATACCACGGTGGGATCGACCGCTGTCGAAGGTGCTTTTTGCGAGAATCTCCATACGGGCTTTCCAAAATGGAGAGTCCCGATCCGTAGGTGGAAAGAATCTCATGGGGGTACGGGCGGGGAATCTCCATAGATCTCGGCACGAGAGTCGCAGGCCTTGCGGGCTACAAATTGATAGGTGTCGAGAAGCGAAAACCAACGGTGGTGGCGCTCCATCCATCAACCGCAGGAGAGTTCTCACTCTTCCCAATGTAGACGGTAACCTCGCACCGCTCGGTGCCATGCTCTTCATACTCCCGGCCTTCATACTAGGGGCGATCTTGGATCCCCAGCCACTGGGTGGTGGTATAGAGAAGCTTGGGAAATCCCTCTACATCCTCACAAGTGCTGGTGGCCCAAACTCCTTCCAGCCCTGTGGGCTGGCTAGGAGGATTGGTGGGTTCAAAGCAAGGGTATGGTGGTTCTTGCGAGGCCATGAGTTTTTGATTAGGGGCAATAAGGTTTGAAAGGTTTGTGAGGTGGGTGTGGAGAAGACACTGAGGGTGGCCCTCTTTTGTAGAAGCTTGATAGGGTCTTTCCCGAGGAGTTGACTATCTACAGCGAGACTGTTATGAAAAAGGAAAACATAATGGGTGGCTACAATAGTGATCGGGACAGAGCAATAGGTGGGCTACGGTGCAGGTACGCCGGTAGTGACGGCTTGGACGGCGTGGTTACGGCACTTCGCTCGAGGAGGGTAAGCGCGTAAGTCACGAGATGTGGGACAAGTAAAAGACTGAGGCCAAGCAAAGGTGTCGGAGGACGTGATACGAGCGCATTAAAGAGGGAGGAAGGGGAACATGCAACGGCCGAACATGACCGCATAACCGGGTAGGTCAACGGTGACAGAACATCGGTATGGGTGCCACAAAGCCTTAATCTGCTTTTCTCTTGCTTTTCTCCGTCTTCTCCTTTTCAACATAATAGTCTCTCATATGGATTCAGTGCATTATCCCCATCAACCACTTGTGGATTTCTCATTAGGACACAAATTTATTTCCCAAAGTAGTATTTTGTTTCAAGGAGGAGTAGGAATATGAACCTGTAATGGACCTTAGCCAAAGACCTCGATACCAGCGCGTGCCAAGCAGCGCACCCATATGGCAGCTGTTCCACAGGGGGCCCTCGGTTTCGTCGCGGCACCATAAGTCATTAACTAAAATACCATTACAGATCATACCAACAAAGAAGCAAGGTTATTAGAAGTATCAAGGGTATGACAAGGAGTTCCTTCGGAGGATGAAGGACTATGGATCAATATCTGAGGATGGAAATAAATTAGGAGGGTATCAAGTGTTCTACTGAGACATCCACAACCGACCGACAACAAGATTCCGCACCTCATCCAATGGACAGATCATCTTGCATCTGAGTTGATTGCTTTGACTTGAAACTTGCCTGACGCAGACTTGAGGTTTTCAAGTGAAGATCACTGAAAGTTTTAACTAGACCTAAACGGATTCAAGAGAGATCGACCTACACTGGTTAACACCACAAATGCACAAACAGGGTATGCATAAATGCACGTCCTAACCTGTCCTCACACTTGTTGCCACACATAGAGCAACCGTTCTCAGATTTTGGCACACCGCTCTCTCCTTATAGCCAATCGATACTATCGAACTATAATCGAGGTTCACCTGCAGAAGATAGGATTAAGCCTATCTAAGTCGGCAGAGTGCCATCTATCCTAGATACATAACCATAGTAATAGGGCTACTTATATAACTTCGCATGCAAACGCCCTAACTTTTTGAGAAGAATTTGTTGTCAAATTTTAATTTAAAAAGGGTTGTGTAGCTTTGTTCGCTCATTTATGCTCTGATACCACTTGTGGCGAGAACCGCCTAAATTAATTCACTCACGAGAGTACTTGTCTTCCACTAGACATTAAGTACCCAAGGGAGCGCACTAATTTAATCGATTACTGCCGAGCACACCCAACGGAGAAACTCGAATATCCACAGTTTTCATCGGGATCACAAATAAGGGAATAAAGCTTACCATAAACTTATATCTTTATATCTCAAGTTGACACGTGATCGAGTATTACTTCTTATTTACAACAGCGGAAGAATCATTAAAGTGTAGCAAAATAAAAGTTGATTCATTTTAAGCTTACATGGTAACAACTAATGATTATTGCAAAATGAAATAAATAATTAATCAATTACATGTATAAACGATTAACATGTTGAAGATTTTATGCATGATAGAGTTTTCCTTATAAAACCATTTGATAAAGGATTATAAGTAAAACTACTAACGCAACGTAATTAGAATTCCTCCTCGCCGAGCCCACTAGGAGGTATTCCCACACAAGAGTCGGCTAGCTAGCATCCACCGTTACCTGCAACAGGGGGAAAAAATAAAACCCTGAGTACTCAATTATACTCAGCAAGACTTACCCGACAGGAGCAAATAAAATAACTCCAAGGATATGCAAGGCTATTTGGCTTGTGGGTTTAGACTTCATTGAGAAAAGCATTACTAGTAGTGCACCCTTATATTCAAATTTCAGCAGTCCATTTTAATTCATTAGCTAACCATTCTAGGTAAGCACCTGAACTACTTTCAAGCAGGTGATAAGCAATCAGAATTCTTTAATCCATCTCCAAGTTCCAGTTCTTACTACGCTGCCAGAATAAAGCCCTCGTCGTTACCGTTCAAGAACGGCGATTCGCGAATCAATGTGCCCAGCTGGGTACCCCAAAACACACTCCCCGCCTGCATCCTAGACACGAGACGAGAATAACTTGCTTTCTCCCTGCCCGGGGCTCTAGATCCCCGTCCCTAACTTGGACTCAAGCTCCCAAAGACTTACGACCCCGCCGTAAGTGGTGGTGCAAGGACCTCCACCATCCCCGCCCCCAAACAGCCGGTCCGGATGAAGCCGGAACCCAAGACCAGAGAGAGCAAGCCTTCCGAGCGCCCATACACAAGTATGTGTTCGGGATAAGGAGATCTGTGACTTAACTTTCAACCCTTAGCAACGATCGGTCCTTAATTGACACAAAGCGGGATAATGCAACCGAGCCCCGCTCTGTTGCCCAACAAGCCAAGTACATCCAATCCATCCTACCATCCCGCCCGGTCTCCCGTTATTAACCATATATAATCTATGTGATAATAACATGATAAACATAATATATAAACCTATCTTTCGCGAGTGACAGGAATCACTCGACTTCTACCGGCAACCTGTAGCATAGCAATTCTACACGATCCTGTCATACTAGTAAGACTCATAGGATAAGGATATATATATGCAAGTGGGTTCCAATCAATTCCTCAAAACTTAATGCACAAATAAATATTATAAGGTGCAGAATAGTAGGGGTTATGAACCGGGGCTTGCCTAGGTAAAAGATAACCAAAAGTTAGTATTCCAATCTTCACAGTAGGTCCATCATAATGCCATCATCCAAGAACACCATGACCCTCGATCGATCCATCGATTCTCCCTCGTTCCTATTATGATGCGCAACGATGCAGCGAATGAATGCAACGGAAGAATACATACCACGCAATCAAAGTACATGGCAACAGCAACTCTTAAAATCAAGCACGCATGCGAACTAAGCTAACGAGCTAGCTCTAAGGGCTAACACGATTATCTAATTGATTTACTCACAAATCACCAATTCATGACAAGCTATAAATACTTCTTAGCCATTTAATATGTATATTCTAACTAGGGGTATCTTAGCTACCTTATTTAACCATTTATTCTAGAACTACCAAAGTTTCAGAGAGCACATAATAGTACAATGAAGCTACTTGCATGAAGCTTGGAGCTAAATCTATCATCTAGTTGCCATAATAAATTATTTTCTAATTTAACCTATTAAGGAAAGACACCCTAAAGTAATTAAATACATACTAGAAACGTAATAGAACTGCATGAACAAATCACACTAACAGATAGATCATGATTTTAGGAAGCTAACAAAATTAGTTTCACTAATTTTGGACTCATATTCTATTTTATATGATTTTCCCAAGTTCAAATTTCGAAACTAAAAGGAAAAGCTTTTTCTATTTAACCGGAAAAGGAAAAGGCTTTCAGCCCGGCGCGGCCCAACTTGGGCTCGGCCCACGCCGCGGCGGGACCTTGCGGGGGAGGAACCCGCGCCGGGCGCTTTTGCGAAAACACCCCGATCTTCTAAGTAATCACGGCTAATCGGCAAAGCACTATTACACGAGACTCAAGCTTTGCAACCAACACCCTAGACTTCCTCATCTTTACATCGGGAGGTCCCCGAAGCACCGCCGCTTCGCGCGACGCGACGAGCGGCACACGGCGGCTCGGCCGGCCACCGGAGGACTCACCGGCGACCGCGAGACCCGGCGCCACCCAAGCCTAGGACTCGCGCGACGCCTAGGGCACCTAAACGCGACTCGGGACACGGCGCAGCATAGCCGCCACGGCGGAGGGCGCAGCCGCTGTCCGCGGGGCGGTGGCGGCGCTGGCCGTTCCGGCGCACTGCAGCAGCAGCAACTCGCTCAACTACCTAGCACCTAGGGGCCGAGAGCTTACCCCGGACCTGGCTGCGGTGGCGGTTGAGTCGGGGAAGAGCCGAGGAAGGCTGGCCGCGAGCGAGCAGAGAGCTCGGTGGCGCACGGCGGTTGACACGGCCGCGTCACCCGCCCGAGCACCTCAGCTGCGACTCCGAAAAGGTGCGCATGTCGACGAGGAACTTAGGGCGAAACTGGTGGTGTAGGTCAATCAGGTTCTAAAGCTGTGGATGAGTGGCAATTTGAGAAGGCGCCGATTCGAGCTTACCCGGACCGCCGACGAGAAGACTCCAAATTGGAGCTCGTCGCTGCTTTATCTGCGAAGGGGTGGGCAGGGGCGGCTGTAGCGTTGACGGATGAGCAGGGAGGGGTACCCGACGGGCTCAAGATGTCGCCAATTCTGCCTAACTTGGCAGCGGCCCGATCGGCTATGTCGGCCGAGAGGGAGGAAGGAGCGGCGGCGGCACAGCAGAGAGGACGGCCTCCCGGCGTCGTATCCGAGCGGTCAGCGCTACAAGGCATGGGTAAGGCGACACGGCAATGCCGGCGCGGGGAAAAGACGATGGCGTGGAGCAGCTAGGCGACGCGGCGGTACGGCGGCGTCCCGTCGCAGGGAAGAGCGGTGGCGGCTAGCTGCGCGTAGAGCCAACGAAGGACGACGTGACGCGAGCGACGACTTGGCCGGCAGGTTGCAGCAGCATCGCACGGCAGAGGCACGGGCGGCCGCTGATGCCATCCGTCGGCCCCGACGCCTTGCAGACGCGGGCGAAACGGCAGTCTTGCTGCGACAACCGCGCTCCCCTGTGTTCCACGAGGGTGGAGCAGGGCCTGCACGGATTTTAAAGCGAGCAGAAAAACTTAAACCGCGAGGTCAAGCACTAAACCAACTCCACCACATTACAGAGAGCACATCTAACTGCTGATCAAGGTCGATATATGCCACCACTGCCTAACTCGATTTTTCAGAAACCTAAGGCCAACCTAGTGATGCCAAGCAGATTCCAGACTTAGAGACAACGCCAAGCTATGAGCTGAAACTTTAAACAAATGAAATTTCTGAGCCGATTGAAAAACCACTTATTGAAATCATTTTGCAAAGGAACAAATTGCATTGCGCTCTACAAAAGTTGCACTACAAACTTTATTTAAAAGTTACATACATGTTCTATACTATTTTTACTCAATAAAAATTGATTTTAAACCTTAAGTGATATAAAGAGCAAACGCAATCAACTACTATTTAATAACTTTATCGGCATTTCCAAGTCACAAGCAATCCTCTACACATTGCAACACATGCATAACACAAAATCACGATGCTTAAGAAAGGATTTGGCAAGAGGTTAAGCGCGTAACACCAGGGGTGTTACAACTATCTATGAGGCCAGGATGCTTGTTGGTTTGGCGAACTAATCCTAAGGCCAGCCAAAGGATCAGCCTGCCAAAAGTCCCCCCGACTACCGCACAACGGGTTGGTATTTATAGGTACGGTGGGCAGATCCCTCTAAGAAGTTTCCCACCGTACCCTCCTGAAAGCCTCTTTGTACCTGCTCCTTGTGTCCCTACTGCCGGCCAGGGGTGTGCACGTCATTTCACACCGCGGGACTCAACTGCTCCCCTGGCGCCAATGGTCCCCGCAGGTGGGCGCCGCCCACCCGGCGCGCTCAGCGAAAACAGCCCCGCACGGGCGAAAAGGCCTTCGCTGTCGCCCGGCTCGCTCCTTCAGAGAAAACTTAGGGGGACGAAGGTGTTTTCGCTGGAGCGAACTCCGGCTCGCTGACCCCAAGCCGCTCCCCACGGGAGGCGCTGGGGTGTCAGTTCGCTGGTGCGAAACCCTACTCGCTAGCAAAATATTCTTCGACAGCGGCGATGTCGGTTCGTGGTGTCACTCTATCATCCTCCCCCAACACTAGCCCCTCGGGGGAATGGGGCCGGCTAGCTCGTCCCCAGCCCCGTTCGTCCGACTTAAGCGTGGAGCCGAAGCGGGGGAGGTTTCCGTGCGCGTGTGACGGTCCTTATTGGAAAAGGCCCCCGAAGAGTGATTTTTCTGTGAAGGAAAGTTGACTTTGTCTTTTTCTCATAGAAATTTCACTCTGGCAGCCCCTATTCCTTTTTTTACTGACGTGTTAGCAGGAGTGGCTGCGCCGTTTCGCCTTCCCGCCACGCCGTTTGGATTTCCCGCCAACCGTCGCTTGCGGGCGTATATATAGGGCCGCCCCGTCTGTGGCCCGGACACCCCTGGGCATTCATTTCCTCCTCACACTGCCTTCATACGGCTCTGGTCCTGCTGAGACGAGTTCGCCAAGGTCTTCGTCGTTGCGGCATTCTTTGTTTCATCGGTGAGTTTTCCTTCGGTTTCGCTTTCTTACTCGTGCTATTAGTAATGCTATGGTCTTGTATTATGTTCGCTTGATTACTGTGTTTTGCTTTTAATTGTCTATTCGCTCTTGTTAGTTCGCGCTAGTTGTCTTGGTTGGTCCTATTTCTCATTTTAAATCATGGCGAGCGTGGGCGATAGCAGTTCTGACGAAAGTGGGCGTGGCTTGACAAGCTCGAGCAGTTCGAGTTCTGGATCCGGCTCTACTGGTTTCTCTTCGCTTGGCGATGCCGTCCGGGCTTCTGTTGTTCAAGATACTGCCCTGCTCATAGCGCTGACGTCGAAAACGTCCAGCCTGAGGTGGAGGAAGATGTTGATGTAGAGGTTGTGGATGAGGAAGGGGGAGATGAAGGCGAATCTGTTCCTGGTGAAGTTCTTCCGGTTTATTATTTCGGACGATCCCGGGTCACCAAGGCTGCCTTGGACGCCCTTGTTGTTGAAGGCATGTGAGTGGGAACACACGCGAGGCTTGCCGTGCGCCTGATGGCGAGATGGTTCCCCGGCCGGAACCTTATGAGGCGGTTGTCTTCAAGGACTTCTTTACCGTCGGGCTATGATTTCCATGTGAACCGTTCATTTGTGAAGTGCTCCAACGTTCAGATTCACCAACTAACACCTAATGCCTTCGCTCGCATGGGAGTTTTCGCGGCTGCTCTGAAGATGATGGGGGCTCCTCTTGACGTCAACGTCTTCGCTCAGTATTACAAGGCGCAGCTTTTCAAAAAGAAAAAGCATGGCGGCCAACTTGAATTTGGATCCTACAACTTCATTCCTCAGAAAACTCGTGGCACCATACAGATTGTTCCTGCTTATCTCAATAAGTGGGCTGACTGGCAAAAATCTTGGTTTTATGTGCGAGTGTGCACCGATGAAGAAGTTATCTCCACGATGGAAAATGGTCTGAACAAAGCAAGTGTTCTAGTCTCCGAAATGGTACCTATGCGGGGTGTCAGGTTAGCGGAGGTTTTCGATGCTGGTGTTGCTTCCGCTACTGCTTCGGAAGCTTTCATCAGGACCTCTCGGCGCCAAATTAGTCATGATCTGGTCGAAGAATGGGTAGCTTCCGGGCAGTGGCCTCTACATCTGGGCAGCGACTTTTCGGAGTTACGGATAAGGATTGGTATCGGGGACCTATTATGCAATGCTCCCGGCCGAGAGGGTATGATTGTGACTTCGATTATGTGCAATACATCGAAGGTCAAGCTGACGCCGTGATCGGCCCTTACAATTCAAAGGAGCATATGGCGAAAAACAAATGGCTCCCTGGGCTTCGGCGGCTGAATCGCGTCTTTGTCGCAATGAAAGTTGTTTACGCGGATCGGATTGATCTAGCCCCCCAGCCTGAAGCTGGGAGTTCGGCTTCCGCTCGTCGTGGGCGTGGATGTGCTCGAGGGCGAGGTCGTGGGCGGGGTCACGGGCGGTCTCAAGGACCTCGGGGATCAACCTTGGTTCTTGAGTCATTGAAGCGTAAGGCCTCTCGCATTTCTGAGCCGGTGGATGTGCAAATTGGCCGTGAACTGGCTCGTCCTCTTGGCCGTCGGAGCCGAAAGGTTGTTCGCGGCAAGACGCGTGACTACGGGCATATTTTGATCTCTTCGGTAGAGTTGTCTTCTTTTATCGCTTCTTTGGTGGCTATTTCCTGCTCAGCGTATGCCGTGTTTTATGTTTGCATTTGCAACTCCTTATTTGTTTGCGTGTCCGACTTTCAGGTAGCGAGGATCGAGAAACCATGACTACTCGGAAAGTTGCCGATCCCCGTGCCGCTGCTATCGGTGCTGGAGACCTATCGGTCGGCGACGTTTTCGCGAAAGGTTCTCACAAGACTTCTCGCTCTGCGATGGCGGCTCCGACCAAGCCCACCTTGAAGAAGGCGAAGGTAGCTTCCGTTGACACGCCTGCTGGTGGATCCTCGCCACTTGCTGTTCCTCCACAGCCATCACGTCCGCGCCCGGATAGTGGTAAGTTCGAGCTCTTCGATCGCTTGGTGCGTATTTCTCCCACCAATGCAAACCTCCTGCTTTTCGGTCATGGGGAGGTTCGCTTGGGCCCTCGGTGTGCTAAAGATAACACTATGCGAGTGTACTCGGGTTCGAGCTCCTCTGGTGAAGATGAGCTCGCTCGAGAGGAGACTTACCGGATTGCTCGTTCTTTAGGCATGCCATCGGACTCCCAGCTGGTCGCGGACGTGAACCTTGTTCGATCCGGCATGCTTCCGGGGCGCGAGGGCACGCTTCTTGCTGATTCGTGCATGGGGGCTTTCGACGCCCCCGAGCTAGAGCAGGATTTATTGCACAGTTCGGATATAGACTTGACCGAGGCGGTGAACTTCCATGCTATCAGCGTACGTTACCTTTCGCTATTATATTATGCTCGTGGATTACTTTTGTTTTGGGATCTTTCCTCTTACATCTCTCTCCTCGCAGAGTGCTCTCCTCGGCCGGGCTTTACAGAAGATGGCTCTTGCTCAGCATCAAAACTATGAGCGCGAACTAAAGACGCGGGACGAGAAGATAAGCACCTTGAAGAAAGATCTGAAGAGCGCGAGAGCGGCCGCCTCTGAGGCGGAGAAGAAGCTGATTGCTGTGGAGGAGGAGACCACGAAGGCCAAGGCGAGCTTGTCTGCCCTCTGACAAACTCGTCAGGAGGAACGGTGCAACAACACCGTTGAAGCCCAGAAGGTGGCTGAGGTGTATAAGGACCTCCTGATGAGCGTTGGCGAGGAGGCCACTCCCCCTGCAGACATGCCGATGGACCAGTTCCTCTCCTGGCTCACCGGCGAACTTCGTGGTGTGGCCGACCTCATGGCTGTCGGTCGTGAGTACGCCTCTATGGAGTCTCTCCGCACATTCGCGCAGGCTCTCCAGGATTCCTCGTGCGAGCACTACGGCACCCTGGAGGCTAAGGAGCCAAAAGCCTACTGGACTCCGTCGCCGGAAGCTAATGCTGCTGCTATTCGCTTCTTCGAGGCCTTCTGGTGTCCTGGCGGGTGCGACATCGCCCTTCTTCGCGCTGCACTTAGCCGGGGAAATTAAGATTCGGCCTTACTCTGAGTTAGTATTTGTTGCTCGCTTATTGATAGATTTGGACCCTTCGCTTTGCAGAGCGCAGAGGAGCAGGAGGTTATCAAAGAGAAGGTGAAAGCCTATCTCGCAGCCCGCGACGCCCACGAAGGTAGCCTCTCCAGGGGTGCTGCGACTACTCCTCCTGCCGACGAAAATGCAGAGACTGCTCAGAACGAAGAGGTTGTGCGAAGTCCCCCGACGAATGTTTAAAATGTGATTTGGCTTATCCTGGCTCGGGCTGTGAGCCAATTCGAATGATATTTGAAACAGTTTGACTTAATGTATATCGGTGGCGCAGGATCCCACGGAAGGGCCTGGCCATCCTGAAGAAGTTTATCCGTTGACAATTCGCTGTGGTAATTTTGTGGTTGGCGGTGGATCGTGGTACGAATACCGCCGCCGACATATCGGATGTTCGCTAGGGAGTTTTCTTCGATCGCGCCTTCGACATTATCATAGTTCCTTTCGATCGCTGCATGACTTTTACCGCGAGTTTGACCCTTCGGTTTTGGCTGATTGGCGACAACGACGCGTTCCTTCTTCCGGTTTGCTTGTTCCGAAGGAGGAGCCTGAAGAATCCTTCGTTCCGATGGAAGAGCGTCGTTTTAATTACTTTAGTCGCCCTGGCATTAGGTTCGATCATGGCTTGTCCTCTGGCAAGCGTTGTATGTAAAGTTCTGCCTGTAACTCCGCTTTCATGGGTTTGCTGTTTTCGTAATGTGAATCTTATTTTTTGTTACTGCGAATTCTGTTGTTCTGGCAAACGTTTAGTTTGATTGCTAGGTCTGTGGTTTTTGCAGTTTCTCCTTCCCAAATTTAGGGGGAATTAGGCCATTTCGCGCGTGTCTGAGCCCCGTAGGCTTAACAAAAATTTTAAATTTTAAAAGGCCCCTCCCCTCTCAAGCTACGGGGGGTCGGGCGAATTTACGTTCGCTAAAGCGAAATGAGATCGAGCCCCGTAGGCTTAACAGAAAATTTAAATTTTAAAAGGCCCCGTCCCCTCTCAAGCTATGGGGGGTCGGGCGAATTTACATTCGCTAAAGCGAAATGAGATCGAGCCCCGTAGGCTTAACAGAAAATTTTAAATTTTAAAAGGCCCCCTCACCTCTCAAGCTACAGGGGGTCGGGCGAATTTATATTCGCTAAAGCGAAATGAGATCGAGCCCCGTAGGCTTTAACAAAAAGTTTAAATTTTAAAAGGCCCCCTCCCCTCTCAAGCTACGGGGGGTTGGGCGAATTTACGTTTGCTAAAGCGAAATGAGGTCGGCTCGTCTGGGTTTCCTTTTGAAGCTTGTAATCGTCCTAGCGGCTCTTCTCGCTTGGTACCAAGTAGAGGAAAGAGAATGCGAGGCGGCGTGGCTATCAGGATAGTTGCTACCTCTGATGCATCGCCTTGCACATTCGCCCTTCGTCGCCGTAGAAGCTAACTAATACCTGGTTGACATCCTTTCTCAGCGTGCGCTCCTGTGAGGATTGGTGCTGGCGGAGTGAGGCCATAATGTCCGTTTCGCTATCCTGATGCTTCTCAACCCTATGAGTTTGGCTTTTCGCCATATGAGCTTTCGTTGGACAGCAAGCTAAGCTATGGCGCGACTGCTGGGTTAGCCTCTGCTTCTGATGCATTGGATTGCAAAATCTCTATTCGCTGATGCAGAGGCTAATGGTTACTTGGTGGCTTTTCTTTCTTAGTCTGAGGTTAAACTAATTTATGTGGATCGAAGACTTGGGCTGCTTGTATCTAGTTGTCTCCCGACTCCTCTCAATCCTAACGAGCTGTGGGCTTTGCAGAGGCGAGCTTCTGGGTTCCTTTTATAGTGCCCCTCTCCTTGAGATGACTCTTAACTTTTGGTAGGTTTGATTTTAACGCGGTGGTTGTGGTGGGTGCGCTGATCCATGAGTTATTTGCATGGATTCGGCCTTTAAGCGTCTTAAATCTGTCAGAGCCGAATCGTATCTTTCTGTACTTTTTTCTGTACTAGGTTTTTCTTCGCTTGAGCGCGGGTTTGCGATTGACTCGGCTAGCAACCCTATTTTGGCTTTTCGATAAAGAAGTCTCTTTAGGAGTCCTTCATTTCAAAAATATTATCGTTGAATGCGCTTGATACTCACTGTATCACCCTTAGGTGTTTAATGCTTCATTCATGCGAAGTGCTCGTGCGTTATCAAGCGTTTGTGGGTTTGAGCCCCACGGTGGGCGCCACTGTTGTTTTAGCGAACTAATCCTAAGGCCAGCCAAAGGATCAGCCTGCCAAAAGTCCCCCCCGACTACCGCACATTGGGTCAGTATTAATAGGTACGGTGGGCAGATCCTTCCAAGAAGTTTCCCACCGTACCCTCTTGAAAGCCTCTTTGTACCTACTCCTTGTGTCCCTACTCCCGGCCAGGGGTGTGCACGTCATTTCACGCCGCGGGACTCAACTGCTCCCCTGGCGCCAATGGTCCCCACAGGTGGGCGCCGCCCACCCGACGCGCTCAGCGAAAACAGCCCCGTATGGGCGAAAAGGCCTTTGCTGTCGCCCGGCTCGCTCCTTCGGAGAAAACTTAGGGGGGACGAAGGTGTTTTCGCTGGAGCGAACTCTGGCTCGCTGACACCAAGCCGCTCCCCACAGGAGGCGCTGGGGTGTGACTTCGCTGGTGTGAAACCCTACTCGCTAGCAAAATATTCTTCGACAGCGGCGATGTCGGTTCGTGGTGTCACTATCATCCTCCCCCAACAATGCTGAAGCCTACGGAGCTTGAGACACGGGTCAAGCAATGCAAGCGCTCCAAAGAAACAACCAAGGCAGACAAGAAGATCGACTTGGTCCCCAGGGACCCAGAGAAGACAGCTCTGGTTGGGGTCGACCTGGACCCCAAATAGGAAGATGCACCCGTCTGTTTGCTGCAGGCCAACATAAGAGTCTTTGTGTGGAAACCTGTTGACATGCCTAGTGTCCCCAAGGAACGGATTGAGCACTTCCTTAATCTCTCTGAGACAGACAAACCAGTCATGGAGAAGCTGCGATGAATCGCTTGAGATAGGAAGGAGACAATTAGGGTAGAGATAACCCGACTTCTAGCCGCTAGTTTCATTAGAGAAGTGTATCACCCGGATTTGTTAGCAAATCTGGTCCTTGTATGCAAAAAGAATAATGAATGGAGAATGTGCGTTAATTACATAGATCTCAACAAACATTGCTGCAAAGATCCCTTCCTGCTCCCTCGCATCGATGAGGTGGTTGACTCCACTATGGGTTGCCAGTTGCTTTCTTTCTTAGATTGCTACTCGGGCTATCATCAGATCGCCCTTGCTTTATGTTGACGATGGATAACGTCAATTTTTATTAGAACTTTAGACACAAAAGGATACATGAATACAAACTAGTCTAGGGTTTTAACTGACAATTTCCATGAGTTTTGTATATTTAGTATTTTCCTGGGACTATTCCAGAAAAGCATAAAAGAGGAATTAGAGTGCATTATTATCACAAAACATAACCGCGAAGGCAAAACACCGTCATTGGGCTTAGGAAGCATCTAGAAGACACCCGAAGCAACGGGGCCCGCAGAGGAGACAAAGTGGGGCCGGCTGGCCCCACCTTGGGGCTGCCCGGCGCCCCTGCTAGGGTTTGGCGCCGCCTTTTGGAGTCTCCCCCACCACCTCTCCTCATGCATCTCAGCCATTGGTTAAGTCGGTTTGATCCTGCCGCGCACGTCGATCCCATCGGGCTATAAATAAAGGGGTAGACCCCCCTCCCTTGGGCATCAAGTCATTTGGAGATCAAGCCATCAAGAGCCTTCTCTAGTTCATCAGAGCCTCTCTAGTTCATAGCTTTAGCCTAGTTAGATTAGAAGTAGAAGAGCCCCTGGCGTCTGTCTAGAGCCCCTGGCGTCTGTCTGGAGCGCAGAGTTCGGTATTGTTCTAGGACTTTGCTCTTATTGTATTCAATATTATGATTTAGGCAACATTGTTCTTAATCTCTTATATATTCTTAATTGCAGTAGTCATTGTCTACTTTGATTATATGTCTAGGATAGTTGGTTTGATCTTATTGAATTCATGTAATTGCTCGTATAGCATTTACCCAAGCGATCGATGGGTAGATCGTAGACAATATGTAGACGCGGTGTCTAGATATCTTATTTATCTACGAGTGCACCCTGATGTGCCGGGTCGTGTGGTAGTCCGCACAGGTGACAGCTGCGTTGGTTCCTCTATAGTCCATCCCCCGTACGTAGGACTAGCAGGGTACTGTCGCGAAGTTGGATAATGACTCTGTTTCACATCCTTCCTAGTTGATGCCCCTTTACATGTGATCATGATGTAGGCTTAACTTAACAATGATTGCTAGATGTAATTGCACTAATTAGAGTTATTCATTGATGTAGTTATTGAATTACCTTAGTATTTATTCCTGAGTTTACCCATTGCCTAGCTATTACTATGACTAGAAGAGCTCTGATGTTTATCTATTTATGATGACTGATCATTATTTATCTTTTATCACGTGACTTATCCCTGTTATGAGTAGGATTCTAGTTATGGTTTACCTTTCACATCAATAGTATAAGTTATAGTTATAAGTCCCACTAAGACCTTCCTAGTGGTATAAACATAAATCGACAACCTGGTAGAACTCCCTAGGTAAAATGCTACAATGGTATAATTATCTGTCTGCTTGTAGAACCGTTCATAGTTTATATCCATATATTTCTGCCTAGTCATATTGAATGATACATATATATAAACCTATATTTTATCCTTAGCATATACAATTAGGGATGACAACCTAGTTAATGCTTAGGGGTATTGGTGAGAGACAAAGTGGCTAGTTGTTAATGACGAGTTAATTTCATACCATGTGTTTCTAATCTCGTTAATTAGTAATGACGTTAGAAATACCAACAAACATTTTTGGTGCCGTTGCCGGGGAAGGTAGCTAGGCAATTAAGGAACATTGATAGACTTATACTCAATTATGTGATCGAGATAAGCATTAACCCCTGCTCAAGTAGGATTACCCTTGTTTGTCTACTTTTATATCTTATGCAGGGTAATGAACGACCGGATTATGACCTTTCGGCATGCCCCCACAAAATAAGAAGAAACATAACAAATCCAATGTTGGAGAAAGAGGTTGACGTCACAGGACTTTAATTCATATCTCAAGTGATGGGAACAAAGATGTTGCATCACTCACAAATTCCAGAATGTGAGTCATGGTATGTATGATCAAATAAAGGTGAGAAAGTCTTGCTCATGGACTTCAACAATTATGAGTAGTTATCTTTTGCATTCCACTGCATGTTTACGTTAATCCATATATTCACACTATTTAGTTTAAATTTCCTCAGCCATAACTTGTTCCATTTCATATATTCATCTCACGTGCATTATAAAAAAACTCACCATGATCATGCTCTTTTATCTCTATCTGAATAAATCTCTACTATATTTTCATGCTACCTTTATTTGCTATGATATATGTTTAGGCCCCCGTTTTAAATAGCCGGCTATAGCCCCGCTATAGCCTTCTGCGCATGTTGCCGCTAAATGAATCCATGTATAATTATCCGCTATAGCCCCGATTTAGCCCGCTATAGCCCCGCTATAGATTGTTTTGGAGGCTCGCCGCTATTTGTTATAGCCCGCTATTTAAAACCTTGGTTTAGGCTTTGAAGTACTTTCATAAATCTCTTAAATGAAGCATGGTGCTTAGTTTAGGAGTGGTGGTTTTACTTTTAAAAGGCTTTTAAACTGAGCTCAGATTGAATTGCCTTCCTAAATTAAATTAGACGTGGTGTCTAGGTTGATTTTTGAGCCGATAGTATGTTGTAGTGGATACTGGATATTTTGTCGGACTAACCCCTGCAAGAAAATTTTGAATTAATTCTGGGAAAGTCAAGAGATAAATTCATACTGCGGATGAATCAAGGCAAATGATAACTTTGCACAAGAAGCCCGCCTTATGAGTATTCATATTTATTCATTTATCTTTTGTTACAAGTTATCTTTGCCTTGAACCATGCTAGATTGCAACAATAACATAAAACACGATAGACACAATTTATGCTAAATAATCTTAAACCATATATCATCTTGATTAGCATAGAAGAAAAACATAAAAAAAGTATAAACAACAAAACCCATATTTCAATCTTTCTATTCCCTCGGGTATGTGTCCATTAATATTTTGCAGGAAAGAACAACCTTAATCTATTAGAGAAGAAGTTTTCAAGTGAGCATTATTGCATCTCCAATAGACCCCAGCTCATCAACTGCAAATTAATCAAAGAAATCAGGAAAAGGTTGATGAGCGAAGAGCATGTAATCTTCCATAGTTTCAATGAATGGTGAAAAGGCAGAGAAGATAAATGGAAGGCCTTGCTCAGCAAGACCATAAGCTCTCACCAATAGATGAACCTGAACCCCCCTCTTCCAAGTAAGTTCGTCATCACTTACTTAGAATGATGAAGACATGAGGTACATTTGTCCAAGCCTCATGCAACATGTAACTACAATTAACATCTCATACCATGTTGCTAATTTGTCTTGGTCATTTCTACCCTATGCTATGCTCAAACATAACTTGCTAAAAAAATATATAAAATAAAATGCTCCTGTGGTTCACCATACATATTCTTGGTTCTATGTGAATAAATACCTTTAGTCTTGCAAATTTCCTTATTCTATTATAAGTATGCTTTAGAATATTACTTAAACATTCTGAAAATCAAGCATACTTATATAAGAATTTAGTTATGCATATAGAATAACCCCTCCTATATAAAAAAATGTTTAAATCATGTTAGGAGACTATTGATAGAATCAATTCAAGGCTAAGGGTATGCTTTAAAATAATATCCTCCCTTTAACCTTGATAAAAAAAATTAGTGAATCATTGAAAACATGAGCTACAAATTAATCTTTAACTCTTAGGCAAACACTAACCGTACTTTGATAAATAGTACATTCCTTCAGATATGTGTTGTCCACTAACCCCTTGTAGAGAAGACATAATGAGAGAAGCAGGAGGTCTGAAGAGTGAGAAAGGAGTACAATATACGAGACAAGATGCTAATGAATAACCCATGATACAAGAAAAAAAGTTTCCTCTTGATCGTGGTATGCAATAAATGAAAATACAACCATGTTAGAGTTACAACATAAATTGATCAACCTGATTACATGATTTGTTCTTTAAGTTTGTTCATAGTGCTATTTTTGTAATCTCAGACTTAACTGAGTAAGCTAGAAATACCTCATCTATTATTCTTGATACATTATAAAGAGGAACAGTCTTTCTAATGGTTAAGTAACTTTACTCTTTATCTCACAAGTTTAAATGTCATATTTATACTTCTGGTCCTCTCACCCATGATAGGAATGAACAATATGAATAATATCAATCTTATTGTGCCCAAGGTTAGAGGATAAATAAATTTCTAGTTCTGTTGGTGTTTCCCCACCAGCAGAGCCCATGCACTTAATCTCTACCTTATATTTATGGGTAGAACACACTTCAATTAATGTGTGGGGAGACAATCCCCCAAACTCTATAGTGGAAGTTCTCAACTTGTAATAAGGACACACATAAGATTGACTTCAAGATGCCTACAAAAGAAAGAAAGAAGGTGGCACTGCCATTGGAAGCATCACTAGTGGAGGTACTACCTTAATCCTTATCCTGAAGAGCAACTTGAAGTACTCAATGAACCACTGCAAGGAGAAGTCTAGTTTGAAGGACTATAAATATCAAACCCTCGCCGTGAGGTAACATCGGTAGTTATCTATATTTACTTTCTTGCATCGTATGATTTAATTTCTCTTTAGTATGTTTACTTTTCTATATTAGCAATGCATAGAAATAACAAAAATAAATAGTCTTGCATTATGCTACATTCATGCATCTTAAAAACATTAAGCCCCATGTGAAACCCTTGTAGTGTAAAAGTTGTAGGAGTTCTCACTGTGGTGGCCTACAGAATAAAAATATATATCATGCATTTGCACTTTCTGCATACAAACTGATGAAATCCAAAATATATTAGTTGAGCATCCTGTTGCAATACTGCTATCATAAAAATATTTTAAACCCACAACAACAACCAATCCTCTAAAAACGGCTAATCATTAACATTTTATCCTAATACTGTTCCACGAGTTTTGGTGTTTTGTGAGAGCTTTTTACAGGATAACTCCAAGAGTCAGGTTACCTAAGAATTGTCATCTTCATCACTGATGTACACCTTTCTGACATACAGCTAACCCCTGTGTGAATGAAGTAACTTCTTGGGTGATGAGATTGAAGTACTCCTGGCAACACTTGCTCTTATAAGCATGAGCTCCTCTGTGAGGACCACTTAGCTTCAACAATCAACCATATCAAACATCTAGCTTCAGGGAGAGCATCCCCTAGTTATCAAGTAAGTATACCTATGCGATTATCGAGTCTATCTTATAGTCATAAAATACCAAAAATATGTGGGCACGTGAAGGTCCACGCTTATTGAGTCTTTTATGAGTCTTTAGTTAAATAAAATCTAAAAGCCAATAAAAAGAAGTCTTAGTCAGCATTAATTATATAGAGTGTGTCTAGAGTCAACTATGAACTAGAAAATTTTGTTTTTGGAGATGATGAATAGATGCTCTGCTGGAATTCTTTTCAAGTGCCTAGTTGCCAACCTTAAATTCTCCCAAGTTTTGGATATTGTTGTTTTAATTTAAGAATTTACTCTGAGCCTGAAACTTGTGGAGGCATATGCTTAAGCTAAGTCTAGGTGATTGATTGATATGATTCATGAAGGTTGAGCTGCTATTTATCTTATTCCTAGCATTATTAAGTTCTGGAGATTTATTTTAAAAAACCCAAAATCTTACCTGATGAGCTCTTGTATGACAAAGTATGAATTCCTACCAAAGCCATATATGATATACATTTAGATTAAGAAAACCTTTGCTCATTCATGCTGCTTGCTTTGCATTAAGTTCAGTCAACCTTTGTCGTATACATTATGAGAGTCTTGTCATGCTTTTAAAATCAAGATCACATACACACTCCACTCACATGTATATTACTCCTACTCTAGGAGTAAGCGCAACCATTTTTCCCTTCCATCTAGATCCACCTTAAGATTGTTTTTCTCCTACTCTGGGAGTCAAACACCCAAAAATATATATAAACCCATAGGACAACCTTTGTTTAATTGCTCTAAGTACTTATTGCTATCTCTCCAATTATCATATTGTACTCATAGGATGCATGTGGCTATGCAAAAGGAAAGTTATTAAAAAAGAAGAGGGAGTAAAAGGAGGACAAGTGTCCTAGCAATTAAGACAATGGGTACTTACATGCCCGCCTCCCTGAAAGAAAAAAAAGAAGAGAAAAAAGAAGAAGAAGAGAGAAAAGAAAATGAATAAAGATAGCCCATGTTTTCCCATGAAAAGTTCTAAGATCAAAAGAGAGATTTATCCTCAAGGAGCAAAAGTAAAATTAGAATTAGCCACTAAATACCTTATATACACCTATCCACCATATTCCATAGACATGCATATCTTGATTTGATTGTAATGCCTTGACTCTCTGTGGATCTATTGTTTGGCTTTACAACAGATGAATTGCAAGTATGCTAATCCTTGTTTAATGCCACTCCTATGAGCTCCACTATAATCATTAGTTATAGGAGGGCATGACAACACACCTCAGTGAGATCCATAAATACCGCATATAATAAGAGACTTGAGGGTGTCATACAATTAGCTCTGAGTTTTATTACGAAAACTTATAGAAACTCTAGAATATTGGTATTGTGAGGAATTTAAGACATAGTGTTTGACTTGATTGTTCTGTCTTTCGATTGCTCAAGACTTATGCAAAAGCTATAAAGCCCCATAATTAAAGGTAAAATGGGTAAGTTTGAAGGTTAGAGCAGTTAATGTCTAAATCCAGAGGAGAATCTCTGTTTGAAAGCATGTGTAACTTTGAGGAATAAAAGCATTGTAGCAACTCCTGATCCAAATATATTTGTAATTAGGCTTAGTTTGTTTGCCAAGGGACTGGCAAAAGGTAAGCTTGGGGGAGTTGCTGACGGTGGATAACGTCAACTTTTATTAGAACTTTAGACACAAAAGGATACATGAATACAAACTAGTCTAGGGTTTTAACTGACAATTTCCACAAGTTTTGTATATTCAATATTTTCTAGGGACTATTCTAGAAAAGCATAAAAGAGGAATTAGAGTGCATAATTATCATAAAACGTAACCGCGAAGGCAAAACACCGTCATTGGGCTCAGGAAGCATGTAGAAGACTCCCGAAGCAACGAGGCCCGTAGAGCAGACAAAGTGGGGCTGGGGCCGGCCAACGCCACCTTGCTAGGGTTTGGGGCCGTCTTCTGGAGTCTTCCTCCATCGCTTCTCCTGATGCATCTCGGCCATTGGTTAAGTCGGTTTGATCCTACGGCGCACGTCGATCCCACCGGGCTATAAATAAAGGGGCAGACCCCCTCCCTGGGGCATCAAGTCATTTGGAGATCAAGCCATCAAGAGCCTTCTCTAGTTCACCAGAGCCTCTCTAGTTCGTAGCTTTAGCCTAGTTAGATTAGAAGTAGAAGAGTTCTAGTTCTTCAGCGGCATCCAGAGCCCCTGGCGTCTATCTGGAGCGTGGAGTTCTGTATTGTTCTAGTACTTTGCTCTTATTGTATTCAATATTATAATTCAGGCAACATTGTTCTTAATCTCTTATATATTCTTAATTGCAATAGTCATTGTCTACTTTGATTATATGTCTAGGATAGTTGGTTTGATGTTATTGAATTCATGTAATTGCTCGTATATGGTAGACAATATGTAGACGCGGTGTCTAGATATCTTATTTATCTGCGAGTGCACCCTGATGTTCTGGGTCATGTGGTAGTCCGCTCAGGTGACAGCTGCGTTGGTTCCTCCGTAGTCCATCCCCCGTACGTAGGACTAGCAGGGCACGGTCGCGAAGTTGGATAATGACTCTGTTTCACATCCTTCCTAGTTGATGCCCCTTTACATGTGATCATGATGTAGGATTAACTTAACAATGATTGCTAGATGTAATTGCACTAATTAGAGTTATTCATTGATGTAGTTATTGAATTACCTTAGTATTTATTCCTGAGTTTACCCATTGCCTAGCTATTACTATGACTAGAAGGGCTCTGATGTTTATCTATTTATGATGACTGATCATTATTTATCTTTTATCACGTGACTTATCCTTGTTATGAGTAGGATTCTAGTTATGGTTTACCTTTCACATCAATAGTATAAGTTATAGTTATAAGTCCTACTAAGACCTTCCCAGTGGTATAAATATAAATCGACAACCTGGTAGAACTCCCTAGGTAAAATGCTATAATGGTATAATTATCTGTCCGCTTGTAGAACCGTTCATAGTTTATATCCATATATTTCTGCCTAGTCATATTGAATGATACATATATATAAACCTATATTTTATCCTTAGCATATACAATTAGGGATGACAACCTAGTTAATGCTTAGGGGTATTGGTGAGAGATAAAGTGGCTAGTTGTTAATGACAAGTTAATTTCATACCATGTGTTTCTAATCTCGTTAGTTAGTAATGACATTAGAAATACCAACACTTTAGATGACCAGGAAAAGACTTCATTCATCACCCCTTTTGGTGCATACTATTACATGACCATATCGTTTGGCTTAAAAATGCTAGTCCCACGTACCAGCGCACCATCCAATAGTGCCTCGAAAAGGAGATCCAAGATGGATTGTGCGAAGTATACATTGACGATGTTGTAGTAAAAACACAGGAGGCTTCGACCCTGATCGATGATCTTGATAGGCCCTTCAAGGCCCTAATCAAGTTCCAATGGAAACTAAACCCGAACAAATGTGTGTTCGGTGTCCCCTCCGGCATATCGCTCAGTAGCGTTGTCAGTCAGGATGGCATATGCGCCAACCCCGAGAAAGTTAAGATCGTGCTGGACATGAAACCTCCGAGATGCGTTAAAGACATTCAGAAGCTAACAGGGTGCATGGCCGCCTTGAGTAGGTACATGTCCAGGCTCAGCAAAAAGGGCCTCCCCTTCTTTAGACTACTAAAGGCAAAGGAGAAATTCATGTGGTCGGATGAGGCAGACGCTGCTTTTGACGAGCTCAAAAAGTACCTACCTACCCCTCCTGTCCTCACGGCACCCAAGGGAGACGAGCAGCTGCTACTCTACATTGCTGCCACTAATAAGGTGGTCAGCACCATCTTAGTGGTCGAACGCGACGAGCCCAGACATGTCTACCCTGTCCAACAGCCAATCTATTACATCAGCGAGGTACTCAACGATATCAAACAGCGGTACCCACACATCCAAAAGCTACTCTATGGGATCTTGATCACCAAAACGAAGGTCCTCCATTACTTCCAGCAGTTTAGCATCATGGTGGTCACTAAGCATGCGCTCAGTGATATCCTTCTCAACAAAGACGCTACTAGTAGGATCGTCAAATGGGCAATCGAGCTTAGCCCCTTTGAGCTAGGATTTCGCAGTCGCACCATGATCAAGTCTCAAGCCCTGGTCAATTTCCTTGTCAAGTGGACATATACATTAACGGCATTGGATACGATTGAGGAGCAATCAGCTATCCAGGGGTTAGGCACAATCCAAGGTGACGTATAGTCTGAGTACCACACACACTATGAGATTACTACTCTAACCTCATGGTAAGATTAGAGCACCAACTAATGATGAAAAACCCATGGTAAAGTAATAACTACTAAGACAAGTATGAATGATAACATTGCAAAACAATACTAAGACTAGAAACTAGATCAAAGTAATGCTGAAAGTAAAGGAAATATATTGCAAATAGAGTATCTCACAAGAGAGGAAATACAAGAGCTAAACCAGAGACTTCCGAAGACTCCTAGCTAGCTCCTAGCTCTTCACTCTCACTCTCACTCTACTACTACTACTACTTTGGATGGAACTTGCTAAGCAAATGACTGGTGTATCTCTGACTTCATGATTACAACTGAGGTGAACACTGCTATTTATAGCACTAGGGAGCAGAAGGGGTTCTTGTAGGTGAAGATGGGCGGCCAATGGTGGTTTGGGGATCGGCTGACCTAGGTGGGCACGTCCGACACTCTGATGTCACTAACTTTGCATTGTAGGGTGCTAGATCATCCTCTATGGTAGTTGTGTAGGCTCCAAGGCGATAGTTGCAATTGGTGCTGTCACGTGTCCAAATGGCTCCCCCAATCCAAGTAAAGTGAATGGGTGACCACCTGATCAAATCGACATGCAACCAATGGTGGAGAGTGCCCCTGGGCGTGTTCCTGGTTGGTCACATGGATTAGTGAGGTGGAGGGCCAGGTGGCACCTTGGCCGACCTATGATGGGGTCGGTCGGCCCCACAAAGTGGCCAAAATAGGCCCTCTTTGCTTGGTTGGCTTTCCCACGTGTCCTTTCTAGCCATTTCTTGAATTATACCTGCATTCAAATAAACTTCATATACATGTGGAATTCCATTAATAATAAACTTCTTTCCTACATTTTATTTCATGTTTTCCATCATTTCATTGCATTGTTGATGGAAGAAATGGGTACTTAGTGACCATCAATAATAGCCCTATGCAACACCTGCCACCGCGCCGGGCTTGGGGAGAGGAAGCGTCGCCGACCAAGGAGAGCTGGAGAGGAGGAGGCGAGGAAGCAAGGGGTGCAGGCAGATGCAGCACGCTGTTGGCCAGAGAGAGGAAGGGAGAGGCCGCTGAGAAGGTGCCCTGCGAGGCATTTTTTCTTTGCTTTACACCTTTTTCTTTTCTGTACGCCTATTGGGGACGTCTCTAGGATGGAGGCAGCAAGGACCATGCAGATCGACAGATGGCTGAGATGTTCGTACTATAGATGAACATGGTAGCATTAGATTTTCTTTCTTAGAAACTGATCTTATATGATGATATGACATGATATGATGCAATATGTCTGGCTTAATCAGTCATTTGGATGTTATTATTAAATTAATGCTCCAAGGGTGTGTCATTTAGGTCTGTGCACTCTGAAAACACACTTCTTGGTTCCTAAACTTGTAAGGGTGTCTCACTTATGTCTACAAACTCTGAAAATGCATTTTCAGGTCCCTAAACTTACAAGAGTGTGTCATATAGGTCCATAAACAAATTTTATATTTTCTATTTATATTTGATAATATAGTTATGAGTAGTACATAAAAATAAAATTTAATATGGCATCATCACTAATAAATAAACTAAAGTATTAAAATAATGAGTAATGTCCATCATCGGTCCCTAAATTTGTATCGTTGTGTCATCCCGGTCTTTAAAATCGCAAATCGACCATTTAGCTCCTCAAACTTGTTCGAAATCACCTGTTTCGGTTCTCAAACTTTTTAACTTGTGTTATTCCAGTACTTAAACTTCATTTAGAGTATCATCTAGATAAAAAAAAATTTGGTAATCTAAATACTCTATGTCAAAAAATAATTCATAACTTTTTCATACAAACTTAAATTAAGATAAACTTTATATCAAAATTGTAGCTCGCCACACGATAAACAACTTTGCAGTTGAAAATATATTAAAAATAAAATTGTTTAGGGTCCCAAATAATATTGTATATTTATAGTTTTTACAATTTGAAATTTAAAATTATCAAATAATTTTGGATATTGACATAATCTGTATGAAAGTTATAGTTCTCAATAAGATCTACAACTTGTAGTTAAAAGTTTTTTATTTGAAGTTGTTTATCATCTCAAAATTTAATTTTAAATTTGGCTAGAACCTCTCCTACCTCAGACTCATAACTGACGGTGGTGCATACGTCGTCGAGCCATCATGCCGACTCGCTGCTGCACTCGCGGCCGCCGCGCGCTGCTGCTCCTGCTGCAAGTCGCGTCTCATGAACCAGAGCACCTCGGCGCAACGTCGCATTGCTGGCTGCGCGACGCAATCCGGAGCTGTGCACTCGGCCGCCAGTGCCATCACCTTCTCCACCGCCGCCACGACAGCGGTCCGCCGCATCCGGGGGTCCATCACCACCACTGCGAAGCCCTCTCTGCACTTGCGCAGTGCTTGCACCAGCATGGTGAATTCGTTCAGTGCAAATCTGTAAATGGCTCCCTCCTCTCATATAAGGCTGTGCGACGGGGCGACCTCGACCCCCCGCCATGGCCGCACCCTCCATGGCTGACCATGTGGTCCTAGGCTGCAGCCGGGTCCGTCAGTCAGAGGAAGACCTCGTCCTCTTCCCCACAAGACAGTGACGGGGTGGGTGGAGGAGCACCACGTGGGGGGAAAGTGGTGGAGTACCAGCTTGAGAATATTCGAGGTGATGAGGCGATTATGGAATTTTTTGGCCAGCTCTAGGCCATCGCCTTGCCGCCCCCAAACCCTAAGGGGTGGGACTCGAGCACCGCCACCAACCCCTCCACAGCCCCCTTGGACACTCTTCTAGATCCGGAGGGAGCTCGTCGAGTCGAAGCAAATCTCAGTGGGAGATTGCTATCTGGTTGCCCGATCTGATAGATTAGACAAACCTCCAATGAGAATCAGCTTCGTGAAGGACATCTGGGGGAGGGGAGGCTCATCCTTTGCTAAAGTCATGAAGCGCCTGATGGCGGAAGGAGGGAGATGGGTGTGGCAACCGGAGCCACGGCGCCTGCTGGGCCAGCAACCGCAGGGGCCGACCCATCCACCGCTGCCACAGCAGCCGAGACCAGCCATAGCATGGGTGGCGGGGGCAAGGGGCAACGAGCAGCAGCAAAGGCAACCTCGTCGCCTGCCACCGTCGAGGCAACAGCAACCACAGCGACAACAACCTCCTCGGAGAGTGCCACAGCAAGCACGAGGACAGGCCATCCAGATCCCGGAGCTTCCTCCTGTTATCGACCCAAGGTACAGTGCGATGACTTGCAACAACTGTGGGGAACCGGGTCATTTTGTGGGGAATTGATCTAGGCCAAAGATATGCTTCATATGTGGGATTGCTATGCATCATATGAATGTTTGCCCAAGTTGGAAGTCTGATCACCCAATAGCAGCTTATGTGGGGAGTTCGAGTCTGGGTTTGGGATTCTATCATGTTGGGACCCCATCATTTGAATCTACTCAGTGGCTTAATCTAAACAATTGTGGAATTGTTAGAGTAAAAAATGGATCTATCTCAATGACTGAATTGGAAGTTGAACTTTCAGATATCTACTGTAAAGAGTGGCCTTGGCAGATCAAAGAATTGGAAGTTGGCAAATTCTTGGACAGGTTTCCTCCCCACAAGAAGGTTTCAGATATAAAGAATTACCCCGCCTTCAATCTGAGAAAGGATGGAGTCCACGTTGAAGTGTTTGAATGGGTTGGTGACATAGAACCTTATTGTTGATGGCTATCAATGACCAAATTTACCCGTCAACTAACTCCTGAAAGAGGCACATTGGCGATCACCAACATAGACTTAGGGTTTACACTAACGGAATTCCACGAGTTTTGGTGAATCCTTGTCTCTGCAGGTAGACATCGGAAAAGCTATCAAAAAGGACCAACATGATAGATTACAAGCACCTCAAATGATGAATTGGAATGCACCATTGCGAAGAGCTCATCGAGATGACCGAAACGGACATATCATTTGCCTTTTTCGGAGTTTCGGATGAAAAGATATGAATTCCACCGCGGGGGGCTGCACTAGAAGACTCCAGAAGGCGCGAGAAGACACCACGGCAAAGCGGACCACGAACGGGCTCGGAGTGGGGCCGGCCGGTCCCACCCCAGATCGGCCGGTCTGCTACAGGGGCCAATCAGGCCCAGCTTCGGCCTAGGTGCTCCACCGCCTTAGGGTTTCAATCTCACCCGTCCGCCAAAGTCGGTTTGATCCAAGGGCTCACGTTCATCCCACCGGGCTATAAAAGAAGGGCAGGACCCCCCCAGGGCAACACACATTCATTTGCAATTCTCTCAAACCCTAATTGAGAGGTGTCCCTCGAATGGATAACCTCTCTGGGGCCAGCCATCAAGAGAAGATTAGTCCTCTCTAGGATCTAGTCTTTAGATAATAGTGAGATGGTGAGTGAGGGAAGAGTTAGGAGGTGCTGGCCTGTCGGTGCCTTCTCTACGGCTTGTACCTTGGCGGGATCAAGCTCTACTTGAGCTTGCTCCTGCGATGTCTCTGGTGATCAGCTTCTAATGCGAGTAAGTTCTATGCCTTTATTGTTTATCTAGATCATGACTCTCTTTGAGTGCTTTATTCCTGTTCTAGAGGGATTAGAGTATTATCGTAGGTGTAAGCATGGTGCTTAGGCTTAGGATAATCGTGGATGCACCCTACATTCTAGATTTGGTGGTAGCTCGCGGAGGTGACTTACAGCTCCGTTGAATCTTATTTATCCCACTATCCCGTTTGTAGGCCAAGTAGGACACGGTTGCTAAGGAGATCAACATCCTATGTCGGTGTCCCTCCTTATGTAATGTCCCCAGTTAGCAATATAAGACATAGACTTGCCCAAGTTAGAAGAAGTGAACCATAGTTATCCTCTCTACTCTCCTATTATCATCAACCTTGATTGCTATGCTCAACCCCATTACTTGTCGCCCTAGTTCTACCTTAGTTCTATCTTAATCTAGTCTCTACCTTCACCCTATTGTTACTCCTAGTTAAGTTAGACCGTAGTTGATCTCACACCTTTCTCAGTGGAACGAAACCTGGAATACTTTTGGGATAAAGCTACAACGGTATCCGTGCGCTTGCGAATCATTCAGTGGGTGTTAACAGATATCAACACGCTTTTTGGCGCCGTTGCTAGGATAGGGATTTATCTCTATTTTTGGTAGCGACGTTAAGAAGTGTCAACAAGCTTTTTGGCGCCGTTGCCGGGGAAACGGTTTGCTGAGTTGACTACGAACGTAGCTTAACTTTTCTTTTCTTTTATTCTTTTTCCTTTATCCTTTACTCCTCTCTTCATTCTTTCTATTCTTTTCTTTTCAACTTTTGGTTTAACATGAATCACACTCCTATCAATCAATATGCTAAACCCACGAGCGCAAGCTTTAGGCCACTAGAATCCTCAGAGCCTATCTTGGCATCTGGTTATGAGCTGCGCCCGTGTTGGATAGACTTTGTCCAAAAACAATCCTTCTCAGGCGAAGGCGATGAAAACCCATACTCACACCTACGGGAGTTTTTACTGAGATGCGCATGCTTTCGTATTGCTGGCATGTCTGATAAGACTCTACGATGGAAGCTTTTTCCATTCTCTTTGACTAGAAAAGCTAAACATTGGTACAACAAAACCATAGGAAGTATGCAAGGAGATTGGAAATTGCTATGTTCTGAATTTCAAACCAAATTCTTTCCCATCTCTAAGGTAATTGATCTTCGGGAAGAGGTTCTACGCTTTAAACAACTAGAGGAGGAATCTCTAGAAACATCATGGGATCGCATTAATGATCTCCTCACTACAGGCCCTGACCTTTCCATTCCAGACTTAGTGTTGTTTCAACACTTTTACTTAGGCCTTAGTAAGGATTCTAAGAAGTCCCTTGATATAGTTTCTAGAGGATCTTTTCTTCATGTGACTGCTAGTGAAGCAAGATCTTTGATTGATAAACTTTGTGGAAGAACATCTTGCCCTAGCATTCAATATGAACCCCCTGAGAAAGAGAAGGAATTGTTTCTAAGACAAGAGGAAGTTTCGATAGCTAAATCACACTTATTCTAATCCCAATATTTAGCTATCAGTCCCGCATTATCCATGCCCCAAAATGCACCAAGGGAAGAAGAAATTCAACCTTTGGAGTATAAACTTTTTGGTGTTGATATCGGGGAGAGCCTAGACTTCCAGTCCTATAAGAGACCATTTCGACTGAACATAATTCAAATCCTCTTGAGAAGGAATCTCTTAGAAAGCATCCTCTTTGGGAAGAATTCAAGGATGGCATGTCTAATGATGCCATAGAAGGAGAGCCAAGACAATTTGATTCTAATCCTATCTTCTCTTCTTCTATGACCACACTAGATGTCTTGCCTGAACCGATCTTAAAACACATCCTTGACCCCGAAGATTTCTTTGACACTTGTTCTCCTAAGTCTCATGATAACCCTAGAGATCCACTAAGACACTTAGAGCATAGGAATCATGAGGGACTCAAGGATGACCAAGAAGTGCTGCAACAATGGCTGGAATGCATTGAATGGATGGACCATGAAGAAGCTTTAATAGAATCCAGCCTAGGCCTAGATCCAAATAATAAACTCCCGACTCTAAGTTTGGAGGAGGCCATTAATGAGACCAGCTTGAGAGCCACCAATCGCAAGGAAATCTTGGACATATGAAAGTCATAGGCATGAAATAAAGGAGACAATGTTTTCACCTATAGACATTCATAAAGAATCACCCTTGGAGATTGGTAAGAGAGATGGCATCAATGAGCATAAAAGCTACTATAAAAAGACCTCATCAAAGCCATGCTCATATGACACATCTCTTGAATCTCTTGGTCTCTCTACCATGACCACACTCGAGATCTTCAACCCCCTCATACATCCTGTCCATAAAAACTTTAAAAGGGAGGTTGTAGATGCATATGTTTATCATAAACATTGCAAGTCTTGATGTGCGGATCTTGAGGTAGGTAGATAAGGATTGGTGTTGGAGGGGAAACCACTTCACCATCTTGAAGTGCGATTCTAAGGTTTCCCAAAAAAATGAGCTTTTGACCAAGACCTAGCACTTTCGATAGACAACATGAACTCTTGCCTGAACTGCCCTTATGAGATGAGCATAGAGAAATAATTGTGAAAATATTCCTTCGGGTATTCTTGTTACTAATCTTACAGGTTTGAAGCAAGAAAAATGAAGGATGATGGTGCAAGGTATGTCCAACCAATTATTATGCAACATTAGATCACATTCATCTAAACTTGATCTTGCCTTGCAAGAACTCAAGTGTGGGGGAGATGCTTCTTTAAAAAATCTTATGCCATGTTGCTAATTTTGGTTGTATCTACCTTTAAGCCATGCTCAACTTGCCATATAACAATCATGCTCTTCCATCTCTATTTGAATAAATCTCTAAAATGCTTCCATGCCATCTTTGTTTACTCTAGTAAGTTTTGGTTTGGAAGTGCTGCGCATACTTCCATAGGCATTTAAATTAAGCGTGGTGCTTAGGTTAAATAGCCTACCTTAATTAAATTAGACATGGAGTCTAGTTTGGTTATTGAACTAAAATATTGCTTGTGTATACATTGGATACTTGTTGGACTAACCCCTGCAGGCAATTTAAAAATCCAATCTGGGTAAGTCAAGAGATGAATTCAAATCAGAGATAAAGCAAGGCACATGACAAACTCTAATAACTTTGCACACTGAAAACACAGCTCATTCATCATTGATGGAAGGACTGTAAGTATCAATGATTATTCACTTTGTCTTCAGCCGCAAGATACCTTTGCCTTGAACCATGCTTGTATAAAATGTGAGAACCCATCTTTCTAATTAATGCACATGATTTAGAGACAACAATTCCCCCATTCGAATTAGAATATTCCTTTGGGTATGTGTTGTCCACTAATCCTGTGCAGACATAAAAATCCAAAATGGCAAAAAAAGAAAAAATGGCACGACAGAAAGAGCACCATCTAGGAACAAGAGGAACTATGAACCGAGATGTGAGGTTGACCAAACAAGGAAAGCAAGGAGCAAAACAAAAGGACCATCAAGAGTCATCTACTCTTCATCACATGGTGTCATCGTGCTCCACTGATGAAGGTAACACCCAAAGGTAAATGGTCACTACTTAAAATGCTTCTCCTTGGTTTTGGTATGAACATGAATAAAGAACTTAACATGTTTCAGTAATAATTATCCATGATCAATTCTGATTAACTCAATATGTCTAGTTCTTTAAAGTTGTTCATAGCATCACTATCTTGATCCATAGTCTTAACCAAATAAGCTAAAAAGTTGCACACCTTATGCCTGGAAGATGGTAGTCATGATCATGTAAATATTGACACATCATATATAGATTGACAATCCTTCCATGGTTAAGCATTTTAACTCTTGTGACCTAATGAACTTAAATGTTACATCCTTGCTCAACCTTTTGATCCTACCTCTCATGATAATGTTGAACAAAGCACACAACATCAACTTCATGTTGTTCAACGTGACTAAGAACAAGAGATACGGAATAGAAGTTTTGGTTCTGCTGGTGTTTTCCCACCAGTAGAGCCTATGCACTTGATCTCTGCCTTGTCTTCATGAGCAGGACACACCTTAAGCGAAGGGTGGGGGAGTTAATTCCCTACTTTGTACAAATGGAGGTCCTAGACCTGTCAAAGCAATATCAAATCTCAAAATAGAGACAGGTTTGGTAAAAGAAGGTGACACATCATAAGAGGCATCAGCACAGAATCTTAATCTTCACCGAAAGAGCAAGCTTGGAGAAGAAGCACTCCCATGCACGCAATCAAAGAAACTCCAATTGTGTCAACATTGGAGGAATCAACAATAAGGGAGAAATCTTGTCTGAAGGACTTTAAAATCCGAACCCCTGCCGTGAGGTAACATCGGTAGTTATCCATATTTACTTTATTGTATTGCAGGTATTATTTTCTCTTTAGCATGTTTTGTATTAGCATTGCATTGAAAATAACAAAAATAATTATGCATTCATCTTGTTAGATAATTCATGCATTATAAAACTTGAAGCCTCATATGAATAGTTCTATGGTGTGTAAAAGCCCATAGGAGTCTTCACTGTGGTGGCATAAAAATAACAAAAATAATCATGCATACATGTTTTCTTGAGCCTCTTGCTGCACTGTATACACTATAACAACCTTTGAAAACCTCTCACAACAACCAGTCCGTGAAACAGCTAACCAAACTGCTTACCCTAATCCGTTCCACAAGTTTTGGTGTTTTGTGAGATGTTTGCTGCAGGATGACTCTAAGAGCTAGTCCACCTAGGAATCTTCATTGACATCACTCAAAGTACACCTTCCCAACACACAGCTAATCACTATGTGAAGGAAGCAACTTCTTGTTGGATGAGTGTTGACGGTCGTTAATGACCAAATCTATCCATCAACTAACTCTGAAAGAGGCACATTTGTGATCACCAACATAGACTTAGGGTTTACACTAACAGAATTCCACGAGTTTTGGTGAATCCATGCTTCTACAGGTACATAGCGGAAAAAGCTATCAAAAAGAACCAACATGACAGATTACAAGCACCTCAAACGATGAATTGGAATGCACCATTGCGAAGAGCTCGTCGAGATGATCGAAACGGACATATCATTTGCCATTTTTGGAGTTTCAGATGAAAAGATATGAATTCCAACGCGGGGGCTGCACTAGAAGACTCCAGAAGGCGCGAGAAGACACCACGACGAAGCGGACCGCCAGCGGGCCTGGAGTGGGACCGGCTGGTCCCACCCCAGACCGGCCGGTCTGGCCCAAGCTCCAATCAGGCCCAGCTTTGGCCCTAGTGCTCCACCACCTTAGGGTTTTAATTTCAGCCGTCCGTCAAAGTCGGTTTGATCCAAGGGCTCACGTTCATCCCACCGGGCTATAAAAGGAGGGCAGGACCCCCCTAGGGGAGGTATCCCCATGAAACCCTAATTCATATTCTCTGATGAGGATCAGAGAGGTGTCCTTTGAATGGATGACCTCTCTAGGGTTAGCAATTAGGAGACTAATCCTTATTGGGATCTAGTCTTAGAAATAGAGAGATAGAGAGGGGAAGGACTTGGGAGGAGGTGCCGGCCTGTCGGTGCTACCTCCATGGCTTGTACCTTGGCGGAAGTTAATCTACGTCTAGGATTTCTATGGTAATCATCTTCTTCTTTCTTTAAGCAATTGTGTTTATATTTTTCTGCTGGTCTGCGAGTCTCTTTTGAGCACTTTAATCTATTGCAATAGGTTAAGGTATAATTCATAGTGTAGGTGTGGTGCTTAGACTCGGATTACTCGTAGATGTACCCTATCTTCCAGATTTGGTGGTAGCTCGCGGAAGTGACTTTACCGTTGAATCCTATGTATCCCACTATCCCATTGGTAGGCCGTGCAGGAATATAATTGGTAGAAAGATCATAGTTTTGCCTGTGCTCTTTCTATGCAATTTTCACAGATAGAACATATAAACATAGCTTATTGCGAGTAGAACGTGAGAACCTTAGCAATCTCCTCTATATTCTCAACCTTCTAAAGATCTTGTTGCTACTCCGGGTTAAGTTAGCTGTCATAGTTAACCTTACCGTTTCCTTGTGGATACGATATTTAAAACCTTAGGGTGAAGTGCTACAACGATATCCGTGCGCTTGTAGAATTTTCAGTAGGCATTAACAGACATCAACAAGCATTTCTGGCGCCGTTGCCGGGGAAACGGTTTGCTGAGTTATCTACGAATCTATCTTAACCTTGTATCATACTCTTGTCTTTTCTTTTGTACCACACTCTCTTCACCTTTTCTATCCTTAAATGGATCCCACAAATTCCACTCCTATCTTTTACCTTGATAAACCTACAGGAGCAAGCTTAGAGCCATCAAAGACCATAGAGCCTATCAAAGCATTTGGCTATGAGTTCCCTCACGTTTAGTAAACATGATTAGAAAACAATCCTTCTTGGGAGAAGATGGTGAAAACCCATACTCACACCTACGAGAGTTTGATCTGACCTGTACATGCTTGCATATTGCTGGCATGTCTGATAGGACTATAAGATGGACGTTCTTTCCATTCTCTTTGATGGGTAGAGCTAAAATTTGGTACGATTAGACCGTAGGAAGTGTCCAAGGAGATTGGGGGATGCTATGCTCTAAATTTTGCTCAAAATTCTCTCCCATCTCTGCAATGATTTCCTCTCGAGAGGAGATTCTAGCTTTTAGACAACTAGAAGAAGAATCTCTTGGAACATCATGGGACCGCTTTAACGACCTCACCTTTGACCCGATGCTTCTTCAAAAATTTTACATGGGTCTTAGTGAGAATGCTAGGCAATCCCTTGATACAGCCTCTGGAGGAGTTTTTCTCTGTTTGAGCCCTAGAGAGGCAAGGTCTGTACTTGATAGAATTAATGGAAAGAGCCCTTGCCCTAGCACTCACCATGAACTCCTTGAGGAAGAGAAGGAATCATCTCCCGAACAAGAAGAAGGAGATTCGATAGCTAAACCAAAATCATTCCAATCTCAAGATTTAGCTATCAATCTTGAACCATCCATAACCCAAAATCCTCCAAAGAAAGAAGAAATTCAACCTTTGGAAACCTATCTTGCTAGTATGGATAATCTTTTAGAAGATAATTTTGGGGAAAGCATACGTCGCCAGCCCTATAAGATCCTTGCTCGTACATATAATTCACTTTTTCTAGAAGAGGAACCTCTTGAAAAGCATTCTCTTTGGGATGAATTCAAGGATGGCATGATTAGTGATGTCATAGAAGGAGAGCCAAGTTATTTTGAAATCAATCCTGTTTTCTCCCCTTCTATGCCCATGACAGATGCCTCATCTCAACCCATCTTTAATCCCATCCTTGACCCCAAAGAATCCTTTGATTCGTTCTCCTAAGTCTCATGATGACCCTAAAGATCCACCAAGACGATCAAAGCATAGGAGTCATGAAGACCATGAGGATGACCAAGAGGTGCTACAAAAATGGCTGGAATGTGTAGAATGGATGGACAAGGAAGAAGCCTTGATAGAATCTAGCCTCAGTTTAGATCCAAATGATGAACCTATGACTCATCCGAGTTTAGAAGAGGCTTTTGATGAGACCAATTTGAGTGTTGCCAATCCCAAGAAAATCCTAGACCATAAAATCACTAATGAATGTCATAGGCATGGAATGAAAGAGACAATATTTTCGCCTATAGATATTCATGAAGAGTCACCCTTGGAGGAAGGTAACATCAATGAGCATGGAAGCTACTTCATAAATACCTCATCAAATCCATGCTCATATGAGAAAACTTTTGAGTCAATTGGTCTCTCTACCATGGCTTCAGACGAGATCTTCAACCCCCTCATTCTTTCTGATCCTAAGACTTATGAAAGGGTGGTTGTAGATGCATATGTTTATCATAAATATTGTAGATCTCGATGTGTGAATCTTGAGAGTAGGTATAGAAAGATTGGTGTTGGAGGGGAAGCTACTTCACCATCTTAAAGCACAATCTTGAGGCTTCCCAAAAATGAGCTTTTGACCAAATGCTAGTGCTTTTGGGAGAAACATAAACTTTGACCTTGTGATATGATTGCCTTGTGAAATGCGGATAAAGATATAATTGTGAGAATATTCCTTCGGGTATCTTTGTCACTAACCTTTCCAGGTTTGAAGCAAAGAGAATGAAGAATGATGGTGCAAGGTATGTCCAACCAATTATCATGCAACATTAGATCACATCTATCCAAACTTGATCTTGCCTTGCAAGAATTTAAGTGTGGGGGATGAACTTGTCTAAAAAGAAAACCATATGTCATGTTGCTGATCTTGGTTGTCTCTACCTTTAAACCATGCTCAATCATGATCTTCATCTCTATTTGAATGAATCTCTATAGTGCTCTCATGCTACCTTTGTTTACTCTAGTAAGTTTTGGTTTGGACGTACTGCACATACTTCTATAGGCATTTAAATTAAGCGTGGTGCTTAGGTTAAATAGCCTACCTTAATTAAATTAGACATGGAGTCTAGTTTGGTTATTGAACTAAAAATTGCTTGTGTAGACATTGGATATTTTGTTGGACTAACCCCTGCAAGAAAATCTCTAATCCAATCTGGGTAAGTCAAGAGATGAATTCAAAGCGAGATGAAGCAAGGCACATAACTTTACGCAATGAAGACACAGCTCATTCATCATTGATGGAAGAACTGCATAAAACAAAGATTGAGACACGAAGCTTAAAATGGCAAGATCAAAATGAGGAGGATAGAGCACCATCTAGGAAACAAGAGGCACTATAAACAATAAGATGTGAGGTTGACCAGACAAGGAAAACATCAAGCCAAAGAGAAGGACAATCAAGAATCACCTACTCTTCATCATCGGGTGTCACCACACTCCAATGACAAAGGTAACATCTAAAGGTAAATGGTCACTACTTAAAAAGTTTCTCCTTGATTCTGGTATGAACATAAACAAAGAACCTAACATGTTTGAGTAACAATTATCCATGATCAATCCTTATTAACTCAACATGTTTAGTTCTTTAACTTGTTCATAGCATCACTATCTTGATCTGTAGTCTTAACCATGAGCTAAAAAAAATTGCACACCTTATGCTTGGAAGATGATAGTCATGATCATGTAAAGCCTGATACATGATGTACAAATAGACAATCCTTCCTTGGGTTAAGCATTTTAACTCTTGTAACCTGATGAACTTAAATGTTACACTCATACTCAACCTTCTGATCCTACCACTCATGCTAAGATTGAACAATGCACATAACATAAACCACATCTTGTTCAATATGACTAAGGTAGAGGAGTAGAATAAAAGTTTTGGTTCTGTTGGTGTTTTCCCACCAACAGAGCCCATGCACTTGATCTCTATCTTGTCTCCATGAGTAGGACACACTTTAATCCAAGTGTGGGGGAGTTAATTCCCTACTTTGGTACAAGTGAAAGGTCCTAGACCTGTCAAAGCAAAATCAAGACTCAACATCAAGATGGGTTTGGAAGAAGAAGGTGACACCATCACTAGAGGCATTATCACAAAAATCATCCTAATCAAGAGAGCTAGCTTGGAGAAGAAGCACTCCCATACGCCCAACTAAAGAAACTCCGTGTCATCAACACTAGAGGAATCAACAAGAAGGGAGAAGTCTTGTCCGGAGGACTTTAAACTCTGAACCCTTGCCATGAGGTAACATTGGTAGTTATCCATATTTTGCTTTCTTACATTGCATAATTAGTTTCTTGTTAGCATGTCTATCTTCTAGCATTGCATAGAAAAGAACAAAAATAATCATACATTCATTAGACTGCATTCATGCATCATAAAACTTGAAAGCCCCATGTGAATAGTCCTATGGTGTGTAAAAGCCTGTAGGAGTCTTCATTGTGGTGGCATAAAAATAACAAAAATAATCATGCATACATATTTTCCTTCCTGCATAAAAATAGAAAATCCAAAAGCTATAACTCTGCTATAATGGAAATATACTTTGAGACCTCCATAACAACCAATCTTCGACTGGCTAACCACTAACTGCTTATCCTAATCAGTTCCACGAGTTTTGGTGTTTTGTGAGATGTTTACTGTAGGATGACTCCAAGAGCTAGTCCACCAAGGAATCTTCATTGACATCACTCGAAGTACACCTTTCTAACACACAACTAATCACTGTGTGGAGGAAGCAACTTCTTGTTGGATGAGATTGAGGTTCCTAGCTACACTTGCTCTTACAAGCATGAGCTCCATCGAGAGGACCGCTCAGCTTCAGCGCTCAACCACGACAACAACTAGCTTGGGGGAAGGCTTCCCCTAGGTACCCAGGTAAGTGTACCTATCCGATTATCGAGTCAGTCATAAAAAATGAAAAATACCAAAAATATGTGGGCACATGAAGGTCCATACTTGTAGAGTCTTTAATGTTTTTTTATAGTAGGAGTCTTAAAATGAAGAAACCAACTAAAAATGTTTGTCTAGATAGAGTCAATAAATAAGCAAACCCTTGAGAAAATCCTTAAAGATAAAAATGATAAAAAGCTGCTCTGTTATAACACTTTTGAAGTGCCTAGTTTTTAGATATAAGTTTTCCCAAGTTTTGGCTTTGACTGTTTTGACATGAAGATTTACTCTGAGCCTAAAACTTGTGGGTTGCGTATGCTTGATCTAAGTCTAGGTAATTGATTGATTTGATTGAGAAAGTTTGAGCTGCTATTTATCTTGTTCTGAGTGACACTAGAATTCTGGAGATTTATCTTTTGAAAAATACAAAACCCTATATGATGAGTTCCTATATAACAAAGTTTACATTCCCACCAGAGCCAAACATGATGAGATAGGCTAGTTAAACTTCCACATACATGCTGCTTGTCATGCATTGAGTTTTTGTCAACTTTTGTGACCCTGGTGAGAAACTTGTCATGTTCTTGAATTAAGATCCACCTCCATAGGCACTACTCTACACTAGAGTAGGCGCAACAACATGCCATTCCACCTACATCCATTCCAAAAATGTTTTTCTCCTACACTGGGAGAGAACACCAAAAATATTTCCATTCGGATAGCCACCCAATAAATGCTTCAAGTTCATGTTGCTATCTCTCCAAACCTTATCAATGCCAAAAGGAGTCTATGAGCTATGAAAAAAGATATTTAAAAAAAGAGAGAGAAAAGAAAAAAAAGAGGGGGAGAAGAAAAAAAGGACAAGTGTCCAAGTGCTAAAAACAATGGGTACTTAGATGCCCGACTCCCTGAGAAAAAGAAAAGATAGCTCATAACCTCTGGCCAGATTCTCAAAGTCCAATAGAGAGATAGGCATTCAAGGAGCTGAGTAGAATTAGGTTCCACCATATATCCACCATATCCATCCACCCATATACATCTTGATTCGACTGTATGACTTGTTTCTCTGTGGATCCATTGTTTGACTTTACAACACATGCATTGCCAGTTTGCTCTTTCAGTTTCTCCTTACCTATGAGCTCCACATAAGCTTTAGTTATAGGATGAAAAGAAAGGCAAACATCATTTATTGCCTTGGTGAGAACCCACAAATACCACATACACTGAGAGATTTGAGAGAGTCATACATGGGAAACTCTGAGTTTTATTTGAAAACCTCTAAAACCTCCAGAATGATAGTTGAACAAAGAGCTTGGGACATAGTATTTGGCTAGATCTTTCTGTCTTTCGATTGCTCGAGACCTAAGTAAGAGCTGATAAGCCCTATAGTCAAAGGTAACATGAGTAAGTTTGAAGGCCAGCTCAGTTATTGCTTAGACTTGGAGGAGAATTTTTGTCTGAATGCAGGTATACTTCTGAGGAGTTACTACAAGATGGCTACAATGCTTAAACATACACATATCTTTTGATAGCCTTTCTGAGCTCAGCTTTGCTAAGGGACTAGCAAAGGTTAAGTGTGGGGGTGTTGTTGACGGTCGTTAATGACCAAATCTATCCGTCAACTAACTCTGAAAGAGGCACATTTGTGATCACCAATATAGACTTAGGATTTACACTAACGGAATTCCACGAGTTTTGGTGAATCGATGCTTCTACAGGTACATAGTGGAAAAAGCTATCAAAAAGGACCAACATGACAGATTACAAGCACCTCAAACGATGAATTGGAATGCACCATTGCGAAGAGCTCGTCGAGATGATCGAAACGGACATATCATTTGCCATTTTTGGAGTTTCGGATGATATGAATTCCACCGCGGGGGCTGCACTAGAAGACTCCAGAAGGCGCGAGAAGACACCACGACGAAGCGGACCGCCAGCGGGCCCAGAGTGGGACCGGCCGGTCCCATCCCAGACCGACCGGTCTGGCCCAAGCTCCAATCAGGCCCAGCTTTGGCCCAAGTGCTCCACCGCCTTAGGGTTTCAATCTCAGCCGTCCGCCAAAGTCAGTTTGATCCAAGGGCTCACGTTCATCCCACCGGGCTATAAAAGGAGGGCAGGACCCCCTGGGGGAGGTATCCCCATGAAACCCTAATTCATATTCTCTGATGAGGATCAGAGAGGTGTCCCTTGAATGGATGACCTTTCTAGGGTTAGCAATTAAGAGACTAATCCTTATTGGGATCTAGTCTTAGAAATAGAGAGATAGAGAGGGGAAGGACTTGGGAGGAGGTGCCGGCCTGTCGGTGCTGCCTCCATGGCTTGTACCTTGGCGGAAGTTAATCTATGTCTGGGATTTCTCTGGTAATCATCTTCTTCTTTCTTTAAGCAATTGTGTTTATATTGTTCTGCTAGTCTGCGAGTCTCTTTTGAGCGCTTTAATCTATTGCAATAGGTTAAGGTATAATTCATAGTGTAGGCGTGGTGCTTAGACTCGGATTACTCGTAGATGTACCCTATTTCTGGATTTGGTGGTAGCTCACGGAAGTGACTTTACTGTTGAATCCTATGTGTCCCACTATCCCGTTGGTAGGCCGTGCAGGAATATAATTGGTAGAAAGATCATAGTTTTGCTTGTGCTCTTTCTATGCAATTTCCACAGATAGAACATATAAACATAGCTTATTGCGAGTAGAACGTGAGAACCTTAGCAATCTCCTCTATATTCTCAACCTTCTAAAGATCTTGTTGCTACTCCGGGTTAAGTTAGCTGTCGTAGTTAACCTCACCGTTTCCTTGTGGATACGATATTTAAAACCTTAGGGTGAAGTGCTACAACGATATCCGTGCGCTTGCGGAATTTTTAGTAGGCATTAACAGATATCAACAATGAGATCGAGATTCCTAGCTACACTTTCTTGTAAGCATAAGCTCCACCGTGAGGACTGCTCAGCCTTCAATGCTCAACCACGACAACAACTAGCTTTGGGGAAGGCATCCCCTAGGTACCCAGGTAAGTGTACCTACGCGATTATCGAGTCAGTCATAAAAATGAAAAATACCAAAAATACGTGAGCACATGAAAGTTCACCATAGTATCATAAGAAAACTTAAAAGTACCAAAAATATGTGGACACATGAAGGTCCATGCTTTTTAGAGTCTTAAGAGTCTTATATAGTATTAACATTAAAAATGTAAAACCAAATAAAAATGTTTATTTAGATAGAGTCAATAAATAGGCAAGCCCTGAAGATGATCACTAAAGATGAAAATGATGAAAAGTTGCTCTGTCATAACACCTTTGAAGTGCCTAGTTTTTAGACATAGGTTTTCCTGAGTTTTGGCTTTAACTATTTTGACATGAAGATTTGCTCTGAGCCTGAAACTTGTGGGTTGCATATGCTTGAACTAAGTTTAGATAATTGATTGATGTGATTGAGAAAGTTTGAGTTGCTATTTATCTTGTTCTGAGTGACACTAGAGTTCTGGAGATTTATCTTTTGAAAAATGCAAAACCTTATATGATGAGCTCCTGTATGACAAAGCTTGCATTCCCACTAGAGCCAAACATGATGAGATAGGCTAGATAAACTTCCACATATATGCTGCTTGTCTAGCATTGAGTTTTGTCAACCTTTGTGACCCTTGTGAGAGATTTGTCATGATCTTGAATCAAGATCCACTTACACTCCACCTGCATATGCACTACTCTACACTGGAGTAGGCGCAACAACATGCCATTCCACCTACACCCATTCAAAAATGTTTTGCTCCTACACTGGAAGAGAACACCAAAAACATTTCCAATAGATAGCCACCCAATAAATGCTCCATGTTCTTGTTGCTATCTCTCAAAAATCTTTTGTGCCAAAAGGAGTGTTATGAGCTATGCAAAAGTTATCATGAAAAAAAGAAGATAAACTAAGGGAGTTAAAAAATGGACAAATGTCCAAGAGCAATGGGTACTTAAATGCCTACCTCCCTGATAAAAAAAAAAAAAAAAAAAAAAATAGCTCATACCCTCTGGCCAAGTTCCAAATTTCAAAAGAGAGATATGTCTTCAAGGAGCATAGTAGAATTAGGTTCCACCACATATCCACCATATCCATACACTTGCACATCTTGATTCGATTGTATGACTTGTTTCTCCATGGATCCATTGTTTGACTTCACAACATATGCATTGCAAGTTTGCTCTTTCAAGTTTTCTCCTTACCTATGAGCTCCACATAAGCTCTAGTTATAGGATGAAAAGAAAGGCAACCATCACTACTGCCCTGGTGAGAATCCATAAATACCACATACACTGAGAGATTTAAGAGTGTCATACATGGAAACTCTGAGTTTTATTTGAAAACTTCTAAAACCTCCAGAATGATAGTTGAACAAAAAGCTTGAGACATAGTGCTTGGCTGGATCTTTCTGTCTTTCGATTGCTTAAGACCTAAGTAAGAGCTGATAAGTGCCATGGTCAAAGGTAACATGAGTAAGTTTAAAAGTTAGCTCAGTTATTGCTCAAGCTTGGAGGAGAATTTTTGTCTGAATGCAGGTACACTTCCGAGGAGTTTACATCAAGATGGCTACAATGCTTAAACTTATACATATCTTTTGATAAGCTTTCTGAGCTTAGCTTTGCTATGGGACTAGCAAAGGTTAAGTGTGGGGGTGTTGTTGACGGCTATCAATGACCAAATTTACCCGTCAACTAACTCCTGAAAGAGGCACATTGGCGATCACCAACACAGACTTAGGGTTTACACTAACGGAATTCCACGAGTTTTGGTGAATCCTTGTCTCTGCAGGTACACATCGGAAAAGCTATCAAAAAGGACCAACATGACAGATTACAAGCACCTCAAATGATGAATTGGAATGCACCATTGCGAAGAGCTCATCGAGATGATCGAAACGGACATATCATTTGCCTTTTTCGGAGTTCCGGATAAAAAGATATGAATTCCACCGCGGGGGCTGTACTAGAAGACTCTAGAAGGCGCGAGAAGACACCACGGCGAAGCGGACCACGAACGGGCTTGGAGTGGGACCGACCAGTCCCACCCCAGACCGGCCGGTCTGCTGCAGGGGCCAATCAGGCCTAGCTTTGGCCTAGGTGCTCCACCGCCATAGGGTTTCAATTTCAGCCGTCCGCCAAAGTCGGTTTGATCCAAGGGCTCACGTTCATCCCACCGGGCTATAAAAGAAGGGCAGGACCACCCCCCCCCGCAACACACATTCATTTGCAATTCTCTCAAACCCTAATTGAGAGGTGTCCCTCGAATGGATAACCTCTCTAGGGCCAACCATCAAGAGAAGATTAGTCCTCTCTGGGATCTAGTCTTTAGATAATAGTGAGATGGAGAGTGAGGGAAGAGTTAGGAGGAGGTGCCGGCCTATCGGTGCCTTCTCTACGGCTTGTACCTTGGCGGGATCAAGCTCTACTTGAGCTTGCTCCTGGGATGTCTCTGGTGATCAACTTCTAATGCGAGTAAGTTCTATGCCTTTATTGTTTATCTGGATCACGACTCTCTTTAAGTGCTTTATTCCTGTTCTAGAGGGATTAGAGTATTTATCGTAGGTGTAAGCATGGTGCTTAGGCTTAGGATAATCGTGGATGCACCCTACATTCTGGATTTGGTGGTAGCTCGTGGAGGTGACTTATAGCTCCGTTGAATCTTATTTATCCCACTATCCCGTTTGTAGGCCAAGTAGAACACGGTTGCTAAGGAGATCAACATCCTATGTCAGTGTCTCTCCTTATGTAATGTCCCCAGTTAGCAATATAAGACATAGACTTGCCCAAGTTAGAAGAAGTGAACCATAATTATCCTCTCTACTCTCCTATTATCATCAACCTTGATTGCTACGCTCAACCCCATTACTTGTCGCCCTAGTTCTACCTTAGTTCTATCTTAATCTAGTCTCTACCTTCACCCTATTGTTACTCCTAGTTAAGTTAGACCGTAGTTGATCTCACACCTTTCTCAGTGGAACGAAACCTAGAATGCTTCTAGGATAAAGCTACAACGGTATCCGTGCGCTTGCGGATCATTCAGTGGGCGTTAACAGATATCAACACGCTTTTTAGCGCTGTTGCTGGGGATAGGGATTTATCTCTATTTTTGGTAGCGACGTTAAGAAGTGTCAACACTTATGCTGAACTTTAGGAGGTCTAGGTGCAAATTAGAGGAATTCCACCAAGATGGTGTCACTAGAAGGTTTTTGCCCAAATTGCATCTAGCTTTGGTTTGATGGTGGAAGTTGACTAGGCTAACATTTTCAAGACCTTCTATGAAGTGGTTAGAATCAAGGTGGCTTGTAGGGATGTTCATAAAATCCCTAAAGAAAGGCTATATGAATTGAGTAAGAAGCTGCACCTCATAACCTTCACAGTGGAGGTGGAGAATGGCCCTGACCTGGGGTTTGATGATAATGCTGGAGATGGAGGTGATGATGATGGAAAAGACAATGATGAGGAAGCTAATGACCTAGATGATTTATTGGATGAAGACACAAATCTGAATCAAGACTATCCTGAGAGCTCTAAAAAGAAAACTCCCACTTGTAAGCCAAGTCAGAACATGGGGTACAAGACAGTCCAAATTGGAGATGAGCTGGGCAACCAATGTAATCAGGAGAAGCAATTGATGGAAGCTATGAGTTGTCAGGTCAAGGAGTTGGAGATAGATACAGGGGTCAACCAACTGATACAGCCTGAGACCATTGATGGATTCAGGGCTGAGTTTACTATTGAGCAGAACTGAGGGGGGAAGTTGAATCAGCTGATCTTGAGATCTCTAAATGGAAAGATAACCTTATGGGTTTAAACCTAGAAAAGGATGGTTGCTCTTTATCAAATGGAAAGTCCCTTGAGGGTGATACAGGAACGCAACAGTGGGTCACACCGGAGTGTAGACAAGTTCAGTTCTCTGATTGTCTGAGGATTGCCAAAGAGCTCTTTCAGCTAGTTAATGAGGAATCGCATCACTCCAAGTGGGAAGCGTTCAGGAAGCTTGCCCTGACAGGAGAGGTGAATGAGAACTACTCTAATCTACTCCAAAGAATGGAGCTTGAAGATTCTGATTGGGAAGAAGAAGTGGATGCAAACTTACCTATGGTGGATACAGAAATGCAAATTAAGGAGAGGATCTCGCTTGAGGATTTAGTGACTCAGAAGAAGCCTGAACAAGTTACAGTAGAGCTAGAGAGAAAAGCTCAGGACAATAAACAGAAGAGGAAATGGGGTCCTGTCCCAATGATGGATAGACCAAGAAGAGGACCAGTGGACAATAGAGCTATGCTTTAGAAAGCCGAGGACTACAAGAAATTCAAAAATCTAGAACAAGGTAAACCAACCACAACCTCTTTTGCTTTTGAAAGCAATGATGAGCTATTACAGAAAGCTATGAGTGTGAATATCTTCTTTGGTAATGATACTGAAACTATGCATGAAAAAATTAATTCTTTAAAAGAAAAAGAGTTAGCTGGTAGAGCTGATTTTATTGAGCGTAATCCTAAGGTTAACATCCCTAGTTCCTTCGAGTTTAGTGCTACTGTGGAGGATTTTCCCCCTCTGCAAGAGACTGAACCTTCTCCTATAAAGGAGAGAGATAGTTGCAACCCACAAACTTGGGCTCAAGTAGCTGCTAACAGCTATGAAAAAACTAATACATAAGGTTAAAAATGATAGGAGCATTCTTGAATGTTAGGGGTCTTAATAAAGAAGGCCACCTTCAATGCTTAACTGACTTTGTGATTGACAATAATTTGGATTTTGTGGGTATTCAAGAGACTAAGAAAGAAATCTTTGATGATTCCTTTTTGAAATATGTCCATAAGGACTTTGTTTGGCACTCCTTACCTACTAAGGGTACTGCTGGAGGATTCTAGTTGGCTTTAAAAATAGCAAGTTTGATATTTTAGCCTGGATGAATGGTGATTTCTGTGTGTCTGCTATGATTAGGAACTACCTTGACAACTCTGTATGGAGACTAATTATAGTGTATGGTTCTCCGTATGAAGAAGGAAAATCAGATTTTTTGCAAGAATTGGATTCATTCCAAAGTAATTGGGATGGACCAACAGTGGTTGGGGTGATTTCAATCTAGTATCCAGTTGTTAGGATAAAAACAATGGGTTAGTGAATATGAAATGGGTTGACCTTTTCAAAGATTGGATTAACAAATTTGGGCTAATTGAGCTTAAAACTGCGAATAGAGTTTACACCTGGACTAATAACCAGGAGAACCCTATCATGGCTGCCATTGATAAAGTTTTTTGTACTACATAGTTTGAGGAAAAATTCCTTTGGCTTTGGATCAGCAAATACCAGAGCTTGTAGTGACCATGTACCTTTGATCCTTAATTGTGGGCTTAAGGCCACAAAGAAACCTAGCATCTTTAGATTTGAGAAATGGTGGCTTGAGGAACCTGATTTCAAAGCTCTAGTTATCAAAGTCTAGAACACTCCTTGTGCCTTCACTGATCCCCTAGATATTTGGCAGTTTAAGATAAGGCTACTTAGAAAGAAAACTAAAGGGTGGTCCTGGAATAGAAATGCTGAGGTTAGAAAGGTTAAGCTAGCCCTCCTTAAGGAGTTAGATGAGTTAGAGGTTAAACAGGAGAGCATTGGTCTAATTCCAGAAGAGAGATATAGAATGGACACCATTACTGGTGACCTTGAGTCTTTATGGAAGTTAGAAGAGGTTAAAGTTAGACAAAGATCTAGGGAGAGGATCATTATGGAAGGTGATAGGAATACAACCTATTTCTAAGCAGTGGCTAATTCAGAGAAATAGGAAAAAAAGAATCCCAAGGCTAGAGGGACCTGAGGGATGGATTGAGAGTAGTGAGGCCATGCTTGAGCATGCTGTTTCCTTTTATAAATCTCTTTTGGAGAGGAAAAAGAGAGTGGTATGAAGTTGGGAGTGGAGTTCTAGGAAGAGGAGGAAAAAGTAACTACCCAAGAAAATGAGCTGTTAGAAGCTCCTTTTTCTTTAGAAGAAGTGAAGGAAGCAGTCTTTGGATCTTATGCTGAAGGATCCCCAGGGCCTGATGGCTTCCCCTTTCTTTTTTACCAAGTGTTCTGGGAGGTCATTAAAGAAGACCTGTTGGCCTTAGTTAAAAGTTTTGAACAAAACAAGCTCAATCTGGATAGGCTAAACTTTGCCATGATTACTCTTATCCCTAAGGAACCTGAAGCTAAGAATCTAAAGAAGTACAGACCTATCAGCTAATTAACTGTAGCTTTAAAATTTTTGCTAAAATCCTGAACAATAGACTTATAAAAGTTGCTAAGAGACTGGTGGCTTCTAACCAAACTGCCTTTATAAAGGGTAGATTTATTTTTGGAGAGTGTGGCGGCTGCCCACGAAATTATCCATGATATCCATAGGAAAAAGGAGGCTGGCTGGTGTTATCCTGAAACTAGATTATGAAAAAGTTTATGATAGGGTAAGCTGGAAGTTCCTGGATGAAATGCTAGAAGGCAGAGGCTTTAGCCTTAGATGGCGAGAGTGGATTAGGAAAGTAGTTCAGGGAGGGTCTATCTGTGTTAGAATCAATGATGAAAATAGCTCCTTCTTTAAGCCAGGTAAAGGGCTAAGACAGGGAGATCCTCTATCTCCCTTGTTATTCAATTTAGTAGCTGATGTTTTTTCTAGAATGCTCATGAAAGCAGCTAAAGAGAACCTTATCTCTGGCCTGCTCCCTTAGGTGAATCATGGAGGTATAATAAGTTTACAATATGCTGATGACTCTCCTCTGTTTGAAGGATGACTTGAGCAAGGCAGCTAATCTTAAGTGGCTCTTTGTCTGCTTTGAGCAGCTATCTGGCATGAAGATCAACTATGACAAAAGTGATATGTTGACTATAGGCATAGATGAGGATAGGTCCAATCTTTTTGCTAAACTCTTTTGCTGCAAAAGAAACTCTTTTCCTCTAAAATACTTGGGTGTTCCTTTGCACTATACAAAGCTAAGAAGAGAAGATTTACAGCCTATCATAGATAAAATTGTAAAAAGGGTAGCTGGTTGGAGAGGAAGGCTCCTGTCTTATGCAGGTAGGCTCATCCTTCTTAAGACCTGCTTGGCTAGCATTCCCATTTACCTACTCTCTATCATTAAGTTCCCTAGGTGGGCTATAGACATGATTAACTCCCATATGGGAAATTTTTTATGGAATAACACTGATGAGCATCATAAATACCATTTGGCCAGTTGGCAGCTAGTTGCTCAGAAAAAGGATATGGGTGGATTAGGCATCCCTGATCTCAGAAGCCTTAACTTGGCACTCTTAAGCTCTTGGATCTTTAGATACCATCTAAACTCTAACTCGGTTTGGACTAAAATAGTTGATTTCAAGTATAATACTAGTAGCCCAAATATCTTCTGTTGTTCAGATGTGAATGCCTCACCTTTTTGGAAAGGTGTAAGGTGGGCTATGCAAGCTGCTCTTATGGGCATCAAATGGGTAGTAGGTAATGGAAAAAGCATTAGATTCTAGGAAGATCAGTGGTTCGGAAACACCTACTTGGCCATCCTCTTTTGGCCTTTATATGTCATCAATGAACAGCAAGGAAAATCTGTGAGGGATGTGTGGGATGGTGATGAGCTTAAGTTGTCCTTTAGGAGAAACTTCTCTGCCGATTTAATGATTCTTTGGGATGATCTTGTATCTGTTGTAGAAAGTATTAACTACTCTGAAGATAAAGACCAAACCATATGGAATTTTAATTCAAATGGAAAGTTTGCTGTCCAATCTTTGTATGCAGTAATTAACCATAGAGGTGTGGTTCCTGTTTTTGTTCCTGCTGTTTGGAAGTTGTGCATTCTGCCTAGAGTACAGTTTTTCCTTTGGCTGCTATCGAATAATAGACTGTTGACTCGTGATAACCTTGCCAAACGAAGAGAGGTTACTGATCCTACATGTCTTTTCTGCTCGGAAACAGAGTCAGTATACCATCTTTTCTTTGAATGTTGCGTGGCTAAGCATGTGTGGGGAATGATCTCTGAATGTCTGAACCTGCAGTTGGGGAGCAATTTTGAATCTATGGCTTCGTTATGGCTGGCTAGTAAAAAGCATATTCTCACTAATATTGTATCCTCAGCTTTTTGTTGGATGTTATGGAAATTACGAAATATTGTTTGTTTTCAGGGTGTAACGTGGAGCGGAATGGCGAAGGTGTTCGGGATGCTGGCAAGGATGCTCAGGAGATGGCTACCTATGCTTAAACCGGAGGTCTAGGAAAGGCTGGAGCTGATCATCCAAAGGGTGGAAATGGAAGCAAGATCGCTACCACAGATCAGGTGGACTGCGGAATCATCAGAGTTGGATCCTGCAGCTTCTCAGTCCTCGGTGGTTCCCATTGTGATGGCTGAGAAATCTGTAATAGCTTTAGCTGAGGTTGCTACCAGTGTGGCTTGTTTGCCTGTGGCTGTTGATGTGCATTGATGCGCCTATACTCTATCTGAACCGAATTGCTGTTTCGCTTTGTTTGCTAATAAAGCGGGGGAAACCTATTACTCTAAAAAACCATAAAATAATATTTTAGAACCCTAAATAGTTTTAATTCAAAAAGGTTTTAACTACAAAGTTGTAGATCACGTTGATGGCTACAATTTTGATATAAAGTTTGCCATTATTTAAGTTTATATGAAAAACTTATGAATTGTTTTTTGATATAGAGTTTTTAGATCGCCTTGATTTGATCCCGATGAGACTCAAAACCAAGTTTAGGGACCAATATGACATAATTGAATAACTTTGAGCACTTAAACGGGTGATTTCCAAGTTTAGGGATCGAGATAATACAATCTAATAAGTTTAGGGACCGCGATGACATATTCGAACAAGTTTGAGGACATAAATGGTCAATTCATAAGTTTAGGGACCAGAATAACACAACGGTACATGTTTAGGGACCGGTGATGCACTTTTACTCTAAAATAATTTTAAAGAACAAATATATTATGATTAAACTAAATTAGAAAAGTACTAAAATTAATTTAATCTTTATATATCATTAATAATTTAAAATTAATACTAAAGTTATTTATAGATATACAATTAAATAGGTTTCATGCATTATTAGAAATAACAAAATTAAATAATTATTGACATTTAAGTAGGTCCATAATACTTTATTTTCTTTGCGGACTCCGATACTATCGGATATTATCGAATATGGATTAAAAAATGATGGATACGAATAGCCAAAGTGAATATATCCAAATTTGTTTTTCTGTATCCGATTCTGGATCTATATTGAGCAATCTACCTATACACTTAAAGCTGTATACCACGGCACCTCTCACAGAATCCTGTTCATGTACAGTACCCATGACTCAGGTTTCCTGTTCTCAGAACAGTTGCGCTATATGGACACCCCACGCGTCCACCGAGCTCCCTAGAAGCAACGACAGACCCCATCTCACACACCACGGCCTTGTTCGGATGGGCTGAAATTCAGCCCGGGCCTGGCTGAGATGGTTGAACCGCTGTCGTGCCTTGCCGAATCATCCCCGAGCGGGTGGAAATTTGCTCCCCATCGGCTAGGGTTTCCTCTCCTCGTCCAACTCTCGCCCCGCCCGTCTCAACGCATCCGCCGTCACTCCCCCGCCCTCTCCACGCATCCGCCCCACTCCGCCTCCGCGTGACCCCCGTTCCCGGTGCATCCAGCCGAAACTCCACCGAGGCTCGCGATCGGCCGCTCCGTGCTTCACTCTATCGACGTCATGGCCGGCTGAGCCGTTCTTCATCGCACGCGGCGGCGCCAGAGCAGGGAACGGGCGGCCACCTCGCCCTCTCGCCGTCCTCGATCGGCGACGGTGCCTGCTGCATCCCCACACCCTCAGGTGATGCTGGTTTCTTCCTCTTGCGCTTCCCCCCTCCTCTCCCTCGTACTGCGTAGCTCTTGGCGTTCCTGTGTATTTGCCATTTCCCTCGCGAATGCACGGCTCAGATCTACTGGTACATCAGGTTGGGCTAGTCGCTGTCGGAAGCAGCTGCGGAGCTACGCCGTGGATGCGGGCTGCCACCGGGGACAACGGGCGCCAGATCTGGGTAGGAAACGCCTCGCACGAACTGAGCTAACTTATGTTCGATTCGAGTTCGTATTGGGGAGGGGGGTTCGTGTGCCTGCGTGTTTCGGATTCTTCTTCCGCTGGTTGCGGGGTCCCGAGAAAGGGCACCGTGGCTGACTCTTGTTGGCCGCCTCGAACCAGATGTGGTCTAGCTGCTACCGGATGGCTTGTATATTGCTTGATTCCGATGTGTTGTTCGTTTTTTAATTTCCTAGGTTCAAGATCACATCACTTGGTATATGGACTCTGCTGTCATATATGGGTTTAGGCTAGACTAGTTCCTGTTTGCAAATATTGTACTCAATTACCTGTTGGTTCAGGCTTCAAAAGCTAGGTTAGATGCCTGGTTGATCACTTTGGAAGCAATGAAATGGTTTCAATCTATCTAAGTCTTAAGCATATGCTGCTCAAGTCATTCATGCTTGTACTCAATTAGGAGGCTACACATTGTGTGTAGAACATCTTGTTGAGCTCAAGTTAGGTGTTTCTGCAGTTGTTTTTTGGTTTATTTCATTTATTTTCCTCCTTCAAATGTGACTCATGGTACTCGTGATGTTTTCTATTTGACGTGGCTATGTTTTGACTTTGTTTAGCTAGGAAATGATTAACAATTGTTCGCTATGAGCCTTACAAAATATTCCCAAACACTTTGGCCTTAATTCGTATTTGAATTCTAAATCTTCATGGACAACTTGGCCCCCCCTATGTTTGACTCCTGGCTCCGCCTCTGCGTAGCACCATCAATTATGTATTGCTAGATCCATGATTATTGACCATCTTTGTGCAGAGTTGTCTGCCCCTTGCCTCCCTCTTCATGTAATCTATGCTAGATCATACAAGGTCACCGCTTGATTCCATATACGATTCTCTGTTTAAGTTTGTTACATCCATTATGGGTTATGGCACTACAAAGCTTTCTATTATAGCACACATTCTCCATGTTAGTAAACTGATGTGCTTCTCATGCGTTCATTTGTACTACGTAGGTGCTTATAACATTCTTTTCATATGCACATATGTAGGAAGTACGGGTTTGTCCAGCTGTTTGCCCATCCTGGCAGATTCGTCGTCGGCGTCATGGTCGCCCGTTGAACCACCTCATTACAATCTGCAACACAAACGCCTGCGGCCTGGCACCAAGGCAAGCCCCTTCCTTTTTCCCTCCGCAGTTATATTTCACCGTTGAACCCTATCTAGGTTTCATTTTAGCCTGTTTTTGTTCATGCCCATAACACCTCGTATTACCAAACTACGATGTCTAAGCCTCGTGCTACACAGGGCACGGTACACCCCCATTCCATTTGGATCTAATTATTCAGCAGAAAAAATGCACACCATTGGGAGAACAAATCCCTCACTAACCTTGGTTGGCACAATGTCCATCGTGCGTACAACCGGATCACGAATCATAACTACAGCAAAAAACAACTTCGAACAAGTGGGGGGACTGAGAAGGGCATACTTTAGGTGGAGGGACGGCCGATATAAAAGGACTGGTTTAGGTCGCAATCCGGATATCGATGAAATCACGGGTCCGTTTTTGATGGTGATGGCACGTAGGTACTAACTACGAACTCACGCCGCCCATTACTAACAAGTAGTACACACCCACACTAATTTACTAACATTGTTCACACACGTGCGGGACCCCTACGACAATGAATTGGGCGAGTACAAATGTCCCCCATGCTTGGACAAGCTCGAGATACTTGCTTGGGGGGCGTAACCCCGTGATAGGGGAAACTTGATTTCATGCGGTGGCCATGATCCTACGCTAACCCCTCCGAGTCGACACACCAATTCCTCCACGCCCCTACATCCCCCTGCGGCGTTTGTGCTTTCACCCACAGGCTTGGGTACACCTCCTCCTATGCACCCATCCCAAGGCATAGTGCAGGGCTCACCGGCAGGTGCATATGCGTCACACCTGCCATTGCACGGGTCACCACATGCTGTGTACCCCTCAACCTATGCAGCACTACAGGGGACCACACAAACCCCGCACGCCTTGCACATTATCCACCATATGCCTCACCCCCTCACATGACTCCAGCAGTAGCTGGTTGGAGCCCGGGTACACCAGGCAGCCCCAGCCCTTTATCCCCGCAGGGAACGCCTAACCGCCATCACAAGGGTAGGCGCCTCAACATAGATTATTCTATGAGCAGCCCCGGGGAAGGGGGTAAGGCAGCCAAGTCTCGTAGAGGAGTCCGTGCGTAATCGCTGCAATCGATTAGTGACGTCTTAAGAGAGCACAGGAAGAGCCTTTCCAAATCTAGTCGAGAAATAACGACATAGATGTCATTACTAAGGTCCCGACCGAAGATGGGAAGAGCGAGTCGGATCCGGACTTTCAGCGATACGATAGCCCCGTGCTCGAGTAAGGAGCATCGCAAAGGCTTTCTTTTTTTTGCTCAAAACCAAAGAGGGCCGCGGCCTGGGTTAGAGCTGCATGGGAGTTGTACTTGTGTTTCGAAGTGCAAGTAAATCGGTGTGGCCAGTTTGTGAGTGTATCTGTGTAACGATAACTTGTGAGCATTGAGAGTTTGAAATAAATCAGGTCCACTGTCGTCGTGGTGTGTATCATGTATGGTTTGAACAATGTGTTGAAATGAGTCGTTGATGTAATATTGGATTTTTCAAATTAGTAGCTGAGACTCTTAAGTTTTGTAATAAATGCATTTGCAACCATATCTGTTCATGTAAATTTAGTGAGTTGGGTGGTAATCTCAGCTTGTAGATTCGTTGCAACCATTTGTGTGCAGTGTGCAGGATAATAAGGTTGGACACTACATCGAAAATTGGCAGTGAAAGGTACGTATATGCTAATTCCGCTTCTATTGATGCTAATAATTTGGCATTTGCTGTTTTAATCCCTGTGGGGAGGTACTTTGATGTGTGGCAGATGAGCAGCAGTGATGAATCGGAGTACAGCGATGAACACAGTCATGCGATTCGAATCGGAGCGCACCATTACAACCTTGAAAAAAAACCGGTGTGCTCCCGAAAAGGCTGGAATGGTTGCTTACCAAGTGGCGGTATCTGCGAACTATGGGGCATGGATGGAAGCTTTCAGGCGAGGAGTGGGTGCAGCAATCATTATCAGATCCAGTGAGGTGCCGCATCAACTTCCGCATGTACCCCAATGAATTCTTGGCATTGCACAACATCTTACTCCAGTTTGGCCTGCCTGGAACAAGTAAGTGCTCGTCTTTGGAAGCACTGGCTATGTTTTTGTGGACTGCAGGACATAAAAGTGCTGTGAGGGAAGGTAAAGACAGGCTAGAAAGATCAACAGGGACGCTTAGTGAAAAGGTTACAGAGGTGCTTGAATGTGTGTTTAGGTGGGCTTGCACTGTGGTAGTTCCTGATGATCCTACCTATCAGGTAGTGGATGGAAACCTAGCCAAATATGATCCATTGTTTGATGGATGCATTGGGGCAATTGACGGCACTCATGTGAAAATCAAGGCTAGGAAGAATTGGAAAGGTGACTACACGAATAGGAATAAGGACCCAAGCCTTAACGTATGTGTCATAGTTGACATGTGGGTAGTGGAATGGCTGGGGCATGTCATGACACGGCAGTGCTTGAAGAGTGCAAGAAGCTGCGAAACTTCCCGCATCCTCCCGAAGGTAATGGACTCGTAAACCGTAAGTAATACTGCGTTTGAGCCCAATGTGTGCAAACCTAATGTTGTGTTGTGCTTGGACAGGTAGGTACTATTTGGCGGATGCTGGCTACATGGACCAGACCGGGTTCATGACTCCTTACAGGAATACAAGGTACCATCGCTCAGACTTCCGAGGAGTTGATAGTGATTCCTTGACTTTAGAGGAAAGATTTAACAGAGCACATTCGAGGCTGCGAAATATTGTCGAACGGCGGTTTGGAGTAATGAAAGGTAGGTGGCATATATACGAAGAGATGCCGTTGTACTGCAGAGAGAAACAAGCTAAAATGGTTGCTGCATGTTGTGGCTTGGAGAATTTTCTGATGTGGCGTAACCGAACCAAGAAGCCGCCATACCCGGTGCCACAATGGGTGGGTGCGTGCGCAGGATGGACTATTCCAGAGCTGAGGGATTACGTTGCTGTTGGTCTGCAGCTGGCAAACAAGTGACTGAAGGTAAGGTAACCTGTAGATGATTTGCACAATTGTGTTCGTTCGTGTTAGCTTTGTGAAGCATGCAGTTGAATTGGGATGACATGTGAGCTCATATTTGGCCATGCGGGGGGTACCAAGGAGGGATGATGGCGAGGAAAGTCGGTGCCTGAAAAGGAGGGCACTCTTTTTGTACATGGTAGATGTCAAATGGACTAGTAGTAGTAGCAATTTGATTCCGTGGAACCTGCAAAAGCAGGTAAGGTTGGTGTATGTTTATTTCCTTCTATTTTGGTGCCTCATATGAACTAGTAGCAAGTTAGTAGCAAGGAGGAGATGATGCACCCGCAATGGCCTTGTATTTTGGTGGCTGAAGTTATGTGATTGAACCGGTGGGGTGCGGATGAGAGTTAGGTACTAACCGGGCATGTTCTATGAGCTGAGTGTTGGTGTTGTAATGAAACTGAATTGTGACAGATGTGTTGTTATCATGGCTGCGATTAAGGAAACTAGAGGTTGATTGTTGTGATATATTGTTTCAAATGATGGTTTTGATTTGCTTGTTTCCCGTTTTGCTTGGTGTCGGTATGATGCTTACCATATGTGTTTGGCGCCATATTTTGAATGCCCCGCAATTTTGAATTTGAATGGTGGATGGAATTCAGCCGCCGCCGCCGCCTTGGAGTTTTGAAAACTTTGCTTTTTTCGCTTTGCTTTGTTAACCGGATAAGGCTTTCATTTGTTGGTTAGAGACTTGCCAAGTTTTCTATTCTCTATTTGTTCATGGGTATAAGCAAATTCAGTAGTTTCCAGCTAGCTGCAAAAAGTAGTTCTAATGTTTTGTATGTACCCATTTTGCGATTTTCCCTCAAGCAGCCTAAGGTTGTCCTCGGTGAGAGCTCCTTGCCTCTTCCATGCTTTCTATTCCCCATGAGCAATATACATTTCTTGACAAGAGATTTGTTAACTTGATAGCTCAAAGATATCTGTAAGGGTAAGAAGCCGGCAAGGGAGGCAACCGATTGTGGAAGAGCATTGGCCTTGGCTTGAAGACTCCTGGGGAAGCAAGTGATGGTATAATGGTTTCCTTCATCTGTAGGTCTACCTATAATTGTTTGAAGTGCTTCATTGTTATTTGAGATAATTAAGGACGGATGGTCGTCTGTTCCAAATTACTTTTTGTTGCAAATTTTATTTGCTATTTGGAAAACAATTAGGTTATGATGATTCCAAGTACTATGTCTCATGAAAACAATGCACGAGCATTAATATTTGTTTGCCCACGAGGGACCTACATTGACAAGAAATGCCCATTAACTTGGAACTGTTTGTATCGTAGGCTGAATTATTGCTTTGAACATGCCGGTGCTAAGATAAACAGAACCATTATTGTTCCCGAAACTACCTCTATTTTGTTAAGAAATACCAGAGGTAAGTGGACAGTTTGTGGAACTAGATTCATGTTTTGTGTTCCAAATTAATTTGTTGTTTCTAACATGTGTTACTCATTTGCCTTGCGGTATGAGGCGAGGCACTCTAACATTCCAGCTCATATCTCCCCATGCTTCCGTGTGAAGGCAGTCACCATGTCATCATTGGCCCGTGCAATAATACTTGTGATCAATCACTTGTTCTGCTTTTGAGTCAAGCTTACATGGTTTGTCACGATCAATAGAATGGACTGCAGACACTCTGGTCTTCATTGTGGACCTCAAGGCGCATAAGAAGAAGATCATGTCTGGCCGTCAAGAAGAAGATGTACGACATTCGGGCAAAGAATGTCAACACCACGATCATCTGTTTGTGTCGGTGCACGCCCGATAGGAAGAAGGCGGCTTACGTGAACCCGAGGACCGACTACGATGTTTGTTGATGTGGCCAACAAAATCGGCATTATCTAAGTGACCGCATTAGGCATCCGTGTCCTAGTTATATGCGAAATCGAGTTGTTGTAGCTATTGCTCGGTGCCTCCAAAGTACCATGTCTTGATGCACACATACGAATCTGATATCCATCCAAGTGACCGGTGTATCATGTTTGAGCTCGCACTTCATTATACTTACCATGAGTCGATGTGTTGTTATCATGGCTGGATTTATGAAAACCGGATCGATAGTTGTTATGGAAACCGGCATCAAGTTTGGATTGTTTGTGACTATTATGCTTACCATATGTGTTTGGCGCCATATTTTGAAATCCATGGATTTTTGAATTTGAATGGTGCATGCAATTCAGCAGTCTTTGGATGGTTTCCAAATAGGTTCGGCCCGGCCCGACCCGACCAGTGAATTTCAGCCAAAATGACAAATCCGTGGGACACCCATCCTCGGCCTACTCGCGGCGCCGCCACGCCTCTCCGTGTCATGGCTATCTCACCATCCGCTCCGCCGCCTGCCGGGGCGCAGTGGGCCCCGACCTGCCCGCGGTGCGTCTTGCGCTGCCGCCGCCGCAACGCCGCGGCCACCCTCAACCCTCCACCGCACCACCAATTGCCCATACACGTCCAAGGCTGCGTGATGCCGCCGCCACCGCCACCACCGTCGCCTCGGAGGCCCGGCGCTCGCCCCGGCTAACGCACCCCCGGCACACGGTAGCCAGCCGAGGCACCCACGAAGCGGGGACCTGGCTGCAAAGACCGCCGCACTGCCGCCATCTCCCTCACGCAGCACCACCACTCGTGCCTCGCCGACTTCGACATCACGCCGCATTTTTCCTGCGTCGTCAGTCTTCCAGGTATTTGATGGTCCCCAACTGCTATCTCCTCTGCCCTTGCAGTTCTGTACCATTCGAGTGCTCGATGAAATGTTCGAGACGCTAATACTGCCTGCCTGTGTTAGTAGGCCATCCAATCGCTTATGCCACCATGAAGTCGGCCTTCACGCGTATCCCGACCTTCGCCATTGCCACCAGCGTGTCCTCCGTCGTGCTCCTTCAAAGCTTCCTGTCACTGCTGCCGTTGCGACGCAATCTTCTACCTCCCTGCCTGCCACTGCTGCCACTGCTAAAACCCGGTTCATCCTGAGCCCAACTCACCCATGCGCATTGCTTTCCAGTTGCTTGCTGTTTTTTTAATTGTTATTGTGCTATTTGATCACACGTACGTATTTATCACTTTATTATTTTCATGCCGACTCAAACTGTATGTATCGATGTCTGCAGGTTCTTTTCTGCACTTCACCTGAGCTTCAAAGGGTGGGTTGCACACAAACAGTATGCAGAGCTTATTACCTTCTCTTATTTGATGAGGATATATTCTCTGATCTGTGACTGCATGAACCTACTTAAAAAGTGACACACTCTTATAAGTGTAAAGACTCAGAAATGTATTTTCAGAGTTTATGGATCTAAGTGATACCTTACAAGTTTAGAAACTTAGAAGTATGTTTTCAAAGTTCGTGGAAATACCTTTACAAGTTCGAGGACCGTTGGTATATTTAACTCTTTTTCTCTCATAGCAAACCAATCAACTTATCAGTCAGCTTCAAATCAACCAATTTATCAACCGGCTTATATAACCAATCAAACGGCCCAAATGACCATGGACGGCACCATCACATCAATGAGCGTGGACGCAATCAGAGCATGGCACCATCATATCAATGAGCGTGGATGCAATCAGAGCATAGCGCAGTGCACGGTGGGTGGCCAGCATCACGCAGCACCGTCCGATATGAAAACCGTTCACAAAGTAATTCAATGATTCCGAGAAGTTATGGAGCAAGAGTGGCTAGATACCAGCGTACAACAAACTCCAGGCAGAGTAGGCTGCACAAATAACTATTTAACAAGATCAAGATGCTCAAAATATCAGATGTACGTATGATAAAATCATAAATTCACATTTGAGGCCTTGTTTAGATAGGTGTGGAATTATTTGGAAATCCCTATTTTTTATTTGGTAAATATTGTCAATCATGGCCCAATTATTCTGATTTATAACAAAACTATGTAATTAGTTATTTTTTTTTATTTATATTTAATACTCTTTTATATGATAAAAATTTATGAGAGGAGAGATCAGAAAGTCCTCAGAAGACCTCGTTTGTTTGTGGCAAAATATTGTCCAATCGTGATATGACTAGGCTCAAAAAAAGATTCATCTCGTGATTTACAACCCAACTATATAATTAGTTATTTTTTTTATTTATATTTAATACTCTTTACATGTGGATACAAATTGATGTGATGGAGAGAGAGTGTAAAAACTTGGAAGTTGGAAGCCAATCTAAACAAGGCCTGAATCCTGTAGTAACTTGGGACTATATGATTTTGAGATATACTGCAGTATCATTTAACTTTCAGAATGTAAATGGTATGAATCCTAATACAAATATCTAACTTTTGATTCAGAAACACTGAACAAACTGCATGTACTCCATTTGGTCCACACAATAAAGAAAACAAAAGGATAAGAGTAGATATTGCCTCCACCATTTGTGATCACTATGCTCTGTTTTCTATGAAGAATTATCGCCAAGGGTCTGTATAATGTGATGTTTGAAGACCAGTTACATTTTTAGGTAGAACAGCATGCCCTCTGTGTATTTCCTGCAGTGCTGTCAATGCTGATGGTTTTGCCTTGGGAAGGCAATGGAGCAGTTGCAGCTGCTGCTTCTTTGGCAGCCAGCGCTTTCCTGTTGACAATGCCATAGACCTCCGTGATAATAGTCTGGAAGGCTTCCTCCACGTTTATAGCCTCCATAGCTGATGTCTCCAGGAAGAATAACCCCTCCTTCTCAGCCAATGCTTTGCCTTCATCCTCAGAGATGGCTCTCAAGTGGGTTAGGTCAGACTTGTTACCGACCATCATGATCACAATACTGGAGTCAGCATGGTCACGGAGTTCACGGAGCCACCTTTGAACATTGTCGAAGCTCTGCCTCTTTGTGATGTCATACACAAGCAGGGCTCCCACGGCGCCACGGTAGTAGGCACTTGTAATTGCACGGTACCTTTCCTGCCCAGCTGTGTCCCAGATCTGAGCCTTTATTGTTTTGCCGTCCATCTGTGAAAGAAGATAACATAAACTTAGGCAACATAGAAGTAACTGGAGTAATAAACCATGCTCACAAATGTTCGAACTTGTGCTTGGTACTAAGATGAGAAATTCAGGACAAGTCATTGGTTAGAAATGCACAATAAAAGTAGCACTCCTGAGCTACAATAGAATCTGTCCAGCACTACAATAGAAGCTATCCAGTACAGTACATAATGGCAATGACATTGTCATCAATGGAAATTACAATGTGAAAAAACACGAAAGAGGAAACAGGCCAACCATTAAACAGCAGGAAATATATAATGACGACAGTTTGGTTTCACCAAACACTGCTGACAGACAGGATGCCACATACAGACTAGAGGCAGTAGCTGGCGCATCAACCTATCAATCAATCACCACCAACCAACTAAATGATGTAATCCTGGGCAAAAGGGCCCACATAGCCTGCAAATAATTTTCTCTATGATACGGCAAAGTATCTTAGTACCAACTAGTGTGCTAATCCATCCAATTCAAATTATAAGATGTCTTGATTTGTTAATAATGTAGCTTTTGCTATGTACTTAGATATATACTTATGTTTAGATACATAATTAAATCAATGTATACAGAAAAAAAAATGTTATAATTTTGAACGAAGGGCAAATGTAATAACACTAAAGTTCATTTTTCAATCTTCGTGGTGGATGTCAATCATAAACTATAAAATTAGATAACAGAAGCCATCAACTGCCAAAACCAGAAAGTTTTGGTCTACTTAACAGTATCATAAGTAGTGTTCTATTTTCTAACAAAAATAAAATTTAGTTTGATATCTAAAAATTCATAGTTTATTTTAAATAAGAAAATATCAAACTAGTTCAAATTTTCTTCTATTGGTGTGCTAGAGTTACTCCTATTTAGATGTTATTTGTATTAAATAAACAACGTGCATGACAACAAGTAATAAAGCATTAAAAACTGAAATAAACCAATTTCTAAATGACTTTATATATAAACACGCAGATAACTTTTTTTAAAAGAATAGTATTAATTTCAATTATTTTTCAGAATTATAAGAATAAGGATATAAAAAATATAGAAAAAAGCCTACAAAACAATGGATGTCCGTTACCGGAATTAGTTTAGGGTTGAAAAAAATCCAATCCACGTCTAATTTGATGGTCAGCTAAAAAACATAAAATCGACAGAAGAAGGCATTCGCTAGACCGAGATCTGGCGGGTTGGGATCGAGAAGAGACCATCCACTAACGCGTGCGTGCAGAACTGCTAGAGATAAAGAGATGAGGGGAGCAAATGGCGCCGACCTGCAGTGATTTGGTGGCGAACTCGACGCCGATGGTGGACTTGGAGTCGAGGGAGAAGTGGTTGCGCGTGAAGCGAGAGAGGATATTGGACTTGCCGACGCCGCTATCCCCGATGAGCACCATCTTGAACAGGTAAGAGTACTCGTGATCCACCCGCCCGCCCATCTCTCTCCCCAGCTGTCCTCGTGTGGGAGAGATCTCTTCTCGGCGGTGAGGAGGGCCCGACGGAGGAGGCCAAGAAAGGAAGAAGACGGGGTTCGTGAAAGGAGGAACAAAAGAGGGGTAAAGGTAAGGAGTGGTAGCCTGGCCTTACGCTGATTTCGGCTGGTGGGTTGGTGGTGGGAGAGAGCACTCGTGACTAGTCCAACTAACCAAACCCGCCCGTAGGGAATTCGGGTCCCACGGCCTTTGCACACTCTCTTCTTTGTTCAAAGGTGGAATGGATGCGGACGTTAAAACACCTCCTACTTTAATCCAAATTAAAGACGCTTGATTTTTTAATCACAGTTTGATCCTTAGTTTCATTCGAAATATTTATATAAATATAGTTAAATTTAAGTAATTAAAAAAATTATTAATAAAGCAATCCACAATAAAAAGTGACATTTCATAAATTTTTTTATAAAACAAAGTGGTCAAATTTGAAGTAGAAAAGCATACATGTCTTATTGCCACACGTTGAATGACGACGGTGACAAATTACGAAATTGACGGGGCAAAATAGGGGCCAATGAGAGCACGAACGTCGCTAGCAGGCCCCACGGCCCGCCCCCCTAGGGAGCGGCGTGGGAGAGCGCCGCATGTGGTTGGGGCGGCGACTACTCTAGCCGTCACCACCCCGTGAGGCCGAGGCCGGGAGCCGAGGCGCGGGCCCCCCCCTGTCATCATCGCTACCATCGCCGTCAGTTACCTTTTATTATTATAATTAATTACGTAATTAATATTAGAAAAATTGGAAAGTTCATGTTTGACAAGAACTTTCCCGTTAGAGTCTGCTTGGGACTATAAATATTAGACATTTGTAATCGGGATCGGTTAAAAAAGTAATTGGGGTAATTCCCTTTAATTCCAATCTCCCACGCCCACGCCTCCTCTCTCCCTCCTTCCCCTCCTGCACCACCAGCCCTGCCTCCCCCTACACCACCGCCCCTAGGGCTGGCTGTTGACACTCCTTAATGTCACTATGAAAATAGATATGAAATGTACTTCCCAGCAATGGCGAAAAAAATGCTTGTTGACATCCTTAATGTTACTACGAAAATAGATATAAAATCTACTCCCTAGCAACGGTGCTAGAAATGCTTGTGGGTATCCTTTAGCATCGCTACTAAAGCGCCAAGTTGTTATCCCCAGCTTTGACATCAGTAGTATGGTATTAAATCATGCCACCATTTAGAATATAGAAATAGTATCCGCAAGTGCACATCAAATACCATTGTAGCATTTTACTTAGAGTATTACCAGGTTGCCATTTATATTTTCCCAAGGAAAGGTCTATAAGGTATACGTGTAAGGTAGTGTTGATGGTCCTTAATGCCTATTTTATACCATCAACTATTGCTCAATATAACATGATATCAACCATAAAGCATAGTTGTAGGGTTTGATTCTAACGAGTTCCACGAGTTATATTGTTCTCGATCGTTTTGCAGGTATATCCAATTTTACACAGAATAAAAGTATCTCAAATGATAATTTGGAGTGTATCATTGTGAAGAGCTCGTCGAGACAATCGAAACAGACATATCATTTGCTATATTCGGGGTCCGGAGTCAAAAGATATCAATTCCACACCGAAACCAACACTAAAAGACTCAAAGACACGGGAAGGCAACCCACCGAAGGCGAGGCCCACCTGCCACAGAGTGGGGCCGCCTGGCCCCACCTCGGGGCCGCCCGGCGCTCCACAGAGCCCGTTTGGGGCCCGCTTCAACGGACGGCCTCCTACCGCCTTAGGGTTTGCATCCCTACCATTGCCCAAGTCGATTTGATCCAACGGCGCGCGTTCATCCCATCGGGCTATAAATAAAGAGGCAGACCCCCTCCCTAAAGGCACCACGTTATTATGAAGATGTAGAGGCGTCCCTTGAATGGATGACCTCTCATCTCTAAAGAATTAGGGCTAGACTTTCCAATGTAGTAGATAAATTATAGTTGAGAGTTAGGGAGAGCGGAGCTACGCCCGGGTTCCGGAGGAATCTTCAGAGGAGTCATCAGAGTTCTGATATATCTTTGTATCTATTCTTGTAAGACTTATGCTTTAATATATTTTATCTTCTTTATTTACTTTTATGCCTAGCATTTAATTAGTTAGTATAGTTGTTATACTTTGGTATGGGATCTCCGCCTGTATCGGGTGCTCTAGTTATAGATCATGACTAGAGTAGTAATTGTTAGTGTAGACATGGAGTCTAGGCTATAGGTTATCTGAGGTTGCGCCCAATTCTTACGGTTAGTTGTGGTAGCCCCAGAGGTGACAGCTCCGTTAGGCCTTCGTATTCCACCACGTCGGAGTTGGTGTTTCGTAGAACTTTTGGCAGCCTTCCCCGACTACCTTCTTCCCAGTCTTATTCGAGAGTTGAAAAGGTATGCTACTACAAAGTGTTATTGTGTGATTTCTTTATCTACCATGAATTAGTTATATAGAACCAAAGTAAGAGAGAAGTATTTAGGAACCTTGAGCTCTCCCTTTGTCCTCTCACTTTAGCTATCTACTCTTTTATCATAGAATTCTCCTGTGTGTGTCATATATACATAATTCATATCATCTATCATTTACCCCCTACTTTAGTCTAATTGGTGTATTAAGTTAGTAGGTACATGATGGTGAACTATCAATGTCTTTAACCAATATTTTCCAGTGGTAAAATATAAATAACGATACCTGGAATACTTCCGGTAAAATGCTACAATGGTTTTCTGTGTGCTTGCGGAATCCTTCATAATTTTATTGTGCATAAGAAATACCAATAAGCATTTTTGGCGCCGTTGCTAGGGAAACAATTGGCATAAAGATTTTGATATTGATCTTGATATCTGCTAATCTAGTTTGCCACTAGTTTTAGTAGGATTACCCCTGTTTTGTTGAGTTGTGGAATAAACAGAATATCAACCGTTCCAACCTTTTGGCGAAATTCCACAAGAACGAGACATGGGAGATATTAAAAAAACTCAGGGTGTCCGAACATTCATGATTCATCAACAATGAAATCCTGCCATCTCACAGGTATGTATAAACATTTATATATATTCCTCTAACCATGTGTAGATTGGAGAAAAGTCATCATCACATGAATTCAAAGTTCATCATATATGACCAATAAAGACGCTGCGCTACTCACAAATACTATTATGAGTCATGGCAAGTTTGATCAAGGAAGGTGAGAAAGTCTTTGCTCATAGGCTTGAAATTTGATAAGTAGTTATCTTATTGCATTCCACTGCATGTTTACTTTGAATAATCCATGCATCTACTCCATCCCATATCAAGTCCACAGCATGTTTAGTTCCTTGCAGAGATGTATGTCACTTACATCTTTACTTGAAAAATAAAAAAAATTCTCACCATACATGATCATGCTTTCATGCCAAGATAGATCTGCTCATGAAGAAGCTGGAAGACAAGGCCAGCCAAAGACAAGACGTCATGCGCATTAATGATTCATGCATCACTTGTGAAGTATGTGGCAAAATGGGACTTAGACAACAGCTGCCCTGAGACCCATGAGGATGTGAACTTCATCAACAACAACAATAATTATCTTCCTCAAAATCAAGGATGGAATCAGCAAATGCCCAACTACCAAGGTAATTTCCCAGGTAACTTTCAATGCACTAATGACAATAACTATGCTCAATTGCCTTTGAGAGAAGTGATCTCCAACCAAAATAAAATTGTGGAGACTTTATCTAGGAAGGTAGCATCCAATGGTAAAATGCTAGAAAATATAAACACTAAAATGGATAGCTTTACCTCTGCTGTTAAGAACCAGCTTAGCTTTAATAAAATGATAGAGCAACAATTAGCTCAGCTGGCGGCCGCTGTTCCACCGACCGACGAAGGTAAGATTCTAGGGAAACCTTTAAAGCCCGAGACCGCGCATCTGGTTAATGTACATGCAGGTTACTATATTGAAGCATCATCAGGAGGATGGAAGGATAAGTCCATGCCACCCAAGAGAGGAGATCCAGGGAGACCTGTGATCCTCATCTCTATTAGGCAGCATGACTTCCCTGAAGTTGTCTATGATCTAGGCGCCAGTGTCAACATCATGCCTAAGATAGTCTCTGACCAAGTCTTTCCATGGGCATCTTTGTTGTACATGAATATGTGTTTACAGCTTGCAGACCAGATGGTTAAGCACCCTGAAGGAATCTTAGATGACGTGTGCATATGAATCGAAAGATCATATGTCTCTGTAGACTTTGTAGTCTTGGATACCAGCAGAGATCCTAAGAGTCCAATCATTCTTGGCCGACCATTCCTGAGTACTGCAAAGGCTGTTATCTACACGGACAGTGCTAAGATTTGTTTCACCATCAAGGGTAATAAAGAGAAGTTCAGTTTCAAGAACAAGACCCTTGAAACTCCTATAGATCCAAGAGGAGCTTACTTCCCAGTCAACCCAACGATTGAAGAAGCTAAGAAGAAGAATTCAAATGGGAAGAGAAAGAACAAGAACAGGAGGCAAGTGAGAAAGTAAGTCCGAGTAGTCAAGGCTGTTGAGTACAAGCATGACCACCTCTTAGCTTCACCATTCCTAAACAAGAGAGAGGATCCAGGCATGCCAGCCATTGATTGCAGTATTGGACAGTGCTCATTCTACAATGCTTTCTGTGACACCGGATCAGCTGTCAACATTATGTCTAAAAAGGTATATGACTAATTATTCGATACCCCTCTATACCCTACCTATATGCAGCTGTAGTTGGTGGACAACACGATGATATTCCTGGAGGGAGTAGCAAGAGACATCATGGTCAAAATCCAGACTTACTACGTCCCGACCAAATTCATGATACTGGATATGGGAGAAGAAGATGAGACTCCCATCATACTTGGGAGGTCGTTCCTCAGCACCACCAACACTATCATTTACAATAGATCAGACCAAGTCCACTTCCAATTCCGAGGAGAGAAGGTACGCTGTTATTTTAAAGATTATAACTCTCTTGGATTAGTAGCTTCCACCCTGTCCAAGAGGAGACTTCAGCGCCGGAGGAATCACTCTCAAAAGAGCAATGTTGAGGAGGAGGAAATCAACGAAGAATCTATAGCACCAAAGCAACAACCTACAAAGGTATGTGTAGGTATTTAGACCCCTATACCCTCACGGCTGGTCCTTAGTCTCGTCACATAGGGCAGCCCAGCCCACAGGACCAAGCCCGATCGGCCTTTCTGGTCTGGTCGGAGTCCCAAGTGGATAATTAGAGTTGCTTACCATGCAAGGAAACTAGTCAGTTAGGAAACCAATTGTACTTTGCCTAAGATACGATTGTTTGTAATCGACCACCTCGGGATCTTTGGATCTGTAACCCTGCCCCCCGGACTATATAAGGCGAGCAGGGACCCCCCTCCTGGATATCTCAATTCTTTTCATCAATAACAGAAGAGCAAGATATAGGGTATTACACATCAGGCGGCCCGAACCTGGGTAAACGTGTGTGTTGTTCTTCCTGTTCCATCTCGTTTATAGTCTAATAGCGTGCCTCCACATAAAATCACTACCATTGGTATACCCGTGGTAGAACTATCACCGATATTTCATTGACAGTTGGCGCGCCTGGTAGGGGGTGCGCGTGCAGATTTCGAGGCAAGCAAGATGGTGTCCTTCGCAACAACCATGGAGTTCGAAGCCGGATCCACCTTGACCGTCGGCTCCTTCACCTGGACCGTCTCTGCGACGGGAGGCACGGCGGGAATCCCGGCGAATCAAGCGCCAGAGCTCCAAGCTCCGCCACCGCCCCCTCCCTCACGATCAGACCCGAGAGGGCCACGGCCGGTGACTCGACCACCGTTACCTCGCTACCAGGGGAGGCAGATCGATAACTCCGACCTCCTCAGATCTATTGATCAGCTCAGGAGAGGTCTAGAGGAGATGATCGACCAGTTGGAATCGGTTCAGAACTGGACCAATGATGACAGCTTCACCCTTGTCCAACGATGCCGGCGCCGGGCTCTGACCCACGCCGCCCAGATTCCAATCTGATGACGGCTAGGCGTGGCACCAAGGTCCGCGCCAATCCCTTCCGTTGCCCAGGTCCTGACCAGGCTATGGCAAGGCGCAACTTCCAAGTTCGCGCCACCCAGCCTCACCGCCTGAATACTGATCTGGTTGCGGCTCAACCACGGCGCGGTGTACAGGCCCGCGCTAGGCGGCCCCGAGGCTCAGGTCTCAGTCTGGTCGAGACTCGAACTCGGCGTGGCGTTCAGGCCTGCGTCGACCAGCATGGCCGCCTAGTCTAGGGGCCGGCCTCGATTCAACCTCGGCACGACCGTCAGGGCCATGCCTATCGTACAGACACTGGTCTGGTGGGAGCCCAGCAGGGGCGTCAGCAACGATGGCCGGTGACTGGTCGGTCGAGCCCGTGGATCAGCGCCCAGGGCGCACCAAGTCGGGATCCGTTCCCCTTTGGTATGCCGAACACGTCTACAACATATCAGCAACAGATGGGAAGGCTATTCCAGGATCATCACCGGCAGTTACCCTCGGATCAGCTAGTTGAGTTCCACCTTGATGGGACGGTTAGGCACATCGTCTACTATGTCCATGGCAAGGAAGCCTCTAGCCGCTCCCTGTCTACCATCGAAGAGGAAGCGGCTCAAGCTCTATCTTCGGACTGGATGGAGCAACTGCCTCACCAAGGTCCTCTTCCACCACCGAATCCGAGAATGAGGAACTCCCCGAGAAGGTGGCATGGCTCATCAACATCACCAATTTCCCGGAGTACCCTCCAGGGTTTGGGAGAGCTATCTTCAACGTCAGCATTGACGAAGAGCAGCCCATCGTCGAAACTCCTGAAGACCGGGAAGCGAGGCTGACTCGTTGAGCACGACGCCGTCTTGCTCAAGGACCACCTCAACCGGGAGGCGCGGGTGCCGATGCAGACGGAGCAGTGGACGGCGCACAAATTGCCGATCAAAATCCACCCCCCGCCCCGCAAGCAAACCGACAGAGGGGGAGACTGCCACCCAGGAACCTAGCCGACGAATTCGATCTGGTCGGCGACCGGTGAGTTCGTAAGACGCCTAGCGCCAACATTGCCGTGGCAGTCGAGCGGCTACACGACATGCAGGCCACGCCAGAAATCAAAGTTGTTCTAGATCACCTCAAGGCAGCAGAAGACCAGGTGAACTTCATGCGTGAACCATCCGCCGGACCATCCCGAAGCCACCGCTCTCGTAGTTCTCGCCGTGACGGCCGAGATCGGCTCTAAGGTGGTGACGCCAACGATCGGGACCGGGAAAGCCAGCGCGCGGAATAGGACCAAGGACGTGACAACCGTCGACAGGACCATGGTAATAGACCACCTCGCGCGCCACAAGAAGTCAATCAGCCTAACCCGCCTGACCTCCGCCATGTCATCAATGATACATATCGAGCTCGGTACGGAGCCCCGGGTCCCAAGTGCTTCTCCGAGAGACTGCGCCAGGTTGATTGGCCCAAGAACTTCAAGATCGGGGATCTAAGGCACTACGACGGCAAGGCTGACCCCGAACAATGGATGGTCATCTATGAGACGACCGTCCGGGCAGGAGGCGACGAACGCGCTATGGCAAACTACCTCCCTGTTGTACTGGGAGAATCTACAAACCGATGGCTGTTGCGCCAGAGAGACGGCTCCATCCATAACTAGCAACAGCTACGGGAGATGTTTATGGACAACTACAGACAACTTGTGAGTAGCCCGGCACAAAGTATGACCTGGCCCTAATACACGATTCAACTCACGAGTCTTTGTGGCATTACATTCACCGATTCTCTAAAGTCTGGGTAACCGTCCCTAACCTCACGTTCCCGGAGGCAATCGGTATTTTCATCGCCGGACTCTGCCAGCCGCGTAATCTCGACCTCCAGAAGGAACTCCTCCACAAGCAACCAGCAACAATGGAGGATATGTTCAGCATCGCCCAAGAATGGGCACGGGTTGACGAAGCCCTCTATGAAGATGGCTGTCACGACATATACAAGCGCATCAGGCCTCGCGAAGACGATGATAGAGATCCAAACCACGATGGCTACTAGGGCCCTCGCCTCGATCGCCATAACTTCAGATGGGACGATCGTACTAATCAACGTCGCGACGACCGAGGGAACGACCGTCGCGATGACCGCAATCGTCGCGACGATGACCGACCGTACCGATAGCGGAACGACGACAACGGTGACCGCCGTAACCGAGGCAATCGACAGCGCAACTTCATCAACAACACCGACAAGGGGCAGAAGCGCGATGTCGATGACGACTATGGCGAGTACGACAAGATCCTGAGCGGGGACTGTCCCTGCCATCCCAACAAAGGGCATACCTTCGGCGAATGCCATGGCTTCGCCAGCATCTTCGCCCGCAAGAGGTAGCGCACCAATAAGAAGGGCTATCCCAAGAAGCCCAGTACATGCTCCAAGTCCGATGATGATGAGGATGACGACAAAAACCCTCGCCATGCCTACAAAGACCCGGAGAAGCATGTGACTGCCATGATCTTTGGGCAAGGGCGCTACAGTGAACACGCGGGAGAAGAAGCTCCTCAAACACCGCATCGTCGCCCTCTCGAAATCAGATCCGTTCGTCGCCGACGTTCGAGCTCCAACCTGGTTGGAGCAGCCCATATCATTCAGTCGATCAGACAGTGGGCTAAGCTACCAGACGCTGGGCGTATTCCCTTGATCCTTGATCCAGTCATTGGAAGCATCCGCTTCGAGAAGGTGTGTTGACACCTCTTAATGTTATCTCTAATAACGGCTCCAAAAATGCTAGAGTAGCGCACCGCCACTAGAATGCCAACTTGTCATCCCCAGCATACCCCCAAGGGGTGTGGTATTAAATCATGCCACCATCTAGAATAAAGAAATGTATCCGCAAGCGCACAGATCAAATACTATTGTAGCATTTTACCCGGAGTATTACGGGTTATCATTTATATTTTCCCAAAGGAAGGTCTACATGGCTGTGTAAAGGTAGTGAGTTGACCTAAAGTGTAACGAATAGGCATAACCATGTCCTCGCTACTCAATGCAGGGGTAAGTCACAAGATAATTAATAAGATAAGTATATAATCATCAGCATAAACAGATAGAGACTCCTAACTATATCATTAGGGTTGCTAGTAGAACATCAAGAGATATTCCTGGGTTATTCCTAGATACATGTCAATGCATATTATGGTTAGTGCAATACATCGAATTTTTTTTAAAATAATATTTTTTTTAAGATTAAATGCAAATCTAGCAGTTGAGTTAGAAAAATTGCAAATCTAGTAGTCGGTCGGCTTGTGGGCGGCCGATAGGCCGCTTATCGGCCACTGGAGGGCCGACTAGACGGTATCGGCAGCTGGGCGGCCGAGTAGTGGTCTGACAAATACCTGGGGCGACAGCGCGGTGGGCCATGTCGGGCCGACAGGCTCGCCGGCCATCCGCGGGCCGACCGGGAGCAGTCGGCTGCTCGGTAGCCGATAGGAGCTGTCGGCCGGCCCGCCGGCCGACAGCCCAAAATATCTACCGGTCCTTCTTCCTCACGGGCGGCGCCGCTCGCCCTCTCTCTCTCGGTCGGCCGCCGGGAGTCGCCGGCCGGCGCGCATCGGCCGCCTCGCGGCCTTCCTCGCCGGTGGCCACCAGATTCGGGGCGGCCGGAGCCGCCGCCGCCGCCACCCTCATTGCCCCCACGCCATGCGGCCCCTCGGCCGGCAGGCTCCACGCCCGCCGGCTGCCTGAAGGTTTTTTTTTTTGTTTATTTTTTTAGAGTATTTTTTTTGTGTTAGTTTAGTTAGTTGTAGTTACCTTTTTAGGGTTAGTCTATAGTTAGATTTTAGGGTTAGTCTTGTAGTTTGATTTTAGATTTAGTTTAAGTAGGATTTAGTTAGATTTTAGGGTTACTATTAATTATATGATTAGTTAGATTTTAGGGTTAGATTTGGTGTAAAATATTTATTTGAATTCTAAATCACATTTTTGAGGTAATTATAGTTAGGTAGTATGCAATGGTAGTTTAAAATTTTTATATCTATGTTATTTAGATTTGGATGAGTGAATTTTAGGATTTAGATTATAGTAATTGTAATTTAGGTTTTATCGATGATGGTTAGATTGAAATCTTAGATTGTTATTATTAATTGTACGAGCGATATTAATTCTTGAATTGTCTAATATTTTTAAAATATTGGACCAGGAATGTCGTTCGATTTAGTTCCTTTCAGAATTTACTATGGCAGTGGTGAAATCAGATATGGGACAGTGGGGTAGACCTTAGAGAGTTCCAGTTCTTGGACACGCAACTGAATTCCCCGCTAGATTATAGCCGGAGGCAACTTTTAGCCTGGTTGCATGAATATTTTCAAGTTGCTCCTTCCCAGCATCGTTTCAACATTAGTATGTTGGTGCCTAAGAAGCGAGAGAATGGGTGGAGATGGGAGTTGTACGAGGCCAGTAACATGAAAAAATGGCATTTTCTCGTGTCAAAGGCGTTGGAGCGTGGATATAATAATATCATGCTTGTTGAGTTCCTAGAGGGTGGCATGCAGGCGGAGAGTAGCAATATAGGTGAAGAACATGAGAACCCTAAGCCCACACCTATGCAGGAGACCCATGTTTACCATCCTCAAGAGGTTGAGAACACCACAGATGATATAGCACAGGAACAATATGCGGTTCATAGCACCACGGAGGATGCACCAGACGAACAATGCGGTCAATCCATTGAAGCTGATAAGGGTGAGGAGGATGAAAGAATCATCGAACATATGGAGCTGGATGATGCGGAGCACTTAGCATATGTCGATGAATTTGCCGGTCGGAGCTTTGACAATGAGACCGATATCCCTGAGGATTGGATTCACATAGCACCAGATTCCATGTCGGTCGATGATGGTCATCATGCGTCATGGGAGTATTCCAGAAATGAGGTTAGACAAGGATAGATGTTTCATGACAAGATTCATCTGCAGCACGCCGTTCGACGATGGGCTTTTTTTGAAAAGAAACAGTTTTGGGTGGTTATATCTAACCCGACGACGTGGGACGTCAAGTGTGTCACCCCAGGTTGTACTTGGCGTGTTCATGCTCATATGGCACGTACGGAGACTAACTTCACAGCCACTATTGTACAACCACACAATTGCTTGCTGCAGACAACGCTTATCAAGCATAGGAACATGACGGCTGACTTTGTGGCAAAGGAAATGTATGGGGAAATTATTGAAAAAGTTGGCATGTCTCCTTTTCGGATAATGCTCGCTATTTAGAATAGATTTGGCTATGAGATATCTTATGATATGGCTTGGAGAGCAAAACAACTAGCTTTGGAGAGAAGGTTTGGTACGTTCAAGGACTCATATCACCACTTACCAGCCCTTCTAGAAACCATTCAATCCAGAAATCCTGGGACTATAATTGATTATGATGACTATATAAATGAGGCAGGGGACCGTGTGCTTAAACGAGCTTTTTGGTGTTTCGGTTGCATGATACAAGCCTTTAAGCATTGCCGACCAGTGCTATGTGTGGATGGTACATTCCTAACTGGGCAGTATAGAGGTACATTGCTCACAGCTATAGGTATCGACGGTAACAACCAAGTTGTGCCTATCGCTTTCGCACTGGTTGAATCGGAGAATAATGATAGCTGGTTGTGGTTCCTTAAGTTGGTCAAACGAGGTATCGTGAAAGATAGGGAGAATTATTGTGTCCTGCATGATCGCAATGCAGGTTTGCTGAATGCAGTGGATAAATTGAAGAACGGTGTGGATCCTGAGGTACAATGGCCTGATATACAGAGTCGCTGGTGCATTAGGCATCTAGGTACTAATTTCTATAAGCAGTTCAAGAGCAAGAAACTGATGGACCTTTTCAAGCGGCTATGCAAGCAAAACCAGAAAAAGAAATTTGACTGCCTGTGGGAAAAGTTAGATGAGCTGACGACAAGCCATATGAAAGAAGTGCGTCGTTAACCTGTTGTGGCACGAAAGGAGGACCCAAAAGGCCTGGATCCACATCCTAATGAGCCACGAACCAAAACTCATCGACGTAAGGGTGGGAGATCATTGAAGTGTTTCTCAGATTGGATTAAAGAGGAGCCCCATGAGAAGTGGTCCCTACTTTATGACACATACGGAGCACGCTACGGCATAATGACGATGAATCTTGCTGAGGTTTACAATTGGGTGCTCAAAGGTACACGTTCACTTCCTCTGGTTGCAATTATGGAGGGTCTTTTGAGGGGGACAATTGTGTATCTATGAGAGCGTTATGAAGCGGCAAGCCTAGTCGTTCAGAATCCACAGATGACATATGCCTGGAAGATTTCTTCATACCTCGAAAAGAAGAGTGCCAAAGGGTCCATGCATAGGGTGTTTGCTGTTGGCAACCAGGACCTTGTCTTTGAAGTCATGCTGCGTGACAAGGGGGGACTTGGTATTGGTCCAAGCGACATAACGATGGAGGTTCAGTTGTGGCCGGAGGATAACATGTGTGAGTGCACATGCAACAAACCCAAGTACTACCATTATCCATGCTCGCATGTGCTTGCTGCCTGTGGAAAAGCTAATATTCCCATGACATTTGTGTCTCCTTATTTCAACAAAGAGGCTGTGCTAAACACATGGTCGGGTGAGCTGTGAGGTTGGAGGGCCATTTCTGATTTCACAAAGCCTGTTGCGGATTCGGACCGTCTTTGGTCTCCGGATCCAGATAAAAGGGTGGAGGGAAAGGGCCGCCGCAAGAGTCGACGTATTAGGAATGACATGGATGCTTCGGAGGCTTCGGACAAGCGTCCCTTCTGCTTAGCTTGCGGTGGAACTCATCTCAGGAAAAACTGTGAGGCGTACCCCACACATAGACTTGCAGATGGAACAGAAGTGCGCCATATTCCACAACGCAACTATAGGCACCCCACTGAAGACGGCCCTAGCGCGTAACAGTGTTGACCTTGTAATATTTGATACGAATATGTTTGTTTGTAACGGTTTGTAATATTTAACTTTGCCATGGTTTGTAATGTTAAACTTTGCAGGGTTTGTAATATTTAACATCGAAGTATGCTGTAATAATTAAGCTTGCAACGTTTACTCCTTTATACCTTTTGAACATATACTTCTGTAATTTACTTTGCAGCATGGCCGGAATGGAGCTCATTGACCCTGTTCTTGACCAGAAGCACCGCTCGAACCTGCACGGTGGGCAGCTTCCCCCACCCTTACGTCTTCGCAGCCACGACGATTTGTGGGTTCTTGACCACCGTTGGGTTCCACGGTTAGTTGTTTTCATACCCTGTCTTGTCCATTTTGTGTTTATATGTAATTATCATTTAACATGGTGTATGTGTTCTTGTAACAGGTTACGTGCTGCAGGTCTACTTACTTTCGCACGGCTGGTTGAGCGACACCGGCAGAGGAGTTCACGTTTTCCGGTGGACCGGGCACTTCTCTCAGCTTGGACAGACCGCTGGAGACCGGAGACGCACACGTTTCACCTCCCAGTGGGTGAGGTGACTGTCACTCTTCAGGACGTCGCCATGCTCTTCGGTCTACCACTAGCCGGCACACCAGTTCACCCTGTCCTCGTTCCAGTAGATTGGGACGTCCAGCTCCAAGCGCGTTTCCAGGGAGTGTTTCAGCTTGCGCCTGGTGAGCCAGAGCAGTTTGACTTCCAGCACAGCCACGGGCCACCTAAGGCATGGTTGTCACAGTTCCGTGCCGAGCGGCTACTACTGGAGGACGAGGAGTGGAGGGTGCTACGACACTTAGAGGCGTACCTGTTGTGGCTGTTTGGGTGGGTACTCTTCACCAGTACCCACCACGACACCGTCGACAAGCACTTAATTCACTACGCGGCGCAGATAGCGTACAGCCTAGTTGACCAGATTCCTCAGTACAGTTAGGGGTTCAGCTGTGCTTTCAGTTACGTACCGGGCACTGTGTGACGCTTGCACTCGGAGGTCGTCGACAGGTACGTTGGCTGGTTGTCCGTTGTTGTTGATGCTATGGTCGTACGAAAGGATAATGGACAGGTACGCTTACACTCGGAGGTCGTCGTACCAAGCGGGGTCGTCGTGGAGGTTGAGTTTGTATTTATGTATGGATCAATGGTATCATGGATGTGAACTAATGTACTCTTGGATTTATGTGTATTAGTACATTTAAGATCACCCAATTGGAGGCAACGCTCCAATATGATCCCACGCCTGCATCGAGGCAAAGGATAATGCAAACACAAACGATCCAACACCTGCATCGAGGCTGAGGATAATGACAAACTGGGCTCACTTCAATGCGTTCTTAGGCTTTGCAGCATATGTGTGGTCGAATCAAACATGTCTGCATCACAACGTAGCCTTTGCAGTGTATGGTTGAATCAGCAGTGTCATCAATACAACATGTTCTTTTCAGATTAGGGTCCTAGCCTTTTCAGTGTATCGTCCCTTCAACAGTGTCATTAATAAAATTTAGCTTTTTCTGACCACAAACCTACCCATTTTATTGTATGGTCCTATCAACAGAGTTTTGTCATTTTTTAATTAATGCAATGTCCAAATAAACTTCAGCACAACATTACAGTCCCCCGGCGGCCTATATATACACCTCCCTTGTTAGAGATGTTTGGAGGCATAGGGAGAGGAAAGGGTGAGTCCTCAGCCAGAGGAAAGGGTAGCCATGTTTGGAGGAAGAGGGAGAGGAAAGGGTGAGTCCTCAGGCAGAGGAAAGGGTGAGTCCTCGGGTAGAGGAAAGGGGAGAAAGAAGGGACCTCCCATTGTGTGGGAGGGTTCTCTAGGTCCAGATACTTGGGAGGAACCACTTGAGGATTTTCCACTTGAGGGGAAGAGTGACTTCACCAATGATAGACCTCTTCGGGGATATGATAACCGGAGAGAGGAGTGGCCCAAATGCCACCACGGTGAGGACTGCGTAGTTCAGATGAGTGATGACGATATTCATGGAGGACGCCGTTTCTTCAGATGTCCGATAGGATGGGTATTTTCCCATCGACTATTATCTTGCGAAAAATTTGTTATTTTAAATGCTTACATGCTTATATAATTTCTGTATGTCAAGCAGCCAATGAGGGTGGTGATTGTGGATTCACTAGATGGGTCGATCCCGCTCCTATTTTTCCCCATCAACAGTACATCTACTACCTAAAGAAGCGTATCTTCAATCTTGAATTCGAAAATCGAACCACCGATCCCGACAGCAGCGATGATGCGGGTGTGGACGAGGGACTCTGCCCTAATCCATACTGTCAATGTCCTTATCACAAGGGGCCTCCTCCTCCACCACCGCCACCGCCACCGCCACCGGCAATGGGAGGCTACGTCGGAGAGGGCTCAACTCAGTTTGCTATGTGAGAACATTATTAGGATGAATCAATATTCGTGTTATGTATTCATTGCGTTGTTCAATTTTCCTAAGGCATGTTAGGTTTATTTTTGCCACCTCTTTCCTATGCTTTACTAGAGGTCGCTACATGCCATTGTTAGTTGTCATTGCAGGTCGTCTTTTGTTTAATTGTCCAAGAGTGCGTTCGATTAATATTAAATTGTGTTTGTTCCTCATAAGTTGACTTTGCGTCTACAAATTAATATAAAAAAATTAGAACAAATTATTATTCAGGCAATTCAAGGGCAACAATAATAATAAAAATATTTTATCTAGTTCAAAGATGAAAAAATTACGTTGAAAAGGGGATGCATGAAAAATTACACTGAAAAGGGGTGTAGTACATGAAAAATGGTCTGTAGGCTACTTGATGGGCCGACAGCCTGTTATCGGCATTTGAAGAGCCGAGGCCTCTCGGCCGTGGAGGCCCGATTTCTTTTAGGCCGGTCGGCCGCCCACACCCGACCGGCCCTATCGGCCGCCCCAATGGCGACAGTCACTATCGGCGCCGACGCCGAGTGGGCGGGGGATGTCGGCTGCCACGTAAACTAGTCGGCCGCGGGCTAGCCGACGGTGACCGATCGGCAGCTAAGCTGCCGGCCGAGGGGGTTCTAATCTTGCAACTTCCGCATAACAGCCCCTAGATTCGCATTTAATCTTTAAAAAAATATTATTTAAAA